>CM032446.1:212673434-212928434 GCA_019049505.1 Pachyrhynchus sulphureomaculatus
ATATATATATATTATATATATATATATATATATATATATAAATCCACGCCGAAAAATAAACATTTCAAAATTTGATGATTTTACTTTTTTAAAGCTGAAATAATTAATGAATTAGTTAATTATAATTAATGCTAAAAATAAGAAGGTAGTAATTATTGATTATATTTTCTATTGTATTGTTATATTGTATTGGTTATATACAATACTGATATGTACATTGTTACATCATGTCATATGCTTCTTAAAATGCAAGTTAGGTAAAATAGTGACTTAGAAATCTAGTATTTGTCCGTCGTTTACCTACATGAATTTTGGAACACAACTTAACGCTGGAATTTAAAACATAAATTTATGCAGATTGTTTTTTAAATTTTAATTTAATCTTTTATGTTATAGAAGACCATTTAACTTTTAGAGTGTGCTGCCGAGACAGGTTGGCAAAGATAAAAAAATTATAAAAAATAAAATAGCAGCCAGACAACACGTAGGCTGAAAAGGTTTTTGTCTAGCTGCTTAAAACACATTTTTTGCAAAATTGGACTTTATTCATCAACATAGTCTCCTTCAAGAGCGATACCATCAGTCCAACGCTTTTTTAACATTTCTATACTTTTCTTGTAGAAGGATTTGTCTTTGCCTTCAAAATAGGCCTCAGTTTCGGCCATAACTTCTTCATTGGAGCCAAATCTCTTTCCCGGGAGCATTTTTTTGAGGTCTACGAATAGATAATTGTCACTGGAGGCCAAATCTGAAGAATACGGTGGATAAGGAGGCAATTCGAACTTCAATTCATGTAATTTTGCCATCGTACCCATTGACTTGTGACACTGTGGATTGTCTTGATGAAAGAACACTTTTTCTTGTTCATTTGGGGCCGTTTCTTTGCGATTTGTGCCTTCAAACGCAACAATAACTTTGTATAATATGCACTATTGATGGTTTTTCGCTTCCCAGTATAGTCGATGAAATTATTCCATGCGCCTCCCAAAATACAGGGGCCAAAACCTTCCCAGCCGACTCACAGTGTCTCGACTAGTACAAGCTAGCGGGACAATATTATTTCTTCACTTATTTCAATTGCTTATGTATATTCCAGGTATCTTAAGCTATTTTAAGAAAAAAAAAAGTTGAAAAATGTGTACTGTATGTGTATTAATCGAAATATGTAGCTGCAAGACGGAAGTGGTTTACTAATGTGTCTCATTTGTTCACTATTGTCGCTAATTGTTCTTTAATTAGCTACATACGTCTACCTACTCATTATGTGTGAAAAGCACAATCATGTTTGTTTACAAAGAAATTTCTAGGAAAAAAAAATAAACATCATAATGATAGTACCCACATTTATTAATTTACAAAATATTATTTCTTTTAAAATAAATTAGTACAATAACAGTATCTATATATCAATTATTTATAATAACAAGGTGTATGTATAAGTAAAAGAAATATAATATTAAATAACTTATATACTAAGGCATGAATTATAAGCAACTACAACACACAATAAAATAAGAATAATAATTACAATAAAAAAATACTTAAACCTACTAATCACCATCAAATGAGTCGTCATCACCGCTCTCCCATTCAGTAGAATATTCAGAGAGTAAATAATCCTCCTCATTTAATTCGTGATGATGACTTACTGATGGTGTTTCGGATGGCAATGAAGGTGGAATAATCAACTGCAGAACCTCCGATGGCAAAGAAGTAAATTTTCTTCGCGGTAATTCTCTATACGTGTTGATAACAGGATCAGACGTAATTAAAAGCATTCTCAAAAGATCTGTATTTGTGGCAATACGTGACCGCTTCCTGGTGTGCCGTTCACGGAATCTACGACAGTCTTTATTTCTTGGCTCCTGGGCTTCTTCGGAGAGTTGTCCAATGGGAAGAAGAAAAGACTTTATAACTTCCGCGCTGTGTACAAGAATTTTATGCACAATAACGGGTATGGAATACCACGAATACAGATCAAGGTATAATTTTCTAGTATCAACACAAAACTTTTCAAATTCTATATAATTTATGTCAGTTCTTAAAATTACATGAAATCTACGAATAAGGTTTACGTCTAATCCTGTAATTTCGCTGCTCAATTCAGCTTTGGAAAAAAAATCTACGTGCTGTGTTTCAATCGTTTGTGTTACCATACCCAGGTTTTGGTTTATCTACAATGAGACCCATACGATCTTTAAACACTTTTTGTATCTCTTGTGAGCGTTGCTTCACAATAGCTTTGTCGTTATCTCCCCTGACTTGCCACTTTTTTATTTCTAAACGATAGCTGATGTGAAGCAAACATTCAAACGTGCGGATCCATGCATGTAAGTAGATAAACCAAATGCAAGGCGTTCTTCGTTGCTGGGATATTTCTTTGACTCCTCGTTCATAGTAGACGGAGTGGCACCGCAAATATAACACTTTTGTGTTGAACTTGTGTCTGTAAAGGCATTGCACACTTTGCCATCAGTCATTGTCAACAACAAATCGTGTTTAACAGAGATTTGAGATCCAGCAACGTTACATAATGTTGGAAGAAGCTGACTTACTTCATCTAAAATTTTAGAAGTTTCTTCTTTCGTAAACTCTTTTATCTCCTTGGCAAAAATAAACTTAATAGGACGGCAATATAAAGTAGAGGAAGGTCTTGGGTTTTGCCAGATCACAGTTTCGCTATCAAGCAGTCTCAAAGGGACAAATGAGTATACGAACAAAAATTCGTCTGTAGCGTTAGTGTTCTCAAATTTCTACTTATACATGCTATGCCCCGAACTCCCATCACAGCCCCATTTGCTTACCAACGTATAATATGAACGAGGTAACACACTTCTAATGACTTCCGTCTGAGCTTTAACTAATCGTTCAGCCGTTTTATCCAAAATCGCGTGAAGTTTAATTTCAGCTCGAGATTCAGTCACAGAAATATATTCGTTAGAAGGACAACAAGAAGCTTTGGACTTACCTAAACTATAAAACGATGGATACACTTGATGTCCTGCTTTCATTGACCATTTTCTTGTTTGTTTATATGAGTGAGAAGTCGATTTTGAGTCCACATAATAAGCTAAAGCTTCGTCTGGTGTTAACTGCCGACTTTGTTCAGAACACTTATTCTTTTCTCTAGTTTCACTGACCGCGACGTTATGGATCTGTTTAGCAACACTTCGATGCCCTTCTTTTCGAGTAGCTAACTCAGCTGCTGTAAAAAGCTCACTTGCACTTCGCGATTCCAAAAGATCTTCTACTCTCCGTCTCTTCGTTTTCGTTGATGAGTCTTCAAATGATTTTCTGGGTCGCCCTACGGAAAGAGCCGCTGATGATGTTGAAGTGCGGCTGGTTAACACACATCTTTATTTCGATTCCGGATACCTCTAACCAATCTTTATGTTTGATTAGAAACATTTCTTTGTTACACTTTAAAGAAGTCCACTTTTGATTGAATTTTGCTGAAAGGCTTGATATTTTCATTTTGAGTCGTTTTAGAGAATCGTCAGAAACATCAGACATATTGAATTTTTCACTTATATAATAAAAAATGCCACTGTTTCGTTCAGTTTTGTCATGTTTTAGCCATTCTTCAAAAAACTCCATTTTCGTCATAGTAACGACTCGTTCTGAAAAAAATAAAATAATTTTACTTTCGGGCCTTTTCGGGGTCTATAATATATATGAATCTGTGCCTGAATGTTGTAGGTATTACATATAGAAAAATCTAGGTGGATATATGTGGATAAAAAAAGTTGCTACTTTTTAAAGTTTACAATTAATGTAAAATTTGCTGGATTTATCTATACATTTACAAATTGATATTACACCAAAAGTATACATATTTTTTATAGAAAATATAAGTCATAATAGAGTACATACCTTCAACAGAATATTCCATCACAAAAAAACTCGTTTCACTTTGCTACCAATTTTAAAATATGTTATCACAAGTGTGCATAAAATGCAACTGATTTGCAAATGAAAATGACCTCTCTTATAAGGGTTACTTTGACCCTCTGATAAGATACCTTTATGAGGTGATAAACAAATTAATTCTTGGAATTCGTTAAATAAGGGAGGGGGGGGTTGTTTACAAGTCGTTATCAGTGGTTCCTGGAAATTACGTCATGAATATTGTCCCGCTAGCATGTTCTTGCCGAATCACTGTGCGACTGTTGTGTCTTTGATCACTTCGGGCGGCTTTCACCGGCTGCTGTCCACTCAGCTGACTGCCGATTTGATTCCCGTGTGTAGTAATAGATTGATGTTTCATCCAGTGTAACATATCATATGAAAAAATCATTTTTATTGCGCTTAAACAGGTCCAAACAGCGCTTAGAATCATCAACACGTTGGTGTTTTTGGTCCACTGTGAGCAAAGGCCATACCCATTTCGAACAGAGCATTCTCATGCCCAAATGTTCATGCAAAATATGACCAACCGTTGTTTAGATATCCTTAGGGTGTCGGCTATCTCGAGCAATTTTACTTTACGGTCATCCAAAACAATTTTGTTGAGTTTTTTTATATCTTCCGGTGTAACCACCTCATTTGGGCGTTCAGAGCGTTCAGCATCATTTGTGTCTGTACGATCGCATTTAAATTCAGAATACCAGTAAATAATGAGTGATTTTCCAGGAGCAGAGTCCCCGTTACACTTATCAAGCTATTGCTTTGCTTGAACGCTATTTTTTTCCATGAAAAAACAGTATTTAATCAACACATGAAATTCGATTTTTTCCATTGTTATAAAAATATCAAAAGTAGCGTCACTACAAATTTTTTTACTTACGATTTCATCCCTCAAAACTAACCCGTTAACTCAAAATTTAACCTTCAAAACCACACGGCTCTGATGAGGCCATCAATTTCTATATTAGTACCAAATTTTAACTTTCTATGTCAAATGGTTTCGGACAAAATCGGGTGTGACAGGCGGACGGACCGACGGACGGACGGACAGAGAGACACCGAAGTAATCTATAAGTGTTCCGTATGGAACACTAAACATAACAATACAATAGAATTATTAAGTAATTTGATAAAATGCAATAGAGAATTAAAAAAAAAAAATTATGAACAGTTCAATTAAATGTATAATAAAAACTTTTTTTTAGGGCAATAATAAGAATAAATCATCAAGAATTGTCTAAATTTAATGCCGAATCTATGAAATCATCTGAAATTTTGCTGCGACCATTTTAAGGCGAAGTCAGCAAACTATAGATTTTCAAATTAGTGCTCAAACTCACCAGTCCGTAATATGGCATAGCGGGGTCATTTCCAGATCACACTTTTTTAGCATTAACAATATATGGGTTTTACTCGTATATATGTGTGTATATCTATAATTAGCAAAAAGTTATTTATGTATTGATATAAAATATACAGAGCGTTCAATTAATAAAAAATAAAGGTTGGTTTGTGGTCAAACTTTGCGTTCTTCATATGATGTTTAAAAAATAATACAGTAAAAATTCTTAGAAAAAGTAATAAGAAATATCGTAGGAGGCTAACAGGAAACCATCAGTTTTATTGTTATTGCGAAAACGACATTGTTAAAAAGTTATTTATTATCGATAATGGAAGCGGGTTAATTAACTAAGATAATTAGAAACACGATAATGATATATAGTTGATGCACTTTAACTAGGAATAGTTATGTATGTGTCAAGTTTGGAAAGTTATACTTTGTAGGACGGGTAAACTATTGAGGCACTGTCACTTTCTGCATATGACCCGTAAAAAAAATGTTTGTGCATTTCTATAAATTATTATAAATCATAATAAATAAATAATTTGTTAATGTAAAATAACTGAAAAGGGACAAGGCCCATATTTCAGCAGTTTACCCACTGTTCTCTTATTCGCCAAATCCACCCCGAGACGCGTTTCGCTGTATCACAGCTCGTCAGTCGGGCTAAGACTGACAAACAAGAGAGCATAATTTACTGGTACTTCAAATAGTTATGGAACACGATGGTAGGATACAACGATTGTATTAAGTACGCATACCTAATACTCCATCGAAACCTGACACAGCACTTTACAAGCCGACAGAATGGTTGAAACGGTCAACACTTACAAGCAGGCAGCGCTTTTCTTGGGATTCTCCTCAGGCATGCCTGCGCTGCCTGCTTTTAAGAGTTTACTAAGTCAACTACTCTGTCGGCTTGAGAGCTGTGTCAGTTTTCGATGGAGTATTAGGTATGTATACTTAGTACAGTTCGTTGTATCCTGCCATCGTGATCCGTAAATAAATAATTATTTATTTATTTAGATTCAAGATATTGATAAATTCATCTCATAACTTGCTGCTCCCGTGAAATCGTAGGGAAATTTTTATTTTCCGGATTAACAAGGAAAATCCTATACTTCAGGCAATATATTATTCAAAAATAATTACTAAAACGAGAAATTTGTTAAGTGGTCTATTGCAAGATGAGTAAGCAAGTTTCAGGATGATACCGCAGGCTAATCTCAAAAAGTTTACGAGTCCTGCTACAACACTAACCAGCTGCTCGAACATTACGTTTACAATAGTTTTGTGTTCAGTGGTTTAAGTTAGTTTAAGGTGTCTTATAAAAAGTTTACTAATACAATTTTTATGAGAAAATAGCAAACATATAATATAATAAAAAAAAAACATTATTTAATATCATATTATAAACATACAGTCTGTCAAGTAAGAACGTGTCCGCAATAATTCATCCATCCAAATGTTTGTGCGTCGATTCGGCAGTCTTTCTTTGTTCCCATCCAAAGGAGCCTAAAATGCCACATTTCGCGGCCGCTAAATATATTAAAAAGTCGGTATCGTTTGTGGGTAAATTGTTTTTAACGGGACGAAAAATGTCGACGACCGTGGCTCGGTAGGCAAAGTTACTCCGAAAGTCGAAAAAAAACGAATCGTGTCTTTGTTTTCACGGGACCTGAAATTGACGCTGCGTCAAGGAGTGGAAAAATTAAGAAAATCGAGTTTGAACGTGTTCCACGAGACTATTCGACAACATCTTCATGCTCATGATGTCAAATTTCGAAGCACGTTAAAGAAACCTTTGCTGGGCGAAAATTACGTCGCGAAGTGGCTTACTTGGGCCTTTCTATGTAGCATACCCTTTGTTTTATTGGTGTGTTCTCGTGATTATATACCGTAGGTCATTATGGGTCTTATGCAAGGCTTGTATATTTTAACCTTGCTGTCTGTTCCCATGTATTTATTGGTGCCTACCACATCTCTTAAGCAACCTGAGATCACTGCTGTTTTATTATTTAATCGTCTAAGGTTTTTAACTGGGACATGATAACTTGATAGGTCCACACCAAGATCTTTGAACTGGGTTAACTGTTTTACGAGCTTATCTTCCTTTACGAGTTTGCACCTGATGAAATTTTTGGCAATCGTGATGTTTTTGGTCTTTTCGGTAGATACGCTCATATTAAGCTGTCAATAAGCTTTATAGAATTTAAAAAGTTGCCTTTGTAGGTCGTCTTCACTTTCGGTGGTCAGGACTGCGTCGTCTGCGTACCAAATCAGACTAATTCTATTGTTACTTATTCTGTATTCTATTCGTAGTGACTCTAGTGTCTTGTATTGTTTTGTCCATTAAATGATTGAATATAAACGGACTGAGACTTTCTCCTTGTCTCATTTCTCCTGGCGTTGGTATATATCCTGTAGTTTTCTTGCTTGTTTTAATTTGCTTCTTATTGTTCATATTCAAGTTCTTTATGGCTTTAACAACATCTGCCTGTGTCTTTTTCTGCATCAACATCTGAATTACGTCATTGAATCTGACTTTGCCGAAAGCTTTATTTAAGTCAATAAAGCATACGTACGCTGGCATATTGTATGGTATTGCTTTTTCTTGAATTTGCTTCGTAATGAATATTGTGTCTGTGGTAGATCTATCTTTCCGGAACTCCCGTTCTTCTCTGTTTTTTAACTGTGATTTCAGTTTCTCCTTCAATAAGGCCTGTGAACAATTTCATTGTTGTATTTAGAAGAGTTATTCCTCTGTATTCCTCTGTATTTTTCCGGATACGTTTTTTCTCCTTTCTTGAAGATCGGAACTGTGATGCGAGGGTGCCCGTCATTCGGTACCTCCGTTGTGGCTAGCATTATTGAATTTAAGGTTCTTAGCAAATTCCTGGCCACCATATTTCAGAAGTTCTAAATAAACGACGAAATTACTAATCGCATTTTTTTCCCGTAATCTCTACTACAAGGGTTTTTTTTAAGATATCTTCTTCTTCCAGTCCCATGTGCACACAGTACTTTGGGGTCATGTCCCATTCTCTTTTATAATATTAAGAGATCATTTTCCTGTGCTTGCCGGAAGATTGTGGCCACATTCGGTATTCCACACGTCTCTAATATTCCTGAGCCAAGAGTGCTTGCTGTTTTCTTCCAGGCCCACGCCTACCCTCATTAATTAATTTAGGGATGTAATATCGGGGCTCTTTGAGTATATGACCCAGATACGAGACCTTCCTTCTTTTAACGAGGTTCAGTAATTCCCTTTCGGCTCCTGCTCTTTGCATTATTAGCTCATTTAGAGAGGCGGTCAGTCCAGGCCACTGCAACTTTCGAAGAGTCCACATCTCAAAAGCCTCAATGCGGTTCAGTGAGCTTACCTTCAATGACCAAATTTCGGCACCATACAACAAAACAGGCTAAATGTAACATTCAAGACTGAACCTAGGTATTTAAATTTGGAAACTCGTACGATTAAACCATTATTTATCGTGAATCGTTAGCATGTTGTTGTCTACTGACTATCATCATCTTTGTTGTCCTAATGTTTATTCTTAGACCATATTGTTCTCCATAATATAGCGGCTTATTTTCCATGGACCCGTACTATCTTGGACTAATATGAGCTAAAAATTGATTTGTAAACTGTGCACATATTTATCTCGATCTGATAAATAATTTATTCTATACCCACTTTTTTTTTGCATCATATCTCTATAAAATGAATTGAATTATTGAAAGATGACGCAATTTAACTAATTAGTGTAAACAAACTGCACTATTTTCACTATTAGTACACAAGTACATATATATTTTTTAACATAGATTATTTCCAAGATGGTATGAAGACACACCTGCATGTCTTATTAACAATGCACGCACTTTACCTACACTACCCTGTTTTGGAATGATAACCTTGATGTCACTGACGATGCCCATTAAAATCTTGCGACACTGTATATATTATCAATTCTAATTTTCATTAAGGTGTCTACCGAGTCGGTTAATTATTTTACGAACGTCTCAAATTCGTTTTAGATTTGATAAAAGCACCGTAATTAATAATTTAATTTTTCGTTTATTTATTCTTGATAAATTTTATATTCTGATAAAGACTCATTTCTAAAAGATAACTTCTGTCGGTCAGTATTTCGTGAGCATTTAGTGTGTGTTTGTTACTGTTCGGTTAACCTTCAGTTGTTATATTTCGGACAAGTTTTAAAGTTTAATAAATAAACATGTATTTTAATAGAGCTGATGTTCAACTAGACATGATTAGCGATACTTCTTTAAAAGAAGAAAGCAGTGAAGGTAAATTTAAACAATATAATATAATTCGTCCTTCTTTGTATGCATCTATTTAATTTAACACACTTGGGCTATATTATATTTTACATACTTAAGATCCACACACTCATAGAACTTCAGTTAAACGTTGGTCCCCACTGCACTGAAGTTCTTAATTCATTGCGCATTGTATTAAGTTTCTGCTGTTACTTTTTTTGCGGTCCTCTCCGCATGTTATTACATCACATACGCCGTGCATCTTAATTATAAACATTTGTAATAATATAGCAGAAAGCTCTGTTGATTTTCTGCATGTTGCTGCTTCTATTTCTCAGGCAAATGTTTACTTGTTTCGACCTCAAACATCTTTAGTGTGAGTCTAGGGGACCAGTGCATGTAGAGCATACAAGCTAGGTTAGTTTGAAAATAATTTTTTGTCATGTGTCTTAATTATTTCTAAATATCGCTTTGATATCATAGAAAGACTGACCTTATTGAATAAAAGATGGTTAAGCCTAGCAGCCTTAACCGTAATACTGTAAAAGTATTTTTTAATGAATAAGGTAGTCTCATGTTGAGTTCGAAGGTAAAAGGTGGCTCATAATAAGTATACTTTTAAAATAGTTATTTTAAATGAACACGTTGATAAATGAAAAGAAAAACAGTGCGTGGAGTAAGAGGTATTGGGATATTTTGTCTTATTTTGTTCATGTGGAAAAAAGGTGAAATTATGAATATTTATCCTCAATTTATGTTTATTTATTAAGTTTTAAAAAAATTACGTTTCCGTCAAAACCATTGATCTCTTTTCATTTTTAAATTTTCCTTTAAAGAACTTGCGCAATTAGTGTTCCGTACGTTGATTGCTTTTAAAATAAAAAATTTTGTTACAGAGGTGTAAACTGATCAGTAATTTCACAAAACACATCCCAAATGAGTTTTCAACAAAGTTTGTTTTCAATCTTTACTAAAATCTGATCACCTTGAAATTTTTGTTTTTTTTATATACCAGGTAAATTATTAAAGGTAAGGCACTCGAGATAATTTTCGTTCAATCTACACCCCGTGGAGAATATTCCAGACTTTTTTCAAAATTTTTTGATAAGTACTTTTCGAGATAAGGCGGGGGACAGCGATTTTTCGCGATTTTTATAAAAATAATACAAAGAAAAATGCGCGCAAGTATTACATTTATATATATATTTTTTACTCGTGTTTTCACAAGCTTTCATTTGACACCACACTCGATGTGGTGATTTTTTTTTCACTTTCGATTTCATCCCCCAAAACTAACCCCTTAAGTCAAAATTTAACTCTCAAAACTACATGGCTCTGATGAGGCCATCAATTCCTATATTATTACCAAATTTCAACTTTCTATGTAAAATAGTTAAATAGTTTCGGAGAAAATCGGGTGTGATAGACAGACAGACAGACACCGAAGTGATCTTATAAGTGTTCCGTACGGAACACTAAAAATGACTAGACAATGAACAGAAGAGTGCTATGAGACATTTTTAGTGTTCCGTACGGAACACTTATAAGATCACTTCGGTGTCTGTCTGTCCGCCTGTCTGTCTATCACACCCGATTTTCTCCGAAACTGTTTGTCATAGAAAGTTGAAATTTGGTAATAATATAGGAATTGATAGCCTCATCAGAACCGTGTAGTTTTGAAAGTTAAATTTTGACTTAAGGGGTTAGTTTTGTGGGGTGAAATCGGAAGTGAAAAAAAAAATTTTTTTACTAGGTCATCGAATGTGGTGTCAAAAGAAAGCTTGTGAAAACACGAGTAAAATATATATATATATATATATATATATATATATATATATATATAATGTAATACTTGCGCACACTTTTCTTTGTATTATTTTTAAAAAAAAAAGCAAAAAATCGCTGTCCCTCCACCTTATCTCGAAAAATACTGATAAAAAAATTTTGAAAAAAAATTCTGGAATATTCTCCAAAGGGTGTAGATTGAACGAAAATTCTCAGGAGTACATTACCTTTAATAATTTATCTGGTATATAAAAAAAACAAAAATTTCAAGGTCATCAGTTTTCAGTAAAGATTGGAAACAAACTTTGTTGAAAACTCATTTGGGGTGTGTTTTGTGAAGTCA
The DNA here is from genome assembly GCA_019049505.1 of Pachyrhynchus sulphureomaculatus. Classification (NCBI taxonomy): domain Eukaryota; kingdom Metazoa; phylum Arthropoda; class Insecta; order Coleoptera; family Curculionidae; genus Pachyrhynchus; species Pachyrhynchus sulphureomaculatus. The sequence goes on from CM032446.1 coordinate 212,685,098, forward strand.
CTGATCAATTTTTATACCACCGTAACAACATTTTTTATTTTAAAAGCAATCAACGTACGGAACACTAATTGTGCAAGTTCAACATGCACTTGACCGGTTATTTATTGTTTACGATTTAGCCAATCTAATTTTTGTAATAATTTTCCTGTGAATTTCTGACGTATTGTTCATTATAAACACCATATCAGTATTTCAGTCTTTTTTTTGTATTTTTTATCCTACAATTTCAATTGCATTCGTGAGTCTAAATATCATTTATGTTACTAAATTTAGAACCGAACTGTTTATCTATTATTAATAAGATTGATTTTATTATAACAAAATATGTTGCTTATAAAACTATAAACTTGTAAATATATACCTGGGTATGTTTTGGCACGATTTCTACATTAGAAAGAGACTAAAGAATAATTAGTATATATCAAATTGAATAGTTAATATTTGCCCACATGAAAAATAAACGTGATGAACAAACTTTCATTATCCGATCCTTAACCTGAGCTAACCATTTCACAATATTACTGTCCGTGTCTCGTACGGTAATAGAAATTATTGCTCAATAAGATACAAGGTGTCGCAAAAAAAAGGTTTCGTTTTAATTATTTATATAACACAACAACAGACAATGGAATATATAAATAAATATGTATATATATATATATATATATATATATATATATATATATATATATATATATATGTATTATTACTCTCGGTTAGCTTCGAGCGGAAGCAGCAGCGGGGGCACTTGAAAATGGCAAATGAGATTTTGGCGGTGTATATATATATATATATATATATATATATATATATATATATATATATATATATATATATATATATATATATATATACAGTCGACACTCTATATAGTGAAAGACCAAAATATTGACCGAAATTTCACTATAGAAAGTTTTTCACTATATAGAGTTTCACTATAAACAGTGTCGACTATATATATATATATATATATATATATATATATATATATATATATATATATATATATATATATATATATATATATATATATATATATATTCTTCCCCTAGTCATTCTCTATTTCTTGGATATAAACCTCTCTCATGTGCTTCCATAGGTCCCTGTTTTGAGCAATTTGATACCAGTTCTGATCACATGGCCAGCCCAGTTCCATTGGAGGGAAGATATCCTTTCAATTACCATATGTCGTGGACCCCTGTTTTTTTCAGATACAATCGTTTGGTTTGCAGTTCGTAAGTGATATACCTAGGATTTTACTTTCCTTTCCTGGTGAACTTGCAAATTTCTAATAATTTTCCGTGTCAGAACCCAAGTTTTGCTACCATATCTTATTACTGGTAGAACACATTCTTTATATATTTTACTTTGAAGTTTTAAAGGCAATTTGGACTGAAAGACTTGCTTCATTTTACCGTAAGCCGCCCATCCCAGGCGTATCCTTTGATTGACTTTCAGTTTTTGATTTACTTTTCCGAATGTAACTTCCTGTCCCAAATATACGTATGAATGCACCCTTTCCACTTGTCATCAATTTGGTTTTTGTGACGTTCATCTCTAAATCGATATGTTTTGCTTCAGTTTGTAATTCTTGGAGCTTTCCTTTCAATTCGATTTCGTTTTCGGCAAAAAGTACGGTGTCATCAGCAAATCTTAAGTTGTTTAGTCTCTCTCCAGATATGTTAAGTCATCTGTTTTCCCAGTGAAGGCTTTTGAAGATATCTTCTAGTACCAGGTTGAATATTTTGGGTGAAATGATATCACCCTGTCTAACTCCTCTCTATATTTTTTCTTCCTTGGTATTCTCGTGTAATCTCACTTTCAGTTTTGATTGTTCATTGATTTTGTTCAATATATTAATATACCTTTGATCGACTCTTGCGTTTTTCATCGCTTTCTCAATTGCCTAGTATTCCGCTGTGTCAAAAGCTTTTCGGAAGTCAACAAGTTCCATCCATGCTGTGATATTGTATTCAGTTACCTTTTCTATAAGTTGTCTGACCGTGAATAGATGCTCGATTGTGCTAAATCTTTTTCTGAAGCCTGATTGTTCTTTGGGTTGGTAATTTTCAAACTTCTTGTCTAATCGACTTGTGATTATTCTCATGAATATTTGCGATAGAAGACTTATTGGCCTATAGTTCTCCAAATTGTAGGATTTCTTTTTTTGTATATCAATATAACTATGGCATTTTCCCAATTTAATTAATGGTGGTCCTCCTTCTTTTAGCATTTCCAACAGGATGTCGTCTTCTCCTGCTGCTTTTCCATTTTTAATTCGGTTAATGGCTTTTTCAATTTCTTCAACTGGTAGATCTTCGGAACCGATATTAAGTATTCTTCGGTTGTCCTCTCTTGATCTTCTTAGACTTTCCTAATCGGCTTTCGACCCGTATAGATCTGCAAAAATGTTTCTGTCACATTTTTGTCTATCAGTTTGTTAAACTCCCTTCTGTGTAAGCTTTTCTTTCTGAATATTTTCAAACCCGTATTCTGTTCTATCAATTCTTCTATCCATTTCTCCTGGTAATACCCTGTTTTGCCGTTCTTTTTGCAGTTCTGTTGATTTCAGCATATTCAACCGCATTTCTTTTATTCTTTATTAGTTCTCTCCGTTTCTCCAGTAGTTGTTTTGTTTTTTATGTCGATTTATCCTTTCTTTGTTTCTTTAATATCATGTGGTTTGCTGCCGTTTCTTTTATCAATTTAATCAGTTTTCCATTCATTTCATCTATATACTCATGAAGCTGTGATGTTCCCTTTGTTAACTGTTGTGTTAGTTGTCTCCTATAGTCTTCTTTGTGTTGCTTCAGTGAGCTTACATCTAATGGTTTTTGTTTGTTACAAAATCTCCCGGCTCTTTCTAGTTTTAAATTTATAAGCATTTTGCACCTTATAAGTCTGTGATCATTACGAGTTGCTAAGGAATTAAGTACCTCGACATCTTGGATTATGTGCTTGTGGTATGTTAGCACGTAGTTTATCTCATTCTTAATTTTACCATCTAGGCGCATCCAGGTCCACTTTTTGTACGGTCTTTTTTTAAAAAAGGTGTTCAGTGCGTAGAGTTAGCCAGCATGTTACCTCTTTCATTCTTAGTACCAAGTCCCAATGGGCCAATGTATTTTGACTCGCTGTGGAGATATATATATATTATATATATATATATATATATATATATATATATATATATATATATATATATATATATACGAGGCTGGTTTGAAAAGTCCGTGCAAAGTCCGAGAGATGGCACCACCAAGTTTCAGCCATATTGGTCCATTTCTTTGTGTTTGGCATTCGTGTGAATCAAGGAAGTCGAGTGATTTTCAAGAAATGGACGAAAAAGAATTTCGTGTGGTCATTAAACATTACTTTATGAAAGGCAAAACGCCTCAGGAGACTAAAGAGAAGCTTAATACACATTATGGTGACTCTGCACCTTCGATTAGAACAGTTTATAAGTGGTTTCAAAATTTTCGGACTGGCCATATGGGCACAAGTGACGCTGAACGTTCTGGACGGCCTGTGGAGGTTACGACTCCAGAAATCATTGATCAAATCCATGATATGGTGATGGATGACAGAAGAGTTAAGGTGCGTGAGATTGCTAGTACTGTGGGCATCTCGACTGAACGGGTACATAATATTTTGCATAAACAGTTGGACATGAGAAAGCTATCCGCAAGATGGGTGCCGCGATTGCTCACGCTTGACCAAAAACGGAATCATGTGAAGTGTTGCAAGGATGGTTTGCAGCTGTTCCAGAAGAATCCGGAGGACTTTAAGCGTCGTTTCGTCACTGTGGATGAAACATGGATACATTACTATACTCCTGAGACCAAACAACAATCTAAACAATGGGTTACCAAGGGGGAATCTGCACCAAAAAAGGCGAAGACCGTTCCTTCGGCCGGAAAGGTTATGGCGACTGTCTTTTGGGATTCGCAAGGGATAATCCTCATCGACTATCTGGAAAAGGGTAAAACTATTACAGGTGAATATTATTCATCGTTATTGGACAGTTTGAAAACCGAGCTGCAAGAAAAACGCCCGCGATTGGCCCCCAAGAAAGTCCTTTTCCATCACGACAACGCACCAGCACACACCTCAGCAGTTGTGGTCGCAAAATTAATGGAAATAGGATTCCAATTCGTTTCACATCCCCCCTATTCTCCAGACTTGGCTCCCTCAGACTACTATTTGTTCCCCAATTTGAAGAAATGGCTGGCGGGACAAAGATTTTATTCAAACGAGGAGGTGATTGCAGACACTAATGGATATTTTGCAGACTTGGACAAATCCTATTATTCGGAAGGGATCAACAAACTAGAACATCGTTGGACGAAGTGTATAAGCCTAAAAGGAGACTATGTCGAAAAATAAAAAAGGTTTACCCCAAACACATAAGTAGTTTTTATTTTTGCACGGACTTTTCAAACCAGCCTCGTATATATATATATATATATATATATATATATATATATATATATATATATATATATATATATTTACATATTATATCATTCCTTAAAACTAGTGTAATTTAAAGGTGAACCATTAAGTTCCGGGAACTCTTTTTCTAACTGAGAGTTGAAATTATTGATCACTGCTCGGACCGTCGTTTCTGTAATCGCTGCCATTTTTTTGCCAAACATTTTCTTTTAATTATTCCAGCCAGAAAAGACTGTAAGCCCTAGGGAAATGTAAAGACTTTTGTTTCGATTTGTCGGACTCCAGCAACGGTAATTCCGATAATTATTATTCCTTAAGGTGGAAATATTTCTCATGCGAGAGTGCACTACATAACCTGCGAATGGCAATTATCGAATAGGTATGCTTTTAGATTAACGGAATGTTCAAAACAGTATAGACTATACAGGATACATTTCTTTTGACACAGTTTTTAAAACAATGTTTTAACCCACTCACTATTATATTGCGCCCTCTAGAGCTGAGCACTTTATTACTCTAATATATATATGTATAAGAGAATATTTCTAATAAAGAAATATGTTATTTTTTTTCTATAGTATATTTTGGCAAGTGCAAGAAAAATATATTTTTTTTTGGCTCACCACATATAACTAGCCACTCTAATTATAAAGTAAAATAAATGTTTATCTTGTCATGAAGCCATGCGAAGCAGGACACTAAAAAAATATTAAAAATAATATATCAGTGATTATAAAACAAAACCAGCCGAGTGCAAGTCGAACTGGCGCATTAATGTTCCGTATCGTGATTGCTGAAGTATTCTATGAAATTCAGTCACACAACAATATATAAAAAGCTAGACATTTTAGTAGTAAAAGTTTAAAAGAAACATTTACTATCTAAATATTTGTTTAATTACAAACAAAAAATATAAAATGGTTTCATCGCGGTACCTATCCGTTGGTCACCAGTCATCATGGAAATTTATTCTAACTGTTCCAAATACTTAAAGCAGTAATGTATAGAAAAATATATGAAGATATTACTGAATACCGACTGATATTTCGTAGCTCTCAGGTTCAATGCAGAACTTTCCACGAACAAGATCACCATATTTGCAAGTCAAATAGTTTTTTTTTATACCAGATAAATTATCAGACACTTACAGACTTAATTTATACTTTATAGAAAATATTCCAGAATTTTTTCGAAATTTATTGATCAGTGCTCTTAGAGCACAGTGATTAATGGCCATTTTTTTTAAAATAATATAAAGAAAAGTTTCCGTGAGTATTACATTATGTATATTTTTGAACTTAAGTCAAAATTTTACTTTCAAAACTACACGGCTCTGATTAGGTCATTAATTGCCATATTTATGCCAAATTTCAATTTTCTATGTCAAGTAGTTTCGGAGAGAATCGGGTGTGACAGGCAAACCGACAGACAGCGATCATCTCATAAGTGTTCCGTACGGAACACTAATAAACTATAAACTAAACAAAAATTAAAAAATTAGTCAGCTTATAACCTATTTTTTTATAAATAACGTTCCAGTAGGCAGTACACTAAAATAACTTAAGTTTCAAAACTATATAAAAACATCCCGATACCAAATTTTCTAATACCCATAAATTGAAGACCGTTTTATTTTGCAATCTAAGAGAAATTCAAATTTTGAAATTCAAAATAGAATTTCAGGGCTGTCTCTTGACTGCAACAATAAGTCCAAAATCTGAAATAGATCCTTGAGTATTTGTTGAACGATCGAGACTATAGTATTAAATATATGAAAATGTTGCAAAAGCAAGTCTGGAAAGTGGAAAAAAAATTTTGAAATTTGAAATGTTATTGCAAGAATCCCTGTATAGCTGACATCTAAACCTGTTTTAATATTTTGTTTACTGCAGCTTTTTGAAAATCTGTGTTTAATTTAGATCACTATTGTTGAAATATCTGGTATTAAAGTTAGACAACAAATTTTAATTAAGTGAATATCTTGATCACCAAGACTGAACTTATATTCATATGTAATAAAATAATTGCAATTATTGCATTAAATAGAAAATAAAGTTTGTAAGATTATTAGAATGTGCTCCTTATTGAATACTGCACCGACTTAGCCGTTACTTGATGGAGATCCATAATAACTAGGAATAAAAATTTAAACAAATGTTTAAGATCACCACTTATGTTTATTGTTGCTACTACAAATTACTTTAACAGTTAATTAAATTCTTAGTGAATAGTCTCTTTTTTTCAGGAAATGAAAGCCCATCGTCCTTTGTAGCAAATAGCCCTTTTCCGGATGCAGAACCTGAACTACCCAATGAAATATCGGCCCCCTACGAGGTGCCACAGTTTCCCATTGAGCAGATTGAAAAAAAATTGCAAATTCAAAGGCAACTAAACACAAAGTAGGTAATTATGAATTAACTTATTTTTAATGGTATTTTAAATGGTCCTTTATCTGTTAAATGGGTGTAGGTAGATAAGAGTCATGTCACTGTCCATTAGGATTTAGTCAAATATTTTCCCTGGCTTATTTATTGTTACTACACGTATATCGTAGAATGTAATGTGTGCATCGTTGAATCTTGTAGAATACAGTACACGCAATAAAGAAATCTTGTCAGGTTGATTCTAAGAATACGTATCAACGTATTAACAGGTAGAGATACTACTATTAACTAGTATATAGAGGCCACGGTATTTGAAAAGTTAACATCTACCAATTAAAATTTTGAAATTCAATGTATTTGATCTATATATATATATATATATATATATATATATATATATATATATATATATATATATATATATATACAAAAAAAAATTAAAGGCTGACTTGGCTAGAAGAGTCTCGTTAGCTATATTCATATTGGACATCCCAAACACAATAAAAGCCAGAGTTTTCGATCAGTATGTACTGCCGGTATTAATATATGGCACTGAAACGTGGGCTTTAAATAAAAGTATAATAAATAAACTCCAGGTAACCCAAAGAGCAATGGAGAGGAGAACGCTAAATATTGGACTTCAAGATCATATGCCTAATATCGAGATACGAAGAAGATCAAAAGTGGCAGACGTACTGCAACGAATATGTATATTAAAGTGGAATTGGGCGGGGCATATCGCAAAGCAGAATGATAACAGATGGACATGCCGTATAGTTGAATGGAGGCCCAGAGAACACAAAAAATGCAGAGGTAGGCTACAGACGAGATGGGCGGATATCATAAAAAGATTAGCAGGACACGATTGGATGCAAAAAGCAAACAACAAAACTCATTGGAGACAACTTAGGGAGGCTTACATCCGACTATGGATGGAATAAACTGATGATATTTGTATATATATATATATATATATATATATATATATATATATATATATATATATATATATATATAATCAGTCCAAAAAGTCTCCATACACCACCTGCTTTCTATACTATTTTTTTGTTATGTTGAACTAATTAATTAGAACTATGAGAAAACATATTTAAATTAATATTTGAAACCTAACCAACAAGGATTAGTATTAAAAACAAATACGGAACATTTTATTTAGAAGTTACATCATTGTTATTAAAATGTAGACAAAATTAATGTCAAAAAAGTCTCCATACACTTAACAATTACCAATAATAGTTTGACGGAGTTTAATGGAAAATAACTTCGTTTAAACTAATATTTAGTGGAACCGCCGTTAGCCTTGATAATCTCCTGTAACGTTTTTGTCATGCTGATCCATGGTACCATTAATAAAATGTGAATTTCCAACCCCTTCAGCGGACATGCATCTCCAAAGCAGAACACTGCAACCCCCTTGTCTTACCGTGGAACAAATGTTTTTAATATCGAATGCGGTATTCTTCTTTTTCGAAACTTTAATTCTGCCATCAGACCTAAAAAGTTTAATTTTAGTTTCATCACTAAAGATTACGGATTCCCAAAATTCAGGAGGTTTAGTAACGTATTCCCTAGCAAAAGCTAACCGCTTTTTGTGATTAGCTCCGAAATTAACGGCTTCTTCCTAGCTGCACACCCCTTATAGCCTGCCCTGTGTAAACAATTTTTCACTGTTTGTAAACAAACATTTTTCGAAAATAGTTCCCGAACTTCTTCTTTTAATTTTGGTGCACTTTTCTTGGGATCTATAATTATTTGTCTAACAATACTGACCTCTTCACGTGGATTCAGTTTCTGGGGACGATCGAAGCGTGGTCGAATTTTCTAGAAAACCGTTGATGGTTTACAATGTACTGAACAGTAGCGTGCGGCTTTTTAACAATTTTCCTACATTTCCGTTCGATTTTCCATTTTTTCCACAAATCAGTTATAATCATTCGAACTTGACATGGAATTTCACAATTTCTCTCGCTTATTTTTAATACTACTTTGAAAACCCACTGCAACGTTACTAGCAGCAAGTGACAGATTATGGCCGAAAATTATTCATTTGTTGTGTTTTGTTGTTCAGTTTAGCGAGCAATAGATAGCTTGATATAATGCAGCTGATTATGACGTGTTTTTTTCAATGCAGTTCTTGAGTGTATGGAGACTTCTTTGACATTAGTTTTGTTTACATTTAAATAAAATGTCCCGTAGTTGTTTTTAATACTAAACCTCGTTGGTTAAGTTTCAAATATTAATTTAAACATATTTTCTCATAGTTCCAATTAATTAGTTAAACATAACAGGAAAATGGTATAGAAAGCAGGTGGTGTATGGAGACTTTTTGGACTGACTGTATATCGCATATAATTGACCCTAAATGCCAATATTAAAAATATACAGGAACCACAGAAGATATTCGACTGTGTTTAGCAAAAGGGGTTGTTAGCTAAGCTACGTTCTTATGGTATGTCAGAAGAATTTTATTTATGGCTGTCGTGTTTTCTCAGAGCGTAAGCGTGTGGCAGTTAAAGGTCTGCAAAATATCCATACACAGCTGCAATAGCTTCGTCATTTGATGTAAAACGCTTTCCAGCCAGGAATTTGTTCAGGTTTGGAAACAGATAATAGTCAGAGGGAGCCAAATCTGGTGAATACACTGGATGTTCAAGCAATTCGTACTTCAATTCGTGTGAACTCGTGCATTGTCTTGATGAAAAATGTTTCTTTTTTTTCTGTAAAGCAGGTCTTTTCTCACAAATTTTTGCATTCAACTGATCCAAAAGGTTACAATGATATTCAGAGTTAATTGTTTTACCTTTCGGAAGATAATCGATCAACAAAACACCTTTGTAATCCCCAAAAAACTGTTGCCATAACCTTCCCTGCTGATGGAAGCGTCTTTGCCTTCTTTGGTGCACTTCCACCGACTTCAATCCATTTTTTCGACTGTTCTTTTCGCTCTGGTGTACAGTGGTGGATCCAAGTTTCTTCAACAGTTAAGAGACGACGCTTGAAATCCATTTTATTTTGCTTAAAACGATTCAAACACGCTTAAGAAATACGCATTCGAATGCGTTTTTGGTCAATTATCAGCAAATGCGGTACCCATCTTGCACAAAGTTTTTTCATATGTATTTCTTCATCCAAAATCTTTCCAATTCGTTCTTTTGAGATGTCTATGGCCTCAGCTATTTTACGCACTCGTCGATCATCTAACACCATATCATGGACTTGTTGAATGATTTGTGATGTTGTAGCAGTTTTTGGACGACCTTCGCGTGGATCATCTTCCGAGGCTTGTATCACCAGATTTAAAAAGAGCAGCCCATTTTTTCATAGTGAAAAGTGAAGGTGATGCATCCTTCTACACTTTTAATAAATTCAGATGAATTTCTGTTGGTTTTTAATCATTGCACGATATTCAATTTTTTACATTTTAAAAAATCAATGACACGTCAATATTAAACAGCTGTTACTGTTCGAATAAATTGATAGATTGAAATAAAATGTTACATGTCTTTATATAAAGGTTGGAACTTTCCAATACAGTCATGGTTTTCCAGTTTCTAACGTCATCTATGTGCCAGGCCGAAAACTTTCCAGACAGCCTAGGTAGGATAAATCTAGTTTAGAAAAGTAGTGCATACTACATACCTTTTGTCTCTAATATATTCCTCAATAGTAATGGGCACTTTATTGAAAAAATATCTTGTAGAGAAACATCATAAGATCTTAAAAGGTTCTATCTTCGTAAGATTCTGAATATATTAGAACCAAGATTCTAAGCTTGTGGTTTAATAATCACCAACGTAATGAATATATTATCGTCCGAAAATAAACATCCCTAAAAGGCGTAAGAACTCCTAGGGCGCCTATTTTATTAGTACGTCTTGTGGTGAATTCTACATATTATTGAAATACGATGTTCTAGCTCGTACCCGCGTCACGTGAGATGTGGACATATCGCATAATCCTAAAAATATCTTGGACGTTACATATGAGCAACGAGTCTGTCCTGCAAATGATAGGAGGGGAAAGGGAAATGTGGAAAATCGTGTAAGCCGGAAAAACCTTCTATTTGGGTCATGTTTTGAGAAGTGACAATTACTATCTGGCCCAGTTAGTGATAAAAGAAAAAAATACGGGTTTGGAAAGGAAAAAACTGTTATAGTTAAGGAATATCAAGAACTGGACCGGACTGTAGTTCGAGGAACTAATTAGAGCGGCTGAAAAGCGAGAAGAGTTTGACATTATGATCGCCAACCTTCATTGTTGGAGAGCGCACGAGAAGAAGAAGAAGCTGATTTCTTTTTCTTGTTGTTGGCGAAAGCAGCACCCTTCATTAGTATTGTGTCAGCTGTTTATACTGTTATAATGCTAAGAGTGACAGTGTGTTTTCACGCATGTTTGGAAAATGAATTTTAAATAAAAAATTTCGATCGACTTTTGGGCTTATTTTGATAACCGAAACCCAGTAAATACTTCAAAGCGCACACGGTTATGAATGTTTATTCCGTACTAAAATGTAGGAGCGGTCGTTAGACTGTTCAAAAACTGTAAGTGAGCGAAATTAAGGCCGCTCCCTGATTTGTCAGTGCGGTATCGTTTTCCTCAGTGTGCTCAGTACCCATTCGGTAACGAAAACATGCCGAACGCCTATATTTCAATGAAACTCACCTGACTTGCTCCGCGCCCGCGTATCCCACGCAAGTCAGGCATACCGAGAAAAACGATACCGCACCGACAAATTAGAGAGCGGCCTAACAGCTAAAAGTGGCTATTTTCATTAAAGAAAACCCGTAATCATCGGTGAAATTGTTTGAAAATGAACTAGGAACCAAAATCTACTTAGGACAAAATTTTGACCGCTCCTAGCGATTCGAACTTTACTAGTGATAGAACGGGGTTCCTTTAAACATTGCCAGACATGTTTTAAGCAAATGCTAAGTTTGCGTATTGGATGGCTCGTTTTATTCACGTGATTTAGCAAATCGTGGCTTTTTTCCCTTCCTCAACTTCCGGTGACAGGAAAACGATGGGATACCAATGTTCAAGCGACAGTGATCATGGTCCTCAATATCCCAAAAACTAGTATAAAACACTTATTTAGGTAGTTAATTAATCGTGACAAACGCTGTATCGATTCAAATAAATGATATAAACAATTTTCTATTAAAAAGCCAGTCTCTTTTTGGACAGAGGGTGTATATGTTAACAGCTGTAGTCATAATAAAGTTCTCAGAATTAATTTATTACGTTGACATTCTCTGTATATGGTTTATTCGACTTAATATAACTATAAAAGCACTTAAACCGGCAAATAGTTTTAACCTCTATGGGACATTCCAGTGATGCAACAGTAAAAATTGTTTCTTATTTAAGGTAGTTTCTATTAGTGCGTCTTCTGTTACAAAACAGCACACCTATTAACGTTTAAATTATTCCAAATAAAATCAGTATATTTCCAATGTTTAGTACAGTTACTTGTGAGGCAGAAGAAGTGTACATAAGATGGAGATTATCCTATTTTGAAAGGGTGTGTACTGCACTACGTAAATAATTAAATATAATGGTATAAAAAACAAATACAGTCTGTCAAGTAAGAACGTGTCCGCGATAATTCATTTTTGGGAGATGCGATTCTAGTGATTCAACAAAAAATCGGTAGAGGGAACCTTTATCTACGACACATTTTAGTAAAAGTATCAGTCAATGCCGAACTTTCGTAAAAATCACGTAAAATCTAAAATGAGTCACTTGGGGCCTAAAATACACATTCCGCGGCCGCTAAATATATTAAAAAGTCGGTATCGTTTATGAATCGTTTTAACGAGACGAAAAATGTCGACGATTTCCCAAAACGTAGCTCAGTAGGCAAAGTCACTCCGAAAGTCAAAAAAACGAATCGTGTCTTTGTTTTCACAGGACCCGAAATTGACACTGCGTCAAGGAGTAGCAAAATTAAGAAAATCGTGTTTGAATATGTCTCATGAGACCATTCGACAACATCTTCGTGCTCATCATGTCAAATTCCGAAGCACATTGAAGAAACTTTTGCTGAGCCCATAATAAAATACTACAGTGGCCCTTACAATCGCCGGACGCCAACCCTATTGAAAATGCTTGGTCCTTTGTAAAGAGAAAGCTCAGAGGAAAGACTCTGAGGACTTTAACTCAGTTGTCTCGCGAGATTCCAAAAACTTGCAGAATATACAGAAAATCTCGTCGACAGCATGCCTCGAAGATGCCGGGCGATTACTGATACAGGAGGCGATTGGACAACTTACTAAGGTAATTGCGCCGTTGTTAGCACATCAAAAAATACATTGATGGCAAAAAAATGTTCTCGAAACATATTTTTTCAAGAATACAAGCGGTTACGTTCTTACTTGACAGACTGTAATAATTAGACGAACAATGTGCAGCGTCCGTGAATAAATATTCGGAGAACCAATATTCTGTATAATTGCTATAATTACAGGTTAAGTGTTTAATTTTACCATTTAGTTTGAGACACAACTGTGGAATACAATATATTACGCCCTACTACACGGGATACACCTTTATGTTGCGTTACTAAGTTTGCGCATTTCGCATGATTATGCTCTTTTTGTAAACTTTGGAAGGGACCGAATACATATTATTCTTAATTAAAAAGTATAATATGAAATAAGAGGTATTTCAAAAGTAATTTTTAATTTATATTATTATGTTAATAAATTATTCTTGGATCTCCTAATTTTTTTAAGTAGATTAGTTTGGCCAACGATCAAACGGCATGAGGTATAACAATCACTAACTGGCTATACCACGTAGCAGCCTAAGTTAATTACAATCTCTGCCAAATTAGACTTACCTTTTGAGAATAATAATAAGTCATTAAGTTTCTCAAGTATAAATAAAAAAAAACAGAAGGGTGCGATGCCTAACAGTGAATCAATAACATAAAAATGTTTAAAAAAAATACGATAGGACAGACAAAAAAATTGCACTGGGATACATTTATTAATTACTAATAATTACTCAGACCTTAAGCTACGCGAAAACAGTTTAGTGTTTATTTTACACAGTTGTAAATAGCTATTCCATTTTGTCAAAAACTTTAACTAAAAGGGTCTAATTTTAAAAGTCAATTGGATATTGACAAGATAACCAGTAAGCCAACGACTATTATAAGACTGTACGGTATAAGACCAATAAATTGCTTATCATTTATGATAATTTTAATTAATTAAAATTAAATATTATGTAAGAATTCTAAAAATGTTTAAACAAGGGGTCTAGCCGGATAAGGTACTAAAATCGGCCCTTAAAACAAATGCAATGTAAGTATATACATCTTGTAGGTATTGTTGAGAGAAGCCTATCCTGAAATTTTCTGATCTCCAACTCACTCTTGTCAGCCATAATGTCAAAATTAGTACTCAGTATACATCACCACTACACTAAACACTTTATTTTTGCACTCGATGAGTGTTTCGCTAACCATGTTAGCTTCATCAGAAGCGATGATTGACTACTGAAAGTGCCATTGTACCAAAGATTTCACATTCCCAACATAGCTCAAAGTAGTGTTTTTTTTTTATTTGTTTCGTAGTCCTACAATTTTTGGCCGTTTGACTCAAAATTTGAGGAGGTAGTAGGTAATAGTTAATACTCTAACTTGTTTTTTTTAGCCCGAAAAAAAAATAAAAATTTTGATGGAAAAATTAAAAGTTTTGATGGAAAAATCCATATATATCGACATGTATATACCGCGTAGGTACGAAACTCGTACGATATGTGTAGATATACATATGTCACAAACATGCCAAATTTCAGAATGATCGGAGTACGGGCCGCAAAGTTATGCCCAAAATACCAACAAACCAACCTAAAAACCTTCATTTTTCGGCTGCCTAAGTATAATTCTTTTTAATTTTATCAAGTTTGTCATCTTCTCAACTTCAATTAATAAGAAAACTAAAATTTGAAGATTTTTTACGCTAACAGATACATAAAACCAACACATCCTTCTTATATACTCAATATAACATTCATTAAATAAATAAATATACCTAATTATACAGGGTGTCCCAGTATTCCGTATACATAAAGTTACTATAGATTTCTGAGATGAAAATATGACCATTTAACCCAACTTACCTTAGTCCAAAAATTCGTAATTTCTGAGATACAGGGTGTCAACTTTAATTTTAATTTTTCTTAAGTAGCTTTCTTAATAATTGTACTATTTATACAAGATTCGGTGCTAAGGGGTTTTCTGAGATGAGAAATCAAAATCAGCTCACAATTTTGTTGTAAATTGTAGGGAGCGCCACTTATTGCACCGTATAACTGTTTTCATACCACTCTGTATGATATTTTTAATTAAATATTCGTATTCTCCGCCTTCTCTTGTCTAAAAGAGCTCTCTTGATAAATGTTACTCCGAACAACAATTTCTGAGATAGTGGGATGTTTTTCTCTATCTCTATCAATTTGTGGGTACATTTTATGCCCTTAGCCAGTTCGTTTTTATATTCTTACTGTTGTTGGCCCGTAGATCTTTATATTTATTATTGTTTTTAGCCTGTTTGCCTTTAAGCATGCTCCAAATTTCAAAGACTATTCTTTTGTCCTAAGCCTGGATGAAGTATGGATGGAATTAAAAAATGTAAACAAACATCCTATTATGTCAGAAACTGATGCTCGGAGCAACATTTACGAAGAGAGCTTTTTTAGACAGGAGGAGGCGGAAAATACGAAAATTTAATTAAAAATTTCATATAGAGTGGCATAAAAAACTATACACAGTGCAATAAGTGGCACCCCCTACAATTTACAACAAAACTGTGAGCTGATTTCGATGTCTCATCTCAGAAAACCCCTTAGCACCGAATCTTACACAAATAATACAATTATTAAGAAAGCTACTAACGCCCTTAGCAAAGTCAAAATTAATAGAGCTGCTGGACCAGATGGTACCTTGCTCGAAATGTTAAAGCATGAAGGAAAGAACTTGATTAAAGAACTTAAATAGATTTTTGACATCTGCCTAAAGGCGGGACAAATCCCAGTATCCTGGGTAGAAACGGAAGTCATCCTCATCCACAAAAAACAACACTTAGTAACTACAGGCCTAGAAGCCTGCTGTCTCAAACGTTGTTTGAGACAGCAGACTGTTGGCTAAACTACGCTCTTATGGTATGTCTGAAAAGTTATGGTATGTCTGAGAACGTTCTTTACGAGTGGCAGTCGACGGATTTCTTTCTAACACCTTCACTATCAACGCCGGTGTGCCCCAAGGCTCCATACTGTCTCCTACTCTTTTTCTCATTTACATTAACGATCTGCTGAAAGGGACCGGGAATCCAATCTACAGCTTTGCAGATGACAGTACGCTTATCTCTTCATTCATTTTGAACGCTTTACACTACACAACAACTGTTGGTTCTTTACAAAGCTCAAATTCGACCAATTATGGAATACTGCTGCCATGTTTGGGAGTCCGCTCCCAAACACACACTGCATTTGTTGGATTCTGTTGAGAGAAGAACTGTTCGTCTATTTGGAGACCTGGAACTGACTTGTAGAACAGACTGTTCTACAAGTATTTTCGTGGAAAGTGTTCGAAGGATGTAGCCCGCTTAATTCCTCCAGAGCAGCACATGTTAAAAATACTCGTCGCGCTAATGCTTCACATTCGTTTGGGGTTCAGCTTGTTACTCCGCGTACAACGCTTTTCAAGCAGTCTTTTATATGGAGAACATCATCCCTTTGGAATAATTTGCCCAGGGCTGTGTTTCCCACCGGGTACAATTTACAGCGATTCAAGAATAACGTGAATTGCTTTTTCCGCACACATGCCGCTCTTGAAGCGCTTTAGAGACTTCCCTGTAGCACGTGTGCTAGACCCAAAAAAAAAAATTCTCTGATACGACACACGGCAAAGAATGTCCTTTTGTATAACCCTGTTAAAACTGCATGTCGCTATATTTTAATGAAGATATTGAAAAGCTGTAGACAAATAAAAATAACCGACCAAGTGCAAGTCGGACTCGCGCAATTAGTGTTCCTTATATTGATTGGTTTTAAAATAAAAAAAAATTTTAGCGACCTATGAAATGATCAGTGACATCACAAACCACACCCCAAATGAGTTTTCAACAAAGTTTTTTTTTCCGACCTTTACTGAAAACTAAGTACCTTGAAATTTTTGTTTTTTTTTTATATACCAGATACATTATTAAAGATAATGCACTCGTGATAATTTTGGAATATTCTCCACAGCCTGTGGAGAATATTCCAAAATTTATTGATCAGTACTTTTCGAGATAAGAGGGGACAGCGATTTTTCGCAATTTTTTATTTTTTTTTTTATTTTAATTTTTTACAAGCTTTCAGTTGACATCCTACTCGATGACCTGGTAAATTTTTTTTTTAACTTCCGATTTCATCCCCCCAAAACTAACCCCTTAAGTCAAAATTTAACTTTCAAAACTACACGACTCAGATGAGGCCATCAATTCCTATATTAGTGCCAAAGTTCAACTTTCTACGTCCAATAGTTTCGGAGAAAATCAGGTGCGACAGATGGATATATAGACGAACAAACCGACACCCAAGTGGCAAACGACCCTTGTATCTATGTTAACCCTGGGTCGAAAGGTAATCGACTAATGAAACTAAAATAATTTCACTTTTACATAAACAGGACAAAGAAACTTTCGTCGGAGAAAAGCACACGTGTAAAAAGTGTGAAAGATAAAAGGATTAAAGCATACAAGCTTAAAAAAAAATTAAATCGATAAGGTTTGTCACCCTCGTTGCTGATTAGTTAGTTCAAGTTGAATAAAATCACGAAATAAAACAATGTTAGGGCCAAGGATATAAAAACAGAAAGTAGATGAGGGTGAATGGAATTTGACCGAAAAAACCGGTGTCCACAAGTGATACAATTTTAAAAAATGTTGATGAGATAAAGGTGTTATTCTTTGAAAATGTTTGGTTTTGCCGCTGAAACGTTGGAAATATTTAAACCGTATTTCAGGTTAGTTATATTTCTTTATAGAAACGATTTCTAAAAATAAATTCACGGAATTTTGTTAAAGTACCATTTACGTACCTTTTCGGACGCCCGTTAATAATGGTCATTTTTTTCTTAAAGTATATGTATATGTATATTATTGTATATACTTGGACAAAAAGTATTGTCTTAAAACAATTTTCAAGTTAAAATGACGAAAATATATTTTTAATTCTTGTAAATAATTAATAATCACATATTAGAGTTAAAAGTAATATATGAATGATTCCTGAGTTTTGAGCCGTCGCGTCGTCCAAAGGTTTTGCTATCTGAAGTTTCGTCTGCTTCTGCGGCAAACCTTCTTAAAGGCGGTGAGGTTCAAACCATTTTTCCGTTAGTCGTGGGCAAATACATCTTTTTAGACTCACCCTGTATTTATAAGGTAGCCGATCATTTATTTTAAGGATATTATTTAAGGGTTTAAATACACCTCGAATTTTCAAAAATTCAATTTTTTACGAATTTTTGTTCTCTATACTTCTAAGAATTATTAAAAAAAAAATTAATGAAATTCCATTCCAATACAAAGTTATACCATTAGGTATGACCTGGCGTCGGACTGAGACCTCTATCTGTTTTCAGACACTGTCTGCAATATTACTCATACATTTTTTGGTCGAAAATTGCTTACTAAAGTTTGAAACATCGTAAACTTTCTATTTTTGAAAAAAAAAAACCTCGACAATTTTTAACTACTACATTATTTTACAAGATTAATTTTTATTTTTGCATATTCGATTATTTTTGGTGCAGTTATCCTGCAGACAAGGAGGCGCCATAGTTTTCATTAGTGGTCTATTTAACCCGCTAAAAAATTATGTTAACATTTAAAATATTTAAAAAAAAATTTTTTCTTATAATTTATAGTACAATAAAAATATATAATCGCCGTTCTTTTGTATTATTCACTGAACAACCTTTAATTTTTTTTTTAAATATCCATACTTTTTGCAGCGCCTAGGTATAACTCCTTAATATTATGAAATGGGTGATTGTTTGGTCGATTAACCCCTTTTTTTCTCAATTCTCTCAATATTTAAACTTTTGTTAAAGTATCATTTACGAACCTTTTCACACGCCCGTTAATAATAGTCTTTTTTTTTAAGTATATGACCTTTGGACAAAAAGTATTTTCTTAAAACAGTTTTTAAGTTAAAATGACAAAAATCTATTTTTAATTCTTATAAATAACACTGGTCAACACAAGTCTTGTTTCCTTTATTTTTTTTTTCTGTTATTGGGTATTTCTATGGCCCTGACTATGAAAAAAATACTGGGAGATTGCACAGCTTTACCTTTTAAAATATACAATTTTATTATTTTGCCAAAAAAGTACAAAAAAATAATACATTATGTTAACAAAATTTCTATTGAACACTAGCAAATGATCTTTTATAAGATTTCCTTGAATGAACGACTTTAGGTAGATCTCGTTGCAAACTCCAGCAGTAGTCTGCCATTATATGTGAGTCCCACCGCCCCTGATAACGCTCTTCCATTGTCCGAAGATCCTGATGAAATCTTTCACCCTGCTCCTCACTAAAATCACCCAGATTTTGTGGAAATCGGTCTAAATGCGAGTGCAGGAAGTGGATTTTTATGCTCATGTTGCACCCTAGCTCTTGCAAGTATTCGATAGCATGCACTCAACAAGCTCGTCATGGTCGTCAGATTTCTTTTTGTCTAGGAAGCTACTCATAACCAAAACAAATGAATTACAAGCTTTGGATTCGACTTCAGTCATTGATTTGACAAAATTAGGATCTTTCACGAGTTGCCTAATCTGTGGCCCATCAAAAATACCAGCTTTCAATGTTTCTGAACTTAATCCTGGAAACTTGCGTGAAAGAAAATTAAAACATTCGCCACTTTTGTCAAGCACCTTCACAAACTGTTTCATTATGCCGAGTTTAATATGAAGTGGTGGAAGTATGATGCGGTCTCTGCTAACTAAAGGCACGTTTATAACATTTTTTGTACCTCTTTGTAGCTCTTCCCGCACTGGCCAAACTTTTTGTGACCAATGGTGTTGTTTGTCACGACACAGAGACACATGAAACAAGGGAACTTTGTGTACCCCCCTTGTTGACCTAAAAGAAAGTTAACCATTTTCAGATCAACACAAATGACCCATTTGTGGTCTTGATACTTAATTTTTTCTATAACCTTAGAAACATTTACGTATTCTTCTTTTAAAGTCGTGCAATAGGTATAGATCCGTACTTGTTACCGTTATGAAGCAAAACACACTTTAAACTTCTTTTGCTGCTGTCTATGAAAAGACGCCAATCACTAGGTTGGTACTGTTTTAATCCCATCTGCTGCAAAATACCACCAACATCGTTACAAAAAACTAAATCCTTCTCTTGAGAAAAATACGGTAACAGATTTTTTTCTCGGGTACGATAAAATGTAATGATGGTTTTCGGAGTAAGCAAATTTTTTTCTTTAAAACGAGATGCTAAAATTTCAGAAGCTTCTTTTGGTAAGTTCTGATCTCTTACTAAGTCATTTAGTTCTTTCTGATTAAATGGTTGAGGTTCTGAAAGGCTACATTTGTAGTCTGAATCAGAGTCTTAACTTGATGTATTTCGTTCGGGTTCACAGAGATTTGGATCATCAGAAGATTTAGATGTGCTGGGTTGTACCTCTTGTGATTTTAATTGAGGTCGTTGAGCAGAAGATAAGTTAGGATATGACCACTTACTTCGATTTCCAGGGTTAATTTCGTTTATTTTCACAACGCAGAAGTAGCAATCGTCATGATGGTTTCGAGGTTCTCGCCAAATCATGGGTGTTACGAACATTATTGCATCTCTTTTTCCACTGGACCATAACCGTAGACATACCACACATTTCTGGCATACAATATGAGGAACCCATGGCTTGTCCTGATTACACAATTTTATTTTAAAGTATTGATGATACGCAGTTTTCACAAAGTCCCATATAGGTTTTCGATATTTTGCAAATATATATTCACCACAAATATAGCAAAAACAATCGGGATTAAGCACACAACATCTTCTTGACGAAGCCATATCCAAAACAACAACAAAATATATTTTAGTGTCCAATAAAAAACGAAAATCTAAGTAAAAATAGTAAATGAGGGTAGTTAGCTCTAACTCAAAAACAAAAGCTGTTAGAGAAAAATTGTTGCCATATTTAAAAAATACGCGTCAATTTGAGATAGAAACAAAAAAAAATCACAGGAAACAAGCAATTTTCTTTTTTTTGTTGACCAGTGTAATTAATAGTCAATATTACAGTTAACAGAATATGGATGAAGTTTTGAGTCGTGGTTCAAAGGTTTTGTTATCTGATGTTTCGTCTGCTTCTGCGTCAGACCGTCTTAAAGGCGGTGAGGGTTAAACAATTTTTCCGTTAGTTGTGAGCGAATACAGCAACTTAGCCATCTTTTTAGACTCACCCTGTATTTATAGGGCAGCCGATCATTTATTTTAAGGATATTATTTAAATAATTTAATCCAGATTTATTATTTATTTATGTTATTTATAATAGATTAATAATTTCAGTGTCAACGATGCTAAGAGATACAATACTACATCCCCCTTCAAAAGTAAAAGAAAGACAGGTTAACTGAAGTTAATCTTGCTCTTAAATTCGGTCCTAGACAGTTATTTAACCTGGAGAAGTTTAGTTCTTCATTTGTCATGTCTTCTTTCTTTGATTACCTGACCACTTTGACATCACGACCAAGAACGTTTTATATTTTAGTAGCTAATGATTGATATCATTGAAAGAAAACACTAAAATTTACAATTAAATGGATTACAACAATAAAAATAATTTAATTTAATTCATCACATCTTTACTATTACTGAAAATTTTGTATTTTCTAATATACCAGTATATTTCTGCGAAGTTCAGGAACATTATCGCGTGCGTGAAACCCTATATACTAAAGAATTTAAAAAACAGTGTAATTATTTTTTTTAGGGCCTTAGATGACCGGCGTAGTCACTATGAACCATCAGTTCCTGGAGCAGCTGAAGTTGAAGACTTAGACGAACATGATCTTTACGTCCCACATTTCCAGAGAGTATCAATCTCTGGTGAAGATACCAGTGGAGTAAGGAATTTATCTTTATAGTTATGTAGTTTTAAGTTAGTTGGAACTCAGTAGCGCGTATACCTTAATAAATATTTTTTTGGTGAATAATTTTTTAATTATTGTTCTTGGCGCTGATAAATCTCCTCTCGTCCTCTATCGCCATTACTAAACTACATTACTAACTGTACTATACTAAGAAGCATTTATTCTTTTCCAAGAAACCTCTCGTTGGGATTTTAACGGAACGTTGTAGCCTGAGAAGGCATTTAGCCTGGGCGTGACGACCCGATATGCTCGGACCACCACTTCGTCTGTGCATGCTAGACGCTGGGAGAACCCCGGAACTCTTGCATGGAGTGACATCCTTACTTTGATAAACATATCCGGGAGGTTTTGTGATAATCGTGGTGGTTAGGTTGTTTTTTGGGGAAAGTTTCTTTGGGGTTGGTAAAAACTATCCTTCTGATCTGTGTGTTTTTTTTTATTATGGGTCTAGCACACATGCTGCAGGGGAGTCCTTAAAGCGCTACAGGGACGACACGTGTGCGGAAAAAAAAGCGATTCACGTTGTTCTTGAATCGCTGTAAATTGTACTCGGTGGGAAACACAGGCAAATTATTCCAAAGGGATGATGTTCTCCATGTAAAAGACTGCTTGAAAAGCGTTGTACGAGGTAGAACAAGCTAAACTTCACGTGTATTTCTAACATGCACCGCTCTGGGAGGCTACATCCTTCGAACACTTTCCATGAAAATATTTGTAGAATAGGCTCAAGTCGCCAACCGTTCTTCGATGTTCCAGCGAATCATGGTCGCCGGTCAGTTCCAGATCTCTAATCAAACGAACAGCTCTTCTCTGAATAGAATCCAACAAATGCAATGTATGCTTGGGAGCGGAGCCCCATATATGGGAGCAGTATTCCATAGTTGGTCCAATCTAAGCATTGTAAAGAATTAACAGTTGTTGTGGAGCGTAAAACTTTCTGGTTCTAAATAATATTCCCAACTTTTGAGAAGCTCTCCTTGCTATCCCTACGACATGTTCACGCCCAACAAATAACTATGTCGGGTTCAGCAACGTTAACTTTTTTAGAAAAAAACGGCGCCTGGGTTTTTGTAGCGTTAAATTCCACTTGGTTACTGTCATCTCAAGATAGAATTTTTTCCAGATCTTTGTTCCCGTTGTCTGCGAATATTCGTCTGAGTAGCTGTTGTCCGAGCGTTCAAAGTGGATGAAGAGATAAACGCACTGTCATCTGCAAAGCTGTAGATTGGGTTTCCGGTCTTTTCCAGTAAATGAGAAAGAGAGTAGGAGATAGTATGTAGCTTTGGGGCACACCGGCGTTGATAGTTTGCTACTATTACTTTCTCTTTGCTACTACTACTTTCTCCAAGAACACCTTTATTGTAAATCGAACTGTATTTCTTAAAGAATAAATTCTTAAGCATTATATCATCTAAATGTAAGCCATAACGTTTCCAGCACTTTTCTGAGCGAACAGTGAAATTATTGATCTTTGCTCGGCACGTCATTTTCATGATCGATTCCATTTTTTACCGGATGGTTTAATTGCTCCACGGAGCGATAATTGGTATTGTAAACTTTAATTTTGAGATATTGCGACAAGAAAAATACCACGGATATTTAGACACATTTACAGTAATTGATTGCATGTGTGCATATTAAGAGGTCAAGAATCCCGCGAGCTAACAGTTAATCGTCTTCTACGTTTGAATCATCTTTTGATTATTTCGATCGGCTTGCCGAGGTATATTTAAAGTGAAACCAGTTTCCTGAAACTTCTGCACCCAGTTTTTTAATCAGAGGACTTGATTTATGTTCGCGATACTGGTAGAATTATTGTTATTGTAATAGTCTTGTACACAAGGCCTGCTTCTCTGTGGTCAAATGCTGCATACCAATCGAATTTCTTAGGACCATAAGTACGCTCGATCCCTCCACCTTGCTCCTAGTGTCCGTTGCATTCACGGACTAAGATAAATGAATTGAAATTTCTTTATGGGACTTATATTAGCCTAATATAATAAGGTGAAGCCAGAATTACAAAAAAACAGCCCTTTCTTCTTCATTATCTGTCCCACTCTATTAGTTATTTCTCACTATTTCCCTTGTTTATTTTTCACTCGAGTAAGCATTGACTCGATCGATACATCAGTTTGGAGCTAAATAGTACCGTTGAAGTGCAATGCTCTACAGAGTTTCCTTATATTTGTTACTGACTGGAAGGTCTGTTTTAAATAAATAAGAATCGTTAAGAAAAATACAATAATTTCCCAAATATGTATCTATATTTATATTATAAAATGCAACGTTTCTCTGTCTGTCTGCCTGTCCGTTAGTGCCATTATCACTCGAGAACCACTTATCCGATTTACGTGTTTTTTTTTTAATTCATACATATGTTTTCTGACCAGGTTTTTAGTATATATTCTGTTGGGTTAGGTAACATAAGGAATAAGCAGTGATGATAATAGTGAATCAAGTCGGAAAAAACAATAATTCTGTAGACTACGCGAGCGGAGCCGCGGGCATAGGTAACACGTAGGCTGAAAAGTTTTTGGTCTGACACATAGTAGATGTCGTCCTTTTCAAAAAACCATATGATTTTTAGGCAGCACCAACCTCCAAAATTTCTTGACACTTCGACGATTAGTTTACAAGTTACAGTGATTTTAGTGACGCTACTTTTGATATTTTCCAAATAATGGAAAAAATCGAATTTCGTGTGTTGACTAAACACTGTTTTTTGATGGGAAAAATACCATATCAAGCAAAACAATGGCTTGATAAGTGTTACAGGGACTCTGCCCATGGAAAATCACTCATCATGCTGAATTTAAACGAGGTCGTACAGATACAAATGATGCTGAACGCTCTGGACGCCCAAATGAGGTGGTTACACCGGAAAACATAAAAAAATCCACATAATTGTTTTGGATGACCGTAAAGTGAAATTGCGTGAGATGGCGGACACCTTAAAGATATCAAAAGAATGGGACGGTCATATTTTGCATGAATATTTGGGCATGAGAAAGCTTTGTTCGAAATTGGTACCGTGTTTGCTCACAGTGGATTAAAAACAACAACGTGTTGGTCATTCTGAGCGCTGTTTGGACCTGTTTAAGCGCAATAAAAAGAATTTTTTCAAGTGATATGTGGCAATGGATGAAACATAGTTTCACCACCAAACACCGGAATCTAATCGGTAGCGAGTTGAGTAGACAGCAGCCGGTGAAAGCCGCCCGAAATGACCAAAGACACAACAGTCGGCTGGGACGGTTTTGGCCTCTGTATTTTTTGGGATGCGCGATTTTCATTGACTATGCTGAGAAAAGAAACACCATCAAATATTATATAAAGTTATTGGTGCGTTTGAAGGCAGAAATCGCAAAGAAACGGCCCCAAATGAACAAGAAAAAAGTGCTCTTTCATCAGGACAATGCACCGTGTCACAAGTCAATGGTTACGACCGCAAAATTGCATAAGTTGAGGTTCGAATTGCCTCCCCATCCACCGTATTTTTCAGATTTGGCCCCCAGCGACTATTATCTATTCGCAGACCTCAAAAAAATGCTCGCGGGAAAGAGATTTGGCTCCAGTGAAAAAGTTATCGCCGAAACTGAGGCCTATTTTGAAGGCAAGCACAAATCCTTCTACAAGAAAGGTATAGAAACGTTAGAAAAGCGTTGGACTGATTGTATCGCTCTTGAAGGAGACTATGTTAATGAATAAAGTCGAATTTTGCAAAAAAGTATGTTTTAGGTAGCTAAATCAAAAACTTTTCGGCCTACGTGTTAGTTTAAATATAAACAAAGAAAACAAACTTATTTTATCTTACTTATTTGCATCTCTGCTGTTCAAACGTGTTTACATTTTTATATCATCACATATCATCTTGGAAAATTTATGATCTCTAGTTGGTCAAACACAAATAATTAACCGACCAAGTGCAAATTGGATTTGCGCTATTAGTGTTCTGTACGGTGATTACTTTTAAAATAAAAAATGTGTTACTAAGGTATAAAATGATCAGTGACTTCACAAAACACACCCCAAATAAGTTTTCAACAAAGCTTGTTTTAGATCTTCGTTGAAAACTGATGACCTTTTTTTAATATACCAGATATATTATCGAGCGTAATTCATTTGTGATAATTTTGGCCTAATCGACACTTTATGGAGAATATTTCAGAATTTTTTCAAAATATTTTGATCAGTACTTTTCGAGATAGGGGGGGAGTGAACATCGATTTTTGGCCATTTTTAAAATATAATGCAAAGAAAAAAGCACCCAAATATTACATTATATATATTTTTGAACTCGTGTTTTCACAAGTTTTCGTTTGACACCTTACTCGATGATCTGGTATATTTTTTTCACTTCTGATTTCACCCCCCCCCCCCCCAAAAACTAACCCCTTATGTCAAAATTTAACTTTCAAAATTACACGGCTCTGATTGGGCCATCAGTTTCTATATTTGTGCCAAATTTCAACTTTCTATGTCAAATAGTTTCGGAGAAAATCGGTTGTGACAGGCGCACAGACAGACAGACACCGAAGTGATTCCATAAGTGTACGGAACACTAAAAAGGGAAAATAATTATCAAGGTTGAACAAAAAGAAAGTTTTTACTAGTTTACTATGATAATAGAGTGGGTAAGCTTGCACTGGTTTATAGAATCATCTAGAACCTGCGCTTTTGTGGCTGACTACAATGTTAGAAACATATTTCTGTATAAAGTACAGAAATACTACCGACGAACAAGGTCGTGAAGCTGAATCAGTTGTGGCTTAACTCAGCTTATTAACGAACCAACACGGATTCCTGATTGAGACGGGGAGTTCGCCAGTCTTCTTGATCTGTTTTTAACCACCAATCCGGAGATTTACACGGTCACCGTAAATCCGCCGTTAGGTTCTTCCGACCATAAACTACTTTCGACATCGAGTGTCCTGCCAATCAGTGACGGAGAGGCGCCTAGGCCACGTAAGATTTGGCACTACAAATCTGCTAAATGGGAAGATCTCATGGAATATTTTCGAACTTTCCCTTGAATGGACGTTTGTTTTCTATCCGACAACCCATCTGACTGCGCCAGGGAGGTCTCCGATGTTATTTTGGTTGGTCTGGAAGCTTACATTCCTTTTTCGAAGAATTGGCCCTCGAACGGCAAGCCTTGGTTTGCTTCTAAACATATTGCCTACTGACAATGGCGTGAAAATCCTAACACCATAAATCGTAACACCTTTGTTCGTGCCTGGAACAGATGCAAAGGAATTATCGACGAAACCAAGAAGGCATACAATCAACGAATTAGAAACAAACTTCTCGCTTGTCCCAACAATTCCAGGTCCTTTCGGTCAGTCGCTAAGGTAGTTAGCTAAAATTTCACCAAATCCACCATACCACCACTCACACGGCCAGATAACTCCATTGCAACCACACCTGTTGATAGAGCGAACTTGTTGGCTGAACTCTTTCCTTCACATTCTACTGTCGATTTCCAAGGAAAGGCACCACCTACTATTCCCATATTGCAGTCAAAGATGCCCGATATTGTCTTCAGACAGCGTATCATAAAACGTATTTTAATGAATGAAGCCAAAAAGGCTTCTGGCGCTGACGGAATACCTGCCATAGTTCTCAAAAACTGTGCAAGGGAACTAACACCAGTTTTCTGTAGACTGTTCAACCTATCCTACAGAAAGGGAATATTTCCGTCCTGCTGGAAATCTGCCACGGTTCAGCCGATACTTAAAAAAGGCAAGAAGACCTTGCCAAATAACTACCGACCAGTCGCACTGCTTTCAATAATATCAAAAGTCATGGAAAAGGTTATCAATCAGCATCTTCTAAAATATCTTGAACGAGTCAATATTATTAGCGATCACCAATATGGCTTTCGTAAACATAGATCAACAGGAGATCTTCTGACTTATGTAACACATGTTTGGAACAACGCAATTGAACACTTTGGAGAATCTCGAGCGGTTGCTCTTGACATATCCAAGGCATTTGACCGTGTTTGGCACGATGGACTGTTCGCTAAGCTACGCTCTTGTAGTATGTCTGAAAAGTTCTGTTTGTGGCTCTCATGTTTCCTCAGAAAGCGTTCTTTACGAGTGGCAGTCGACAGATTTCTTTCTAACACCTTTACAATCAACGCCGGTGTGCCCCAAGGCTCCATGCTGTCTCCTACTCTCTTTCTCATTTACATTAACGATCTGCTGGAAAAGACCGGGAATCCAATCTACAGCTTTGCAGACGACAGTACGCTTGTCTCTTCATTCATTTTGAACGCTCGGACGTCGGCTGCTCAGGCGAATATCCGCAGACAATAGGAGGTTGTTCAACTTAACAAAGACCTGCAAGAAATTCTATCTTGGGATGACAGTACCCAAGTGGAATTTAACGCTATAAAAACCCAGGCGGCAGTTTTTTCTAAAAAAAGTTAACGTTGCTGAACCCGACATAGTTATGTTGGTGCACTCCATTCCCCTAGCATCGTCATTCAATTTGTTGGGCCTTAGTTTGGGAGCAAATAAGTCCTGGCATGAACATGTTGCAGGCATAGCAAGGAGAGCTTCTCAAAAGTTGGGAATATTATTTCGTACCAGAAAGCTTTACACTCCACAACAACTGTTAATTCTTTACAAAGCTCAAATTCGACCAACTATGGAATACTGCTCCCATGTTTGGGGCGCCGCTCCCAAACATACTCTGTATTTGTTGGATTCTGTTCAGAGAATAGCTGTTCGTCTGACTGGAGACCCGGAACTGACCGGCGGTCTTGATTCGCTGGAACATCGAAGAACGGTTGGCGACTTGAGTCTGTTCTACAAGTATTTTCATGGAAAGTGTTCGAAGGATGTAGCCCGCTTAATTCCTCCCAGAGCGGTGCATGTTAGAAATACACGTTGCGCAACGTCGTACAACGCTTTTCAAGCAGTCTTTTATATGGAGAACATCATCAATTTGGAATAATTTGCCCAGCGCTGTGTTTCCCACCGAGTACAATTTACAGCGATTCAAGAACAACGTGGATCGCTTTTTCCACACACATGCCGCTCCCGGAGCGCTTTAGGGGCTTCCCTGCAGCACGGGTGGTAGACCCATAAAAAAAAAATGCTCAGATGTAAATTTTGCTTTAACATTATTATTTTGTGTATAAATTACCTGGAATATGTGAAATTTAATTTACATTGTAATTTAGAAAAAATTTCGCTCCTTTTCATACTGTTCATATCTCAGCTAATTGTTTTCTTTGCAGTACCATTGTCACGTTTTCATAATGTTTTACACTCTATATATTTCATTATTGTTACGTACCAGCTACTTTTACGACTAGCTTAGCAACAACAAACTCTTAAAAATCAACGTTTATATTAGTTTGACAAAATACCGAAAAATTGTGTCAGCTAATCAGTGTTTACATTTATTCTAACAAGTTAGTCGGATAAAAACTGAAATGATATTTTTTTTATTCATTAAATATTAGTGCGTTTGACCTTTCTGGTGATGCCGAAACCAGAAACAAGCATCTCGAACCACCAAAACAATCGCAAATCGGTAAATGTAAAGACCTCATTAATGTGTTAAATAAATGATTATTTCCCAAATCGCTACAAAATCACTGAATTAATTTTACTTCATAGTCCACAATTTCAAAATTTTCATTTTTTAACACTGCTTTGGGTTGTTGTTCTGGGATTGAAAAGCAAAATTCGGCTGTTTTAGTCGGATTATTTAATGCAAATTACAAGAAAGGATCCTCCTCCTCCTATGTGCCTTGTCTGTTGAGATTGGCGACCATTATGGCAAATTCATCTCTATTCTGTGCTATATGTATCTGGACGTTCCCGTCGGTGTTCGTCCAGTCTCTTATGTTTCTTAGCCATGATTTTTTCTTTTTACCCAAGCCTCATCTTCCGTCTATTTTTCCTTCCAGAATGAGTTAGAGTTGTTCGTATTCGGTGTGACGTATCATGGGTCCGAGGTAGCCGGTTTTTCTAATCTTAATTGTCTGGACTAACCATTGTTTAGCACTTCTGCATTGGTCGTTCTGCTAGTCCAGCTGATTCTTAGCATTCGTCTATATAGCCACATTTCGCACGCCTAGAGCTTTTTTATGGCCTCCTGTTTAAGGGTCCATGCTTCGCACCCATAGATTAGTAGTGGCCAGATGTAGCTCTTTAATGTTCGTAATCTTGTATGGATGGTTAACTTCGGGTAACATAACAACTTTCGCCGGCTCTGGCTATCTCAATGCGCCCCCTAATCTCTTGAATGATCTCACTGGGTGTTGATTTCTCTACCTAGGTATATGTAACTATGAACATTTTAGATGATATCACCGTCGATGACTGTTTGAACATTGTTCTGCGTATATTCGCCTCGGCCAAAAACAACAGTTTTGCTTTTCGTGGAGTTTATTTCTAATCCCAACCGGGCATTTGATTCGGACAGGACATTTTTCAGCGTTTGTAAATCGTCCTCAGACACGATGTCATCTGCGCATCTTAGATTGTTGACTACACTGTCATTGATTTTGGCGCCTTTTGAGCATTCTTCTAACGATAACTTAATTATATATTCCGCATACATGTTAAAAAAGAGTGGATATAAAAAGCATCCTTGACGGACTTCCCTTTTTAGGTTGGTATAATTTGTATTGCCATTTTTTGTTTGAACGCATTCTTTATGGTTCCAATATATGTTGCGAATAACTAATATGTCTCGTCCATCAGCTGGATCTTGCAAAATATGAATTAGTTTGTCATATTTGATGCAGTCGAATGCTTTTCTGTAGTTTACGAAGCACGTGTACTGCTTTTCTGCACTTGTGGGTATTTTTCAGCCATCAAGAAAGGATACACTGTGCTAAATTTTTCTTATATTCACTTAAAAGATAGTAATCCTGTCGATGTGCGAAAATTATTTTTATGTAAGAAAAAAATCAGAAGTCAAAGAGAACAAGTAAAAAATTATCAGAATTATTAGTTCGTTCAAAACACTACTATCATTTATTTACAGGCATGCATATAGAATTAAATCATTGTGATTCCTGTCCAAAGATAACAATGTATATAATCAAATATTTTTAGCTTTTTATATTAATTAATAATTTTTTATTTACGAAGGGCACTTATTAATGGGTACTATTTCAGGTTCCCCTCGAAGATTTAGAGCGAGCTTCTAAACTTCTTATTCAAGCTTTAAAAATAAGAAAATCGTATATGAAGATGTCGTATCAGAATTTTTCGTCAACGGTTGCCAGATTTCTAGATCCCGACAAGGAACAACAACAGCATGATGACAAACAGACCATAGAAGGTACGTCTTTATACTTTATTTAAAAAAATGAATAAAATATTGAGAAATCTCTCTTGATAAATGGCCCGTTTTTGACGGTAATGGAACAGAAAAACCAAAGAATATATGTGTCGAGTAAGTAGGCAAATGACGATTGCAAATTAATAAAATTCACGATTAAAGTTAATGCCACAAACTGTGCCTAGAATTTACCGTACCTCGATACTAGCGACACTATGGACTGACCTCAAACTACCATTTTTCAACATTTGGAATTATAAATGAAGAATTTTACCGATTGTTCAGAACAAATGGTTTATTTAAAACCATAGCAGAAATAACTAAACTTATTTAAACAATTATTGTAAGGAGTAGAACGTTTCTTTTATCGTTTTTTTTTTCGCTAAAAATTACAATAGATGAACAATTTTAAAAGGACCTGTCCTGTCATTTTAAACTGTCATTATTGTATTTGTATATATACAATGGTGAGCAAAAAATTCCACTCAAACTACACTGGCAAACAAAATCATAACTTTGTCGTGGACTACATGGACTTTTATGATATTTTTTACTTTAATAGGTGGTTGGCAGTAAAAACAAACATTAAAAAAAATCTGTTAGCCAAGAATTTTATTCTCTTAAGTAATTTAAAGTATTCCAAAAAAACAATGACCTCCTAAACCAAAAATGTAAAAAAGTTTTATTATGAAGTTACAATCTAAGATTTTCTAGCAAATTTAGATCCTGGTTGGTCCCTTTTGATTGTCCAGCAGTAATCTGCCAACACAGTTGGGTTCAATTTGCCCTGGTAACGTTTTTCCATCTCCGTGCTCATCGCTCACAGCCCCCAAATTCTGAGGAAAAAAATCCAGGTGTGAGTCTAAAAAATGAATCTTGAGTGACATGTTGCAACCCAATGCTTGATAAGCCAACAATAGCTCGCTAACCAACTCTCTGTAACTCTCACTCTTATGGTTACCCAAAAAATTTGCAACAACATCCTTAAAAGATTTTCATGTTGGTTTTTCTAAATCGCTCAATTTTTCTTCGAATACCGGATCTTTTATTAACTCCCTGATTTGAGGTCCTACGAAAATACCCTCTTTTATCTTTGCATCACTTATTTTGGGGAATTTTTCTTTTAGATACAAAAATCCACTCCCATTGCGATCCATTGCCTTTACAAAATTTTTGATCGGGTCTAATTTGATATGTAATGGTGGAAGAAGTATTTCAAATGGCTCTACAAGGGGTAAATACTTCACTTTTTTTTTGTCCAGGAATTAAGGGTGCAAGCGTAGGCCATATTTTTTTATGATAGTGGTTTGTTCTGTCTCGACTGTCCCATTCACATAAAAAGCAGCAGAACTTAGTATAACCCAGCTGAAGTCCGGGTAATAGGGCAGCAACTTTTAAATCGCCACAAATTTTGAAAGAATATGTACTGTACTTGATTTTTTCAAGTAATAACTTCATGTTTTCATAAGTTTCTTTCATATTAGCAGCATGGGCCAGAGATACAGAAGGAAGTATATTTCCGTTATGCAGTAACACTGCTTTTAGACTTGTTTTAGAAGAGTCAAGAATAAACACCACTGGGACGGATCAAAATCGATTTCCAAAATCTTCATAATCCCATTTATATTATTACAATACACCAAGTCCCCGTCTTGAGAAAAGTATGATCTGAAGTGTTGATCACGATTTCGAAAATAGCTGATTTTAGTTTCATGATGTAGCAAATTCCATCCTTTTAATCGAGATCCTAATAGTTCTGACTGCTTTTTTGACAAATTTAAATCGCGAACCAAATCGTTTAGGTGTCCTTGAGTTATCAAGTGTGGCTTGGTTAAAATTTCTTCAAACTCAGTCATCGTCCTTATCAACACATTGGCTTGAAGTGGAGGATTGTGTATCGTCAATCTTAACGGACGCAGAAGCAACTGGTATAGGCAAATTTTCACTATGAGAGACTAATTTCATGGCTGAAGGTAAATTAGGGTAAATAACTGTGTATTTTTTCTTGAAATTTATACCATTTACATCAGTGAGACAAAAATAGCAGTCCGAAATGTGAACTCTTGGTTCGGTCCAAATCATGGGTACAGCAAACGGCATATGACGGGACCCTTTCTTCCAATCGGTTAAATTCTTTACACACGTTATGCAACAAATATGAGGGGCCCAGGATTTGTCTTGATGGGCCACAGCGAAACTAAAATACCGGTGATAACTCTCCAAGACTAGTTTTGTGAAATTTCGTCTTTGTTTTTTGAAAGTCAGTTCACCACAAACATAACAAAAAGAGTAAGAATCGTTACTACACTTTCTCGACAATGTTAACGCAGTTAATAAATCACAATATTTTGATGAAATCACAGACAAATAGTTTTATGCCTATTTCTTCGCGAACGTTCCATTGCTTTTATTGCCGTAGTACTAGTTATAAGTATTACCGTATAACAAGAAAACTGAGGCTACTTAAAAAAAAACAACTGCAGTTTAATAATGAGGGCAGTTGGCTAAAACAGTTTTAGCTATCAAAGTTCGTGTGGCATGACTAGTGTTGACAAGTGCTATTTGGCTTCCTAACAAGGATCCTAGAATTTAGTATTTATATCGTATCATTTGAAAGCCCATTCTATTATCTTTCTAATGATTCCCTATCATACCTCATGCTTTTTACTAATTAAACTAATTGAAAATAGACACATGGAGAATAGAGTTTGAAAATAGGGGTAAGAGAAAGGAAAAATAAAACTAATTTTAAGTTTAACAATTAAATTTATTGATAAAAACCAAAATAAATATTTTGTATTACCCCCCCCCCTCCACCCCTTATTACTGCTTCCAGCCATAGAGCGGATGAGCTTTTTCATCACTGTCTGTGGGATTCTTCCCCAATCTTCCGCCATTACAACCTTTAAGTCCTTCAGCGATGCAGGAGCTGGATTTCTAGCTCGAACCCTTCTTCTGAGCTCATTCCACATGCGCTCGATTGGATTGAGGTCAGGACTCCTCGCAGGCCAGTTTAATGTGGGTATTCCCACTTCCGCCAGGTATGGCCGCACCGATGCAGCAGCATGTGGCCTCGCATTGCCGTGCATTAGCACGAAGCTATCGTCAACAAACCCAGCGTAAGGAACGACGTGTTCCTGCAGGATGTCCTCGATGTATCGGTGAGCAGTTAATCCACCGCTACGAATCTCATCAGTTATGAAAACCAAATCCGTTTTCGCATACAATGAGATGCCTCCCCACACCATGACAGAACCTCCTTCGTAGGCGACCGTTTCTAGGGCAAATCTGAGTCGCACTTGTCAATGGGCTGCTGTCAATTTGGGTCCGTTAGCTGGCCTTTTCGGATTTAGGTTAGCTCCTTTAAGTCTTCTTTTGACTGTTCAATGACTGACAGCAGGATCAATGAACTAAATAATTTGAGTCGATTTTTTTTCTCACCAGTGTATATACATACATACTTACATATAAGTAACGATAAAAACAGTACACAGTATATTACAAAAATTTAATAAAAACACAAACATTTCGTATACACCACAGAAAAATAATAATTTCTAAAATATACAGCAAGTATAAAAGTTTTTAACGATTGCTTCAATATAATCTTGCTGCTGATGGCATAACACATGGGCTGAAAAGTCCCGGGCCTAACAAAGAAAACACGGTTTTTTTGGTTCAAAATTAGCTTTATTCATCAACGTAATCTCCATCAAGAGCAACGCAATCATTCCAGCGCCGCTCTAACATTTCAATACCACTTTTGTAGAACGATTTATCTTTTGCCTCAAAAATAGGCCTCAGTTTCAGCGATAACCTCTTCATTCGTGCGAAATTTCTTACCGGCGAGCATTTTTTTCAGGTCTGCGAACAGCCAGTAGTCGCTGGGAGCCAAATCTGGCGAATACGGTGGATGTGGGAACAATTCGAAGTTCAATTCATGTAGTTTTGCCATTGTTTTGATTGACTTGTGACACGGTGCGTTGTCTTGATGAAACAAAATTTTTTTCTTTGCCATATGCGGTCGTTTCTTTGCAATTTCGGCCTTCAAACGCTCCAATAACGCTATATAATATTCACTGTTGATGGTATTTCCTTTCTCAAGATAGTCGATGAATATTACACCACGCACATCCCAAAATACCGAGGCCATAACCTTTCCAGCCGATTGTTGTGCTTTCGGGCGCTTTGGACGAGGTTCACCAGTTGCTGTCCACTCAGATGACGATCGTTT
The DNA here is from genome assembly GCA_019049505.1 of Pachyrhynchus sulphureomaculatus. Lineage (NCBI taxonomy): Eukaryota > Metazoa > Arthropoda > Insecta > Coleoptera > Curculionidae > Pachyrhynchus > Pachyrhynchus sulphureomaculatus. The sequence goes on from CM032446.1 coordinate 212,720,681, forward strand.
TGATTCCGGAGTGAAGTGATGGATCCATGTTTCATCCATTGTCACATATCGACGCAAAAATTCCGGTTTGTTACGTTTAAACATGGCCAAACACTGCTCAGAATCATCAACACGTTCTTGTTTTTAATCAACAGTGAGCAAACGCGGCACCCACTTTGAACAGAGCTTTCTCATAGTCAAATGCTCATGCAATATAAAGCCAACACGTTCTTTTGATATCTTTACGATGTCAGCTAACTCACGCAACTTCACTTTTCGATCATTCAAAACGATTTTATGGATTTTTTTGATGTTTTCTGGTGTTACCGCCTCATTTGGACGTCCACTGCGTTCTGCATCATCGGTGTCTCTACGACCACGTTTGAAGTCAGCAAACCAACGTTTTTATTGTTGTTTCTGATGGAGCGGAGTCCCCATAACACTTTTCAAGCCATTCCTTCGCTTGAACGGTATTTTTTTCCCATCAAGAAGCAATGTAAAATTAAAACACGAAATTGTTTTTGATTCATTGTTTTGAAAATAACAAAAGTAGCGTCACTCTTAGCACAATAACTCACAAACTAATGAATAGAATATCATGAAATCTTAACAGCTGTCTTTTGAAGGTTAGTATTAACTGAAAAAAAGGTGACTGCAATAAAACTAGCGCCATCTATGTGTTAGGCCCGGGACTTTTCAGCCCATGTGTTATATGTTTTAAAACATTTTAACTTGCAACTCATATCTGTAACAAACATGCATAAAATTAGGTTAGGATGAATTCCTTTCAGATGAATCAACCGTGAACTTACCCATATTTCTAATGGTTTAATTTCAACATAAATTTTATCATGAAACTGATTATTACGCGAATTATCATTTCTTTTGCAAACACCATTAAATTTTAAAGTATTTTTTTCATTTTTTAATTAAATTAAGACGTTTTCATCAACGTACTTACGAGACAATAAGTGATTAAGATTATGTAAAAAAAAATGGTAATGCTAGGATGACATGACGACAAGGACAACGACCAACATTGTTAGTTTGCAAACAAGCCGCAATGCTTTGTACGCTGCAAGTTTCCGCACAAATACTGTACCGTTATTGTGCTGTTTCTTTTCGTTACGATATAGGTTCTATAACGTACCGTTACGCCATAGAACCTATTGCCAGTAAGAATCTATACTTTGTACTCGTACGTTTGAGAACAATTAGAAAACCGTATAAAAGTAAAAATACGTAAAACATAATTATGCTCTTGTTCGTAGAAAATTACTCTCCGAATGTTTTTTTTATTCCGTTTAGCAAGAGAAATTTTCAGGGCTATCTCTACTAAAAAATATTTGTCTAATTTGGACAGCTCAGAAATTTTCATTTTTGTTTTGTATTGTTTATTAATTTTTAACTATATCTTATGTTATTTAGAATATTATTAACTTTATACAGCTTTGTACATAGCATTAGATTAAAAACTCTTATTAACTGTGGAATGAATATTACCTTCAATTTTTAAAATTACAAAACATGACGAAATTATATAATTACTAAATGTTAATTTATTTTCTTTTAGACATCCCTTTTTCCTATCGGCAATAAATATATTGTTTTAGAAGCAGCGCTAAATTAGCGCCTTTATCTGGATAGTGAACATACATTGTATTACCTTGGCAATTAACATCCTGTAGTAAATTTTAAAAAAAATGTGACTGTAGTTTAAAAAATATTTGATATATATTTTAGGAAGTTTTTCTGCACATAAAAAACGATACAGGCGTTAATTCGAGATTTTTGTTTAATAAATAACCTCTGAACAATTATACCAAGCGTGTTGAGTATATATATATATATATATATATATATATATATATATATATATATATATATATATATATATATATTTATATATATATATATATATATATATATATATATATATATATATATATATATATATAGTGCTCAGACTATCTGACCAATAGGCTGGTGTATGGTGTTTTTTCCTGGACCGAAATAAACGGCTGGCGAAAGGGGGAGCTGCCATAGCATCAACCTTATGTTTTTTATCGTTCGCATCCTCGCCTAAGTAGGGATTTTACCCTTTTTTAATATCCTAAGGATATCGGCGGGGATGTCGTAATATCAGTCAACGTCAAATATTCATTTTTGTCTTTCACAGCATGTTTTAGACAATGCGATAGTGCTGCCACGGACGTTTCTGCAAACAAATATTTCCTTTGTATGTGGCCAGACCAAATTTACTTAAATAAATTAATAAATAAGTATACCGACCTGCCGGGATTGAACCCGAAACCTTCTGCACCGCAAGCAAGTACTACGCCACGGAGCCACGGGTGGCCACCTAATTCTACTTATACTCTACAGTGTTGTTTGTTCCACGTACCGAAGATTTTGGTACGTAATTGAGTATCAAAATAAAGAAAAAAACAAGTAAACTTATGGTCAACACTGCGTTTTCGAGATATAACGTTGATAAGTTTAACAACTTTCACCCTTAAATAGGAGAAATTGCTGTTTTCAATTAACAGCGTGCCACTGTCAGGAAGAGAAGTACGTTTTTGGTTAAAAAATAAACAATTAATTCTCCTAAAATTTTTTTTTCTTAAAATTATTCCCGAATTATCAACAAATTTTCCGTCTTAAACAATCGTTAAACATCTGTAAAAGATATATTCATATTTGTTCAATTAATAATACAATTTGCTAGGAAAGTTTTTACAAAGTAATGAAAAAACAATAAAAAAAACAATAAAAAAAAAAACGGTACTTTTTTGACCACCTATTTCTTTCTTATGTTTTAATGCTCTACTACATCCCGAAGTCCTTGGGGCGCGGACGAAAACTTCATCTTTTTTAGCCGAACATGTCCAGTCCAGCACTTCGGTGTTGTTGGGTTCATTCTAATAGGACATGTGTGGTCCCTTTAAGTAAATATTTACTTTAATTACATGGTTGTTAATTAACCATTTTATAACCATTTATTCAGAGTCATTAGGAGATATAATTTTGTCTGTTCTGTAAGTCTTGCTCTTTCATGAGAACAATGTAATATTTTTAATAATTACAAGCCCATTTAGCTTTCAGCTTATAACCTCCTACCTTATTTAAACTCTAGGCAACGTTATTTTGGAAATTAGAAATAAATAACAAATAAAATATTACAAAGTTTAAAATGATATATACTATACGTTTGTTGTTCTAAAATAACGTTGTTTCATAATCCCCATACATTTCCTTACCTTAGCCCTGAAATATTGCATGATTATAATAATTTAATTAGATGAAGAATATGCTCACGTCTTGGCTAGAACGGCAAGAACTTCATTTGATGACATTTTGTTGAATGCGCTGACAAAAGACAACGTCGAGAATATTTTAGAATCAGATTTTCCAGGTAACAATCTATTTTTTCCACGTAATACTGTGACAAAACTGAACTTGAGAAGTTTAGAATTTTGTGACTTGTATTTTAAATGGACAGCTTCGTAATGACATGCAATTTTTGACATTATTACAGATTGCTGCTGTAGATTGAAATTTTTGGCGCCACATATACCGTAATATGTTTCCATTTTTTTCTAAGTTTAGCATTTTTAGTGTTCTGTACGGAACACTTATAAGATCACTTCGGTGTCTGTCTGTCCGTCTGTTACACCCGATTCTCTCCGAAACTGTTTGACATAGAAAGTTGAAATTTGGCACTAATATAAGAATTGATCGCCTCATCAGAACCGTGTAGTTTTGAAAATTTAATTTTGACTTAAGGGGTTAATTTTGGGGGGTAAAATTGGAAGTGAAAAAATTTCTTTTTTACCAGGTCATCGAGTGGGGTGTCAAATGAAAGATTGTAGAAACACGAGTTCAAAAATATATATAATGTATTATTTACGCACAGTTTTCTTTGTATTATTTTTAAAATATTGCGAAAAATCGCTGTCTTCCCCTTCTCTTGAAAAGTACTAATCAAAAAATGTTGAAAAAATTCTGGAATATTCTCCACAGGGTGTAGATTGAATGAAAATTATCACGCATTAAATTTAATAATTTATCTGGTGTATAAAAAAAAATTTCAAGGTCATCAGTTTTCAGTAAAGGTAGGCAAAACTCATTTGAAGTATGTTTTGTAAAGTTATTTATCATTTTATACCTCCGTAACAAAAATTTTTATTTGAAAAGCAATCAACGTAAGGAACACTAATTGCGCAAGTTCGACTTACACTTGGCCGGTTTTTTTTTATAATGAACTTGAGATTGTTCGATTTGTCTCTGGAAAGAGATGTAGCGATTCAATAAATGAAAATTTTGAAGTGAGAAACAAGTTGTTGAAATTTTCAAAAGAAGGTTAACTGCAAGATTCACTAAAAAAGTATAACTTTAAAATCGGAAAGCCAACAGAAGATATGCGACTGTGTAGTTTAAGATCAGAAAATTCGTTTTAATCTATGATTAAACCAATAAAATGAAAATAATGTGTTCAAATACGAAAAAATATTAAAGTTTCTACGTATTTTTTTTATAAAATTTTTCGTTTATTTAGTGAAATTTACAATACTTACTATTACATTGTCAGAAACAAAAGTCACCCAGAAGTTCCATGGCAACTAAACCTGATTTGACTTTTAGACACTCTTGGTGAATCTGACTGTAAACCTTTTTTACGCGTGTCATCTTTTATAGTCGTACAACAACGTTATGAGACAGCAAAAAAGCAAATGTAAATGAAATTCCTACGAATCATTGAGGTGGGCGAGATCAAAAGCGGCAGCCGAAAATCTATAATACCGTTTACAACGTCCTGTTCTGGTCCAGTTGAACTGTTTAGATTTTTTGCAGGGATGTACTCACATTTCAGATAAACTTAATAGTTTATATAAATTTAACATTATATGAAAAATACTTGTTTTCTGTATAGTTCAGTGTAGTATTTTTTTTTTTTTATAATATTACGGTATTGTTGTGTTGAATAGAGACCTAAAAACAGTTAATAATTTACCTACAAGGTATCATATCAAAATTATGTTTTTGTTTTAAATATTTTAAATCGGGTTTTATTTCTAGATATAGCAGTGAAAGCGTTTTGGAGTGTATATTTTGAAGAAAAATACATTTTAGTATATAAAAAAACAGTATATTGAGAAAAAAAACATGTTGACTTAAACAAAAATTACAAAAATAATTATTCACGATGAAGAATCCCACGTCTCTTCGTCCGCATCCAAGCTCCATTCCTCGGCTTCCTCTGCAGCTTTCTCTGCGGATTTCTCTTCTTTGGAACCTTCGTCGTTAATATTGGTTTCAGTAGAAACAAGCATTTGTATTGCTTCTTTACTAAACGGCATTGATCTTTTTTTGGGTTTTGGCCTTAAACTAGATATTAAGGGATCTGAGCTGAGCAATAATCTGTTGAGGACATCTAAATTGCATTCTTCTATAGAGAATTTTCTGACAAAATTTTGTTGGTACAGTGCTTATTTCGCGCCTCTTTGGACAGTAATCTAATAGCAAAATTGCGTTTTTCATTACTATTGCAATGTGAATTAATATGTCATGGGATGCCAGGGATGCAACTCCATATAAATTTTGGCCGTCTCATATCCATAGTCTGCAAATTTTTTCAAGTGGACTTTATAACCACTCAATATTACTTCCAAAATGACTTTAACGCGATTTATGAGGTTGAAGTCGACACCGGTAATTTCAGCGGCCACCTCCGGATTGGCAAAAAATCTCCTACTTGTATTGCCATCATTGGTGTTACCAAATCTAGCTTTTTGCCCGTTTGCATTTTCTATGTAAGTAATTTCAGAATTTGTAATATCCACTGTTCCTTTACCAAATCTAATCCTCACTGGCCGACAGTATCGTGGCGAAGAGGGGAGTTGGATTCTGCAAAATAACTTTCTTGTTCGTCCTACAAATCAATTGTACAACTTTGAAAAATGTTGCTATTAATTGCATCTTCTTCTTGCATTTTTTTACTTAAATTGTGCTTGTTGCGATTCGTCACTTCCCCATTTCGAAATGAGTGTCAATGATTGACGCTCTTCTAGATTGAATTCTTTTAATACAACCTCCAAAATATGTGGACAAACGTTTAGCCGGGTGATCCAATAAATATTGTAAGTTAATTTCAGCACATGTTTCAGTCACCCGATAAGCTTCTTTCTCCAGATAATAAGTCCTTTTAGCTGGCTGTAACACGGTGTAACTTTTTGTTACAATTCTTTATTATTTCATACTGTCTCCGTAAGAGGTCAGCTTCTACAAACATTTAAAGACTAAATCCAATAGTTGTGACTCTTTTTCATGTTGCTTTGACATTTTTTATGCTTTCTGGTATGCTTGGGCTCTCTAGGAAGAGTTAGTTATGTCTGCCTGGATGCAATTCTCTTTCCAGAACTTTAAAGGGATGTTTGAGCAGCACGCATTATTACTTCTTTATCTACAGCACTGCGTACTTCCTCTGTTTTTCTACGCTTGCTCCTCTCCCTTGATTCTTCAAATGACTTTGTTGGTCGACCAGAAGAACGGCTTTTTACCCTAGGTATTTCAAATGTTCCTTGTAACCATTCGCTATTATTTTTAAGAAAAACTTCTGCTTTTTTATGCGCTTCTGTCTACTTTTTCTTGAATTGTCACTTCAAATAGGAGAACTTATGCTTCACTTCTCTCCTTTATTCATCACAATATTCACCTTGCGATAAAATATAACTCTCAAGATATACCAAGATTTCTTTAAAATTTTATCTCTGCAGTGTGTCAAAAAGTAGTCTTCGCGAGCACCTAAACTACTCTCGGATCCGAACGACATACAAAAAACTGTCTAAAGTTAAAAAATAAATAAATACAAAATACCAGGTAGTTTTCACCGTCTGATTTAAAGACCATGAAAACCTCGATTTCACGGAAATCACGGCTAATATGGATGTATTTGTGTTCTGTTAAAACCAATAAAATCAATGGGACGCACTTTGAAGTATAACAAATACCTTTTTAAATACCGAAATAAGGATTTTCGTACAATTTTGAGTAACATTTTCTACCTTCAAAATATTATTTAAAAAAAAAAATACATAAAAATGCTCAATACGTATGCAGTCTTACCGATAATATTCAAATCCATCATAGATAAACTTCAAAAAAGAAAAATCACTTTTTTAAATAACTGTTTTGTAACGAATGCCGAAAAGAGAAACGAACCCTCAGAGCGACGATCATATTCCGACTCCGGCGCGCACGTTATCAACTATGTAATGAGAGGGGTTGCCTATTGTTCTATGCCTATTTAACATTGTTAGGTAGCAAATTTTTTCTACCTGAGAAATCGATCGATTTATGGCCGCCTAAAACGCTCAATTACCCCTTAGTGAAGAGATGGATATACTGGATATTAAATAGTGAAAAAAACTATATTGCTGAAGTAACAACGGCCTAGCGACCGTCAAGGAGCTGGGTGCCATATGTATACAATAAACGTTTCTTTAGAGAAAAAAGATAATACTAACGGCGAAAAGGGCACCAACAAAGAGCGAAATCATAACTGGAGGCTAAGCCCTTTGATGAAAGAAAGAAATCCTCTTGCACTGAAACTCTAAAAACTTAGGCCCTTTTCAACACAGTGACCTAAAAATCGATGACCACAAAATTTTCACAAAAAAGAATCCTTCTCTACAGTGGAATTTGAAAAACTTATACCCAATTTAAAAATTGATGACCGGAGGAAGGAGATTTTCACAAAAATAAACCTTTCCTATAGTAGGGCTTTAAAAACTTACACTCAATTTAAAAATCGATGATCAGGGAAGAATTTTTTGCAAAAAAGAACCATTTCACACAATGAGATTTTAAAAAATTAAATCCCATTTAAAAATCGATGGCCAGGGGTGAAGGTTTTTATAAAAAGAACCTCCAATACAAACAATTCTATTTTTAAGGGAGTGGAATTTTTTACATCCAATAGATGCATAGTAGTAGATTGAATATTACTTTAACTTCTTGATTTGACAAAACAAATTTTACTAGATACAGACATGAAATTGTCTATGAGCTATTAATTTTTCGCCTAAAAATTTAAATTTAGTTTTTCATAATAGTTGTATCGACTACGCCTCTAGCATCTAGCTTAGACGGTACTATTGATCTGTGGCTATCGCCTGCGATCTTGCATATCCAAATGTTTTATGAGGGATCAGTTTTAAGTTGCTCTTTTTCTGTCATAATATGAATTTATTGTGCGACTAAAATTACGTTATTATCCTCTATCCGAGACGAAGTCCTTTCTCTGTTCAATGTTCTACGTCTTCGTAATGTCAAGAATTGATTTATGATCATATATTTTTTTGTTTATTAAAAGTACACAGTCAAGACTATACAAAAACGAAAAACACCCTTATTAGACAGGTTACGTTCAAATAATTAGATTAATTAATAATATGATTTATTAGATTTTTTAATATTTATTAGATTAATTAATAATATGACTTATTAAATATTATTGACTGTCTTGTTTTTGTGCATGGACTAACATGCAAATCGTTTCTTAAATATTGATGTATGTAAAAGCCTTTTTTAATTTTTATCACTATAAAGTTTATTGAAACAATAAAACTACTTAATTACTTTGTTAACTGTCACTAAATATATTTGAAAAGATTTTACAATTGCGTTATCGCGATTTCGTAATACAACTACATTGTCAAACGCTTAGCTAAGACTAAAACAGATTTTTTGGTATTTTATGTTTATATGCTGAACAGATGTGGGTCTATTATGTACTAAAACAGTTGGAACAGACGGAATTTGCTACGTCTAATTGACTATTCAGTAAATTTATATTATGGTCCTTTGAATGTCTGTAAATTTCTCTGGATTCTAAGAAATTGAGTTTTGACCCTTCAGGTGCCGTATGGAGTATTTGTAAATAATTGTAAAGTATGGCCTGTTTCTAAGAAATGTTTAGCAAAGTGTGATTTTTCATTTTTTAGCCTGTAAGAGGCATTGTGTTCTGCGAATGTTGTTTTGAAATTCCGTCCCGTTTGGCCTACGTAACAGCTATTGCACTCTTGACAATTAAGTTTATAAACCCCTGATTTATTGTGTTTATTAGTTTCATCTTTGGCATTGAAAACTATATTGGATAATTTTTGAGCGGGTTTAAAGCTATTCTTGTTTTTTCGGTCGTGAGAACTTGGGATATTTTATCCGAGATGGGACCAAAATATGTCGGAGGTATGAATGTTTTCTTTTCTCGGTATTCTTTTACGGGGTAGATTAAGCTGAAAGTGATTTGTTTTCGTTTACGGCTTATTAAGGTACTAATTATTTTAGGTTGGAAGCCGTTATTGAGTGCTATAGTTTTGATTGTGTCCAGTTCTTTTTTTAAATTATTTTTACTAAGAGAGATATTGAAGACTCTATGGATCACAGATCTATAGGCTCCCAGTTTATGGGAGTTAGGGTGTATTGAGTCAGCTGGGTTGGTTTGCGGAAGATATCGAATTCTAGTCTATTTCCGTTCTTTGAAATTGTAATATCTAAGAAATTTATTTTATTATGTTTCCTTTTCCAGTGTGAATTTTATGTTGGGATGTAAATATTTCAGATAATTTAAAGTGGAATTTAGTTCAGTATCATTTCCATGGAAACATACTAAGATATCGTCCACATATCTAAACCAAAAGAGAATTTTTTTTTGCGTGTTGAGTTTTTAGAAAACTATTTTCCAATTCTGACATAAAAATTTCCGATAACAAAGGACTAAGTGGAGACTCCATGGCAAGACCATCTCTTTGTTTGAAAAATTGATTATTAAACTGAAAATAATTTCCGGTTATACAAAATTCGAACAGTTTCAATATGTTGTCATCATTCTCAATCAGTTGTGGCTTAACTCAGCTTATTGACGAACCAACACGGATCCCTGATCGAGACGGGGAGTTCGCAAGTCTTCTTGATCTGTTTTTAACCACCAATCCGGAAATTTACAAGGTCACCGTAAATCCGCCGTTCGGTTCTTCCGACCATAAACTGCTTTCGACATCGAGTGTCCTACCAGTCAGTTACAGAGAAGCGCCTAACCCGCGCAAGATTTGGCATTACAAATCTGCTAAATGGGAAGATCTCACGGAATATTTTCGAACTTTCCCTTGGTTAGACGTTTGTTTTCGATCCGACGACCCATCTGACTGCGCCAGGGAGGTTTCCGATGTTATCTTAGCTGGTGTGGAAGCTTACATTCCATTTTCGAAGAAATGTTCTTCTAACGGCAAGCCTTGGTTTGACCGAAAATGCAAAGAAGCTGTTGCTTCTAAACATCTTGCCTACCGACAATGGCGTGAAAATCCTAACACCATAAATCGTAACACCTTTGTTCGTGCCCGGAACAGATGCAAAGAAATTATCGTCGAAACCAAGGAGGCACACAATCAGCGAATTAGAAACAAACTTCTCACTTGTCCCAACAATTCCAGGTCTTTTTGGTCAGTCGCTAAGGCAGTTAGTCAAAATTTCACCAAATCCACCATACCACCACACGGCCAGATAGTTCTATTTCAACGACACCTGTTGAGAAAGCAAAACTTGTTGGCCGAACTGTTTACTTCACATTCTACTGCCGATTTCCAAGGAAAAACACCACCTACTATTCCCATAGTGCAGTAAAGGATGCCCGATGTTGTCTTCAGACAGCGTATCATAAAACTTATTTTAATGAAGCTAGACACCAAAAAAGCTTCTGGCGCTGACGGAATACCTGTCATAGTTCTCAAAAACTGTGCAAGGGAACTAACACCAGTTTTCTGCAGACTTTTCAACCTATCCTACAGAAAGGGAATATTTCCTTCCTGCTGGAAATGTGCCACAGTTCAGCCGATACCTAAAAAAGGCAAGAAGACCTGGCCAAACAACTACCGACCAGTCGCACTACTTTCAATAATATCGAAAGTCAGGGAAAAGGCTGTCAATCAGCATCTTCTAAAATACCTTGAAGGATTCAACATTATTAGTAATCACCAATATGGCTTTCGTAAACATGGATCAACAGGAGATCTTCTGACTTATGTAACACATGTTTGGAACAACGCAATTGAACACTTCGGAGAATCTCAAGCGGTTGCTCTTGACATATCCAAGGCATTCAACCGTGTTTGGCGCGATGGACTGTTGGCTAAGCTATGCTCTTATGGTATGTCTGGAAAGTTCTGTTTGTGGTTCTCATGTTTTTTCAGAGAGCGTTCTTTATGAATCGCAGTCGACGAATTTCTAACACCTTTACTGTTAACGCCGGTATGCCCCAAGGCTTCATACTGTCTCCTACTCTCTTTCTCATTTACATTAACGATCTGCTGGAAAAGACCGAGAATCCAATCTACAGCTTTGCAGATGACAGTATGCTTATCTCTTCATTCACTTTGAACGCTCGGACATCGGCTGCTCAGGCGAATATCCGCAGACAGCAGGAAGTCATTCAACTTAACAAAGGCCTGGAAGAAATTCTATCTTGGGATGACAGTAACCAAGTGGAATTTAACGCTACAAAAACCCAGGCGGCAGTTTTTTCTAAAAAAGTTAACGTTGCTGAACCCGACATAGTTATGTCGAGGCACTCCATTCTCCTACCATCGTCACTTAATTTGTTGGGCGTTAATTTGGGAGCAAATATGTCCTGGCATAAACATGTTGCAGGCATAGCAAGGAGAGCTTCTGTTAATTCTTTACAAAGCTCAAATTCGACCATGGAATACTGCTCCCATGTTTGTGGCTCCACTCCCAAACATACATTGTATTTGTTGGATTCTGTTCAGAGAAGGGCTGCTCATCTGATGGGAGACCCAGAACTGACCGATGGCCTTGATTCGCTCGAACATCGAAGAACTGTTGGCGACTTTAGTCTCTTCTACAAGTATTTTCATGGAGAGTGTTCGAAGGATGTAGCCCGCTTAATTCCTCCCAGAGCGGTGCATGTTAGAAGTACACGTCGCGCTGATACTACACATCCGTATGAAGTTCAGCTTGTTACTCGTACAACGCTTTTCAAGCAGTCTTTTATATGGAGAACATCATCCCTTTGGAATGGCTTACCCAGGACTGTGTTTCCCACCGAGTACAATTCACAGTGATTTAACAACAACGTAAATCGCTTTTTCCTCACACGTGTCGCTCCTGTAGCGCTTTAGCAGCTAGCACGTATGCTATGTTTGTGGAGATATTTTAAAGTTTATTTGTGAGGTCAATAGAGTTTTCCGTGTTGTATTTTGGATTGAATTGTGTAATTTCTTTAAAGAGCACCATCTTACACGGCACCTCAAAACTCAAACGGGACGGAATTTCAAAACAAGATTTACAGAACACAATGCCTCTGATAGGCTAAAAAATGAAAAACACACTTTGCTAAACATTTCTTAGAAACAGGCCATACTTTACAATTATTTACAAATACTCCATACGGCACCTAAAGGGTCAAAACTCAATTTCTTAGAATCCATAGAAATTTACAGACATTCAAAGGACCATAATATAAATTTACTGAATAGTCAATTAGACGTAGCAAATTCCGTTCTGTTCCAACAGTTTTAGTACATAATAGACCCACATCTGTTCATTATATAAACATAAAATACCAAGAATCTGTTTTAGTCTTAGTTAAGCGTTTGACAATGTAGTTGTACTACGAAATCGCGATAACGCAATTGTAAAATCTTTACAAATATATTTAGTGACAGTTAACAAAGTAATTAAGTAGTTTTATTGTTAAAATGTACTGTCACAAAGTAACGGACCAATCAATCAACTCTTAAAAACAATATTTACCTGATGAAAACACGGCAAAATAAGTTACATCATTTTTGTTATAAAATCTGATACTGCATAATATAGTTATTTAAAAGAATTTTAATGCAGAAGATGAAGCAGTTGTAATTTTATCCACCATGTGCAATAATTAGAATAATAGTAAGTATTAGTCGTTGTCAGCTTCAATATTTTGTTATAATAAAATTCTCAATCACCATTTTTACCTGTTTACACCTCCATACACAAATCCTGACACCTCCTTATCATATGGCCATTCACTTAAATATAGACCAAATTAGAATTTTTGCTTTATTTCCAACTACTTGAGGATTGTGTTTTTTTTTTTAAACAAAATCCTCAATAATAATTATAATAAAGATACAAGAACTCAGTTCAATGTTTTAGAACACGGTATCCACCATCCGCCTACTACTAAACCATGGGAAGCTCCTGAAATTCCTGATACTCCAGAAGTGTTTGTAAACAACAATGGAGTATACAATGTTTACACCAATGAGGAGGCCGTCAAAGGAGGAAAACCTCTCGATTTCAGCTACCCGGACGTCATTCAGTTTACCAATGATTTTTATGACATGTGTAATATGATTGCAGACGGACCACTGTAAGTATATATTGATATCACAGCAATTTGTAGGGACTGTTGACAATGTTATGTATGTGAATGTTATACAAGAATTTGCTATCAAAACGAACCCCAGGGTCGTTCGATTAACTCTCACTCCTTAAGAAATATCCACTAATATTAAAATTATTTTTATTTTATTATAATTACATATAAATGTGATTGAAAAAACCTATTCAGATTAACAAATAAACTATTTTCTTGACAGTAAATATAAAATCTGTTGATATAAGATTACAGATCATCTCAGTCGTTGTCGGTACAGTCTGTCAAGTAAAAACGTGACCGCTCGTATTCTTGAGAAAAATATGTTATATTTTTTGACATCAGTGTATTCTTTGGTGTGCTAACAATGGCGCAATTATCTTAGTAAGTTGTCCAAACACCTCCTGCATCAATAATCGCCTAATATCTTCGAGGCATGCTGTCAACAAGATTTTCTTCATACTCTGCAAATTTTTCAGATATAGCGAGACAACTGAGTCAAAGTCCTTCGAGTCTTTTCTCTGAGCTTTCTTGTTACAGGAGACCAAATGTTTTCAATAGTAAACTCCTGGACAAAATTAACGCAACAATCTGAAAATTAATTTATCTTTTTCTTATGTCAGTTTTAAAGTTTATCGAGTATTTGAATAGTAGGCTATGCATATTTTGTTTCGTTGTTCATGACAGAAATCAAAACAATTCGTTTAGATTTACAGTTTTAAAGAATTGTTTAGAAGGTAAAGTTCTGTAATAATGCGATAGATTTTCTTTAAAAGTAAGCTTATAAATTGTTCCCTTTTTCAAAGTAATACGTTTTTGTGGTAGACTGTTTTATTTTTGACCCCGAAGAATTAGAAAAATGAATCGAACAAGGAATTTAACTGAACACGAGGTAGTGCGAGCCTCAGTTTTATTGGACGAGGGATATTGTCAGAGTTATGTTGCCAATTTGTTAGGCAAACATCGTTCCACAATAAGTCGTATGGTAAGCCGCTTGAATGAAGTAGGAACTTATTCTAGAAGGCTAGGGCAAGGGCGAAAACGATGCACTAGCGACTTAGATGAACGTTTTATAAGACAATATGCTTTAAGAAACAGGACTGTCACTAGTTCTATAATAAGAAACGAACTGGTCTGTGGATGATTGGAAACAAGTTTTCTTCACAGATGAAATTAGGGTTAGTCTAAAACATCCAGATGGTCGTGAGCGAGTATGGCGAAGACCAGGAGAGAAGTTTGCTCCTTGCAATATCTCTGCAAGGATTCCATTCGGCGGTGGCTCTGTTATATTCTGGGGTGGCATCTGCTTTGATGCTCGCACAGAGTTAGTTCCTGTCCGTACGAGATCCATGAATGCTGACTACTATCTTGAGAATATTGTAATAGAACATGTGATGCCTTTCGGTCATTTTGTGGGGCCCAATTTCCTGTTTATGCAAGACAACGCTCGACCTCACGTGGCTAGGGAGGTACTCGATTATCTTAATCAAGTTGATATACCGATTATGCAATGGCCACCAAAAAGCCCGGATCTGAATCCGATAGAACATGTATGGGATCACCTTAAGAAAAATGTGAAACGTCATATACCTGCGCCTAGAAACCTGAGGGAACTTGAAAATGCAGTTATCACAGAATGGTAGCAAATTCCTCAAGATTTTATCCAAAATTTAATTAGAAGCATGCCTAGGCGCATAAACGCTGTCATCCGAAGTAGAGGAGACATTTTTCGTCTAACTAAAATGATTTATCCACTTCTTTACAAACTACATCGACTTTTAATATATTTAGCTGCCGCGGAATGTGTCATTTAAGGCCCCTTTGAATGGGAACAAATAAAGACTGCCTCGAACCGACGCGCAAACAAATGACTGATACTTTTACTCAAATGTGTGGTTGACAAAGGTTCCCTTTACCGATTTTTTGTTGAATCTCTAGAATCGCATCTACCAAAAATGAATTATCGCGGACACGTTCTTACTTGGCAGACTGTAAATATCCTCTTGTACAGGATGAGTCAACGATAGAGTAAAGTTCATTATCTCATTTATTAAATACAATAGTCTTAGGAAATGTTAAGGTGCACAGTTTAAAATTATTTTTGAGTATACAGGGTACTTCAAAAAAGTGTCGCCGATATAATAAATGTTTTTTTTTTAAATGGAACATCCTATTTTCTAATTTATTTTTAAATTCTGCTTAAAATTTTATAACTTTTTTATTAATAATGTTATATACCTAAACCTAGTAGTTTTTCTAATATTTCAATTTTCTAAAAAAAATACTAGTTTTCAGTTTTGTAAAAAATTGCCAGTAGCGCGATTGCTTCTGAAGGTGGAATACTCATAATTGGTTCTAGCGTTCTATAGAGATGAAAAAAAAGATATATGTAAATAAATTTGAGTTAGATGCTACAGGGTGTGCAAAATAAATTGATGCATTTCGACTATTTTGAATTGAAAAATTTCAAATTTTTTAAAGGGCACACCCTATATATTATTATTTTTTTCTGAAAGATTTTACAAAACCCTTCAACTTTTATTAAGTATGTCATATACCTATTTCTAATAGTTTTCGATTTATTTTGAATTTTTCAATTTTTTACCCTTGTTTTTAATACACTTACACTATTGTGAAAACATAAGCCAATAGTTAATAATAATTTTATATAGTTTAACTTATCTAATGATTAGTTATTATGACTATAGCATGTTCCGGATGTTCCATTTAAAAAAACATATGTTATATCGGCCACATTTTTTTGAAGTACCCTGTATACTCAAAAATAATTTTAAACTGTACACCTTAACATTCCCTAAAGCTATTGTATTTAACATATTTTCGTCATTCCCAAAACAAATGAACTTTACTCTATCGTTGACTCACCCTGTACATAATTTAACTAGTATTTAACTGTAGCTAATATAGCTACGAAGGTTGTATGACCTGAACTAACCTGGCCTCGACCAGAGATGGCGTAATTTAGTTTGTAAGTAGCAGCCATTTAAATAGAACAACTTATATGATTTTTACAATAATGGAAAAATTTGAATGTCGAATAGTGATCAAATATTTGGTTTTGAAAAAGAAAACGAATGACGAGATAAAAGTAGAATTCACCGAATTTTATGGAGACCATGCACCTTCGTTATCGACCATAAAATATTGTAGAGCTGAATTCAAACGGGGCCGTATAAGCATTTTTGATGAAGAACGTCCAAATCGTCCAAATGTGGTCACCACATCAAAAATGACTGAAAAAATGACGATATAGTGATAAATAATGGGAGAGTGAAGGTGCGTGAGATTGCTGAGACTGTGGGCATCCCAATTGAATGGATGCAGAACATTTTAACAGCTCATTTGGATATGAGAAAGCTTTTCGCAAGATGGATGCCACAATTGGCAATAAGCACCTACGTGCGTCAACTTTAAAAGAATGTTTGGCGATGTTAAAGCGTAATCGGAATGATTTTTGGCGTCGACTCATAACTGTTTCGGAGCACACCAGAGATCAAGGAACAGTCCAAATAGTGGATTTTCCGTGGCGAACCGGCTCCAAAGAAAGCCAAGACGACTTTATCGGCCAATAAAGTCACAGGCACAATGTTTTAGGATGCACGCGGCATAATCCACGTCGATTACCTTGAAAAGGGCAAAACGATTAATGGGGAGTATTATGTCAACTTATTGGATCTTTTGAACCATGCTGTGAAAGAAAAACGTCCGCATTTGAAGAAAAAAATTCTCTTTCATCAAGACAATGGACGCGTGCACATTTATGTCATCGCCACAGCAAAATTCCATGAGTTAGGATACCAATTGATCCACATCGATCATATTGGCCAAGTTAAGCCCATAGCGATTATTTTCTATTTCCGAATATGAAATAATGGCTCGGCGGAGAAAAATTTGGCTCAAACGATGAGGTGATTGCTAAAACAAAGGTCTATTTTGAAGGGTGGAAGGAATCTTTTTTTTACATGGGAAACGTTGGACTAAGGGTGTCAAGCTAAAAGGGGACTATGTTGAAAAATAAAATAAATTTTACACATAAAAACGTTTTTTTTTCTTGTCAAGGCCAAGTACTTATCATACAACTCTCGTATATGCAGAAATTTTGACCTCCAAAAAGTTTTTAAAAATCAAAAAAAATTGTGCTTTTGTCCCAGTGTCCAAGACTGGATCCTATTATGAAATAAAAAAAAAACCGGTCAAGTGCAAGTTGAACTTGCACAATTAGTGGTCCGTACGTTGATTGTTTTTAAAATAAAAATTTTTGTTAGGATGGTATAAAATGATCAGTGACTTCACAAAACACACCCCAAATGAGTTTTTAACAAAGTTTGTTTCCAATTTTTACTGAAAACTGGTGACCTTGAAATTTTGTTTTTTTTTATATACCAAATAAATTATTAAAGGTAATGCACTCGTGATAATTTTCGTTCAATCTATACCCCGTGGAGAATATTCCAGAATTCTTTTAAAATTTTTTGATCAGTACTTTTCGAGATAAGGTAGGGGACAGCGATTTTTCGCTATTTTTTAAAAGTAATACGAAGAAAAGTGTGCGCAAGTATTACATTATATATATATATATATATATATATATATATATATATATATATATATATATATATATATATATATATATATATATTTTACTCGTGTTTTCACAAGCTTTCATTTGACACCACATTCGATGACCTAGTAAAATTTTTTTTTTTCACTTCCGATTTCACCCCTCAAAACGAACCCCTTAAGTCAAAATTTATATTACGGTAGTATTAAATGATCAGTGACTTCACAAAACACACCCCAAATGAGTTTTCAACAAAGTTTGTTTCCAATCTTTACTGAAATCTGATGACCTTGAAATTTTTGTTTTTTTATATACCAGATAAATTATTAAAGGTAATGCACTCGTGATAATTTTCGTTCAATCTACCCCCCGTGGAGAATATTCCAGGATTTTTTCAAAATTTTTTGATAAGTACTTTTCGAGATAAGGCGCGGGACAGCGATTTTTCGCGATTTTTTGAAAATAATACAAAGAAAAGTGCGCGCAAGTATTACATTATATATATTTTTTACTCGTGTATTCACAACCTTTCATTTGACACCACACTTGACCTAGTAAAAAATTTTTTTTTTTCACTTTCGATTTCACCCCCCAAAATTTAACTTTCAAAACTACATGGCTCTGATGAGGCCATCAATGCCTATATTATTACCAAATTTCAAGTTTCGGAGAAAATCGGGTGTGACAGACAGACAGACAGACAGACACCGAAGTGATCTTATAAGTGTTCCATACGGAACACTAAAAATAATTTTCTTCTATATAAAAAGGACAATGGTAATTTTTTTTAATTTAAGTGCAATGACCAATTAATCTCTTTCCCTTTTCTGTACAGGTGGTGGAAAATATATTGTCTCCAAATAGAACTTAATGTAAACAAACGAATGCAAATAATATCGCGTGATCCCAGCCAAGGGCTCTTTTAAACCATATTTTATGTTGTATCATAACAGTAATTTGTTGCCACAATTAGTTAATTTCTTAGGTTAAAATTCTTGATTGGAACGCCAGGAAAAGTTAATGAATTATTGAATAAATTATGTTTAGATACAATAACTTTCCCTAGTAATTAAAACAATAATATTTTACATTTATTCGTCCATTCTTACCCAAGATTATTAATGATAAGTAAGTAATAAAGTCAGTTTGTTATATTTCAAGTCAAGGTCAAATTTTTAGGCACACGGATTCAGGAACCCCTAAAATTTTTATATAAGAATATATTAAAATGTGATCTTATCAGTTACTGTTAGTATCTTATCCAAAAAACTATGTAAATTCATTTTTTTCGGAGACACAATAGATTTTGACCCAAAACGCCACAAAACGTTCTCCAGTGTGTACAGGGTGAGTCAACGATAGAGTAAAGTTCATTATCTCATTTATTTCGGGAATGACGAAAAAATGTTAAATACAATAGTTTTAGGGAATGTTAAGATGCACAGTTTAAAATTATTTTTGGGGATACAGGGTACTTCAAAAAAGTGTGGCCGATATAACATATGTTTTTTTTAAATAGAACATCCTATTTGCTGTTTTATTTTTAAATTCTGCGTAAAATGTTATAACTTTTTTATTAATGATAATAATAAATGATACCTAACCCTAGTAGTTTTTCTAATATTTCAATTTTTTTCAAAAAATACTAGTTTTTAGTTTTGTAAAAAATTTCCAGTAGCGCCATTGTTTCTGAAGGTGGAATACTCATAATTGGTACGTTCTACAGAGATGAAAAAAAGATATATGTAAAGAAATTTGAGCCCTTCAGCGCGTTCAAAATAAATTTATGCATTTCGACTATTTTAAATTGAAAAAAAAACATATGTTATATCGGCCACACTTTCTGAAGTACCCTGTATACTCAAAAATAATTTTGAACTGTGCATCTTAACATTCCCTAAAACTATTATATTTAACATTTTTTCGTCATTCTCAAAACAAATGAGATAATGAACTTTACTCTGCCGTTGACTCACCCTGTACACTCAAAATACTTAAGAAAACAAGTAAAGGTCTAATTTTAAGACCAGTTTAATTTGGGAAGTAGTTCTAATTAACAAAAGCACCAGTAAATCAACTAAAATTATGATCCTGTACGCTACAAGCACAGTAAATTCAATACAGTAGCGAAACCCGGGGGTAACCGTATAGGAAAATCAGGTCTCAGTTTTCAAGAGGTCACGTGGCAATCCGCCATGTTAAAAAAGCGAGCAGCGAGAGATTTTCAATAGAAATAATATTACTGTGGAAAGTTTTATCATTCAAAATCATAGATAGTATACAAATGTTTGAAAATTTTTGATTTAAAAAAATGTCATAAGAGACATAGCTTCTCAGAATTATTCAGTTTATCCTCGTACGATTTCTTACGAAGAGAAACAATTCCTCTCGGCGTACTTTTTGAATTATTTTTACAATTGTCAATGGCACAACAGTAACATCCTTCCCCATGATTATATAAATTGTTTGTTAACTTTTTCGGTTCTCTTCACTTACAAATGTTTTTAATTCTCTTTTTATACAAACTCTCTGTTTCTTCTGTCTTTAAATTCATATAAACTGCAGTCACATCAAAAAACAATCGACAATACATTTCAAAGGACACATTCCAACATCAGCTGTAAACAATGAGCGGCCACTCTAAAAGAGGGACCCGTAGGCGCACACACTGTCAAAATCTCGTCACCAGCTTGGAGCTCACTTTCGCTACTGTATTGGGTTTACTGTGGTACAAGCCTAGAAAATTTGTGTTCTTTTCTAATTAAACCAATAAATACATACATTATGTTAACATTTTAAAAACTGCTCCTAGATCTCCACTCCCGATTTTTAGTGTCCGTGCGTCTGTCGATTTTCTCCGAAACTATTTGACATCGAAAGTTGAAATTTGGCACAAATATAGGAAATAATAGCATCAAAGCCGTATAGTTCTGAAAGTTAAATTTTGACTTAAGGGGTTAGTTTTGGGGGGTGAAATCGGAAGTGAAATTTTTTTTTTACCAGGTTATCTAGTGGACTGTCAAATGAAAGTTTGTGAAAATACGAGTTCAAAAATTATATGATGGTATACTTTCTTTGTGTTATTTTTAAAAAATTGCCAAAAATCGATGCCCTCCCTTATCTCGAAAAGTACTGATCAGTAAATTTTGAAAAAACTCTGAAATATTCTTCATAAAGTGTAGATTAAGCGAAAATTATCACAAGTGCATTACATTTGATAATTTGTCTGGTATAAAAAAAAAAAACGATGAAAAGTATGTTTCTTAACGTATGGTGAAGGTAACTGTAACCGAGTGGCGAGTCGCTCTTGTAGCGAGATATAATTTTAGTTTATTTTAGAAGCAATCATCGTATGGAACACTAATTGCGCAAGTCCGACTTGCACTTGGTCGGTATTTATATAAAATTTTCCTATAAAAACGTTTATTTGGTGACATTTAAAATGAACAATAGTACATTATCAAAAATAAGAGTCAAATGAATAGTTAAAAGTTCGATGATAATTAGACCGGTTCAATTTATAGACTCCTTTTTGCGGTTTTAAATATTTTTATAAGAATGTTACCACTAACGTAACTATTCAAAAAACCATTACTCATGATTTATATAAAATAGCCCTAGAAACTTAAATTTTTTCCTTAAAGCATTTAAAGAATTGTTATTAATTACATGATATCTATTAATTAACTAAAACAAAATCGGACTCAAACTGTTAACTAAATTACCTGGACTGAGATTCTGTAAGAAACAGAAGGAATGCTGAGCCTGACTTCCCAATTTTAAAGAGAAATGGAAGGCACATTACGTGTCACTTTACCATTTACCTTTGTCATTCATAAGTGAAACAGTTTTTACTTTTTCTAGTAAGAATGTTGCATCAATCAAAACTAATCTGTATTTGAACCTGCTCTTTCGAAATGTTGGCAAGGCAAGAAGACCTTGTCAAATAACTACCGACCAGTCGCACTGCTTTCAATAATATCGAATGTCATGGAAAAAATTATCAATCGACATCTTCTAAAATATCTTGAAGGATTCAACATTATTAGCGATCACCAATATGGCTTTCGTAAACATAGATCAACAGGAGATGTTTGGTACGATGGACTGTTGGCTAAGATACGCTCTTATGGTGTGTCTGAAAAATTCTGTTTGTGGCTCTCATGTTTCCTCAGAGAGCGTAACGATCTGCTAGAAAAGGCCGGGAATCTAATCTACAGCTTCGCAGATGACAGTACGCTTATCTCATCATTCATTTTGAACGCTCGAACATCGGCTACTCAGTCGAATATCCGCAGACAGCAGGTGGTCGTTCAACTTAACAAAGACCTGGAAGAAATTTTATCTCGGGGTGACAGTAACCAAGTGGAATTTAACGCTACAAAAACCCAGGCAGCAGTTTTTTCTAAAAAAATTAACATTGCTGAACCCGACATAGTCATGTCGAGGCATTCCATTCCCCTAGCATCGTCATTCAGTTTGTTGGGCGTGAATTTGGGAGGAAATATGTCCTGGCATGAACATGTTGCAGGCATAGCAAGGAGAGCTTCTCAAAAGTTGGGAATATTATTTCGAACCAGAAAGCTTTATACTCCACAATGACTGTTAATTCTTTACAAAGCTTAAATTCGACCAACTATGGAATACTGCTCCCATGTTTGGGACTCCGCTCCCAAACACACACTGTATTTGTTGGATTCTGTTCAGAGAAGAGCTGTTCGTCTAATTGGAGACCCGGAACTGACCGGCGGCCTTGATTCGCTGGAACATCGAAGAACGGTTCACGACTTGATTCTGTTCTACAAGTATTTTCTTGGAAAGTGTTCGAAGGATGTAGCCCGCTTAATTCCTCCCAGAGCGGTGCGTGTTAGAAATACACGTCGCGCTAATATTTCACATCCGTATGAGATTCAGCTTGTTACTCCGTGTACAATGCATTTCAAGCAGTCTTTTATGTGGAGAAAATCATCCATTTGGAATAATTTCCCAGGGCTGTGTTTCCCACCGAGTACAATTTACAGCGATTCAAGAACAACAAATATATAATTAAACAGTACTGAAGAAAACAAATCGCAACCCAAAAGGCCAGAGCATATAACTACCTATTTAGATTTGAGGCTTAAACACTGTGATGTTCGGGAAAATAAAACAGCCAGTCGACATTTTTAAAAACAACAAAATGAAATGTTTTTAATTTGTATAAGGATTCGAGCCTAACCGAATTAACAAAATGGAAACGAAGGTTTTATAGAATATAACATTTCAATTTCGCTTTGTTCTTTATCTTTGTTACAATCCTGTTACTTTAAAATTTCTTACAATTAAAAATTCTTAATTGTCTACTTAAGTTTTTTTATTTTTTGTTAAAAGATATATAGATGAGTAGTAAATATCATTTTCTTGTAGAAAATCGTTTTGCTACCGACGTCTTAGCTACCTCTCCTCTAAGTTTCAACTGCACGTGCTTCTCAACGAACTTCGTGAATTGGCTTCACAGAAAGCAGTGCCTCACAGAGACTTTTATAACATCAGAAAAGTGGACACTCACATCCACGCGGCCTCCTGCATGAATCAGAAACATTTATTGCGATTTATTAAGAAGACATTGAAGAATAATGCGGAGGAAGTTGTGACTGTAACTAATGGCAAGAAAATGACTTTAAAGGAGGTGTTCCAGGTTGGTATACAGGATGAAGAGGTTGTGGATTTAGTAAGTTGGTGCATGTTGGATATTGTAGATGTGGTAGTGGTTATCGGAAAGTAGCTGTATTTCCCGTAATTTAATTTTTTGATGACTGATAAGTGCATGCTATCCAATCAAACAGTTTTCAGGCCAGGTTAGATGTGTAATCGAGATTTAATGTAAATATGCGGAGCCTTGCCAATAATATAATGTGATGTGTTATCAGGACTGTCATCTATTTTAGTGGAAGGAGGCGCCGAGATCCGGCAATTATTCGAATTCTATTTCTGGATTTGTTCACAAGTTTTTTTAACTTCTCGGGAAAAATAAAAGTTCTTGGTTTCAGCTAATATTACACTAGTGAGCAAAAAAATCGACTCAAAATATTTGGCTTCTTTTAACACGGATCCTGGAATTTAGTGTTCATATAGTTTTACGGATTTTTGTATTATTTGAAAACCCATTCTATTCTCTTTCTAATGATACCAAATTCCATAGCATACCTCATGCTTTTTAGTGATTAACATGATTAAAAGAGGAAACAAGGAGGATTGAAAATAGGGGTAAGAGAAAGGAAAAATTAAACAAATTTTAAGTTTAACAATTAAATTTATTGATAAAAACCAAAATTGATATTTTGTGTTACTCCCTAGCCCCTATTACTACTTCCAGCTGGTTTTTCATGGAGCGGGTGAGCTTTTTCACCACTGTCTGTGGGATTCTTTCCCACTTTTCCGCCGTTGCAACCTTTAAGTCCCTCAGTGATGCAGGAGCTAGATCTCTGCCTTGAACCCATCTTTTGAGCTCATCCCACATGTACTCGATTGGATTGAGGTCAGGACTCCACGCAGGCCAGTCTAATGTGGGTTTTTCCACTTCTTCCAAGTATTGCCGTATCGATGCGGCAGCATGTGGCCTCTCATCGTCGTGCATCAGAACGAAGCTATCACTATCAAACTCGGCATAAGGAACGACGTGTTCCTGCAGAGATCTCGATATACCGGTGAGCAGTTAATCCACCGCTACGGGTCTCATCAGTCATCAAAAGCAAATCGATTTTCGTATACAGTGAGATGCCTCCCCACACCATGACAGAACCTCCTCCGTAAGCCACCGTGTCAGTAATGCAGCATTGCGCATAGTGCTCCCCAGGCCTCCTATAGACTCGTTTTCTTCCATCAATGCCATGTAGGTATGGACAGTCTTATTTACAATACTAAACTGAACACTACTTTTCTACATAATCGCCATTGTTATTTAGGCACTTACCATAACGACACACAAGTTTTTTAATGCCAATATTATATCCCTCCAATGACTGAAGCCATGAAGTTACTGCCTTTTTAAGCGTCCCCTTACTTTGGAAGTGTGTTTTATAGGCAAATAAACAGGTGTGTGGTGAAAATGCAATGAATGAGTCTTCTGGTACAAAATGGTGTATCATGTTCGACTAAGGAAAAACAAACGTGCACTAACCTGAACTAAGGAAAGACAAACGTGCACGATGAAGATCGCAGCGGCCGGCCATCACTCGTTAGGAACTACTTAAAAGGAAGTTAAAGTATCAGTCGATTCCGAACTTTCATCGAAATTACGTAAAATCCAAAATGACTTATTTGTGCGTCGGTTCGAGGCAGTCTTTCTTTGTTCTCATCCAAAGGGGCCTAAAATGACACATTCCGCGGCCGCTAAATATATTAAAAAGTCAGGTTAGTTCAGGTTTGTGAAGAAGTGGATAAAGCATTTTAACGAGACGAAAAATGTCGACGACTTGTCAAAACGTGGCTCAGTAGGCAAAGTCACTCCAAAAATCGAAAAACGAATCGTATCTTTGTTTTTACGGGACGCTACGTCAAGGAGCAGCAAAATTAAGAAAATCAGGTTTGAATGTGTCCCATTCGACATCTTCGTGCTCATGATGTCAAATTCCGTAGCGTTGAAGAAACCTTTACTGGCCGAAAGTCACGTCGCGAAGCGGCTCGCTTGGGCCCACGATAAGATACTAGAGTGGCCCTCACAATCGCCGAACGCCAACCCTACTGAAAACGTTTGATCCCTTGTCAAGAGAAAGGTCAGAGGAAAGACTCTGAGGATTTTGACTCAGTTGCAGAGCATGCCTCGATTGATGCAGGAGACGATTGGACAACTTTTTTTTTTTATGGGTCTAGCACACGTGCTGCAGGGAAGTCCTTAAAGCGCTAGAGGAGCGACACGTGTGCGGAAAAAGCGTTGTTCTTGAATCGCTGTAAATTGTACTCGATTGGAAACAGTCCTGGACAAATTATTTCAAAGGGATGATGTTCTCCATATAAAAGTCTGCTTGAAAAGCGTTGTACGAGGAGTAACAAGCTGAACCTCATACGAATGTGAAGTGTTAGCGCGACGTGTATTTCTAACATGTACCGCTCTGGGAGGAATTAAGCGGGCTACATCCAAAATACTTGTAGAATAGGCTCAAATCGCCAACCGTTCTGCGATGTTCCAGCGAATCAAGGTCGCCGGTCAGTCCCGGGTCTCCAATCAGACGAACAGCTCTTCTCTGAATAGAATCCAACAAATGCAATGTATGTTTGTGAGCGGAGCCCCAAACATGGGAGCAGTATTGCATAACAGTATCCCAAACATTCCATTCTAAACTTAATAAGGTAATTGCGCCATTGTTAGCACACCAAAGAATACATTGATGACAAAAAATGTTCTCGAAACACATTTTTTGAAGAATACGAGTGGTCGCGATCTTACTTGACTGACTGTATATATATATATATATATATATATATATATATATATATATTATATATATATATATATATATATATATATATATATATATATATATATATATATATATATATATATATATATATATATATATATATATAATATATATATATGTATATATATATATATATATATATATTATATATATATATATATATATATATATATATATATATATATATATATATATATATATATATATATATATATATATATAGAGAGAGAGAGAGAGAGAGAAGGTGTCTCAAAATGATCTGACATTTTAAATTGCGCGCCATTTTTTTTTTTTTAGCGAACATAGAGTACTAATCTTTGACAACAGGAAGTAATCAAGAAATTTGAGGTTAGTGGTTCAATTCTGACCGCGGAAAGCAGTGGCCGTCCTCGTACCGGCCAGTCGAATGGAAACATAGCCGCAGTGGGTGTGAGTGTTGAAAGTCCTTCCACCTCGATTCGCCATCGTGCTGAGCAATTGAACATTTCAAGATGCTCTGTGGAGCGAATTTTGAAGAAAGATCTGCATTTGCATGCTTACAAGATCCAATTGACACAGAACAGCAGACCATGCGCAGCACCGTACATTCGCCAATTGGATATTGAGGCATCAACAAACCGATGGTGATTTTTGGAGAAAAATCATCTTCAACGATGAGGCGCATTTGCAACTTAGTGGCTACGTAAAAAAACAAAACTTTCTTATTTCGGGAACCGAAAATCCACAAGTGATCCAACAGCTTCCCATGTATCCACCACTGTTTGGTGCGGAATTCGAGTTGGAGGAGTGATTGGGCTGTACTTTTTTGAGAATGCTGCTGGAAATGCGGTTACCGTCAATGATATTCGTTATCGTGACATGATACCCAACTTTTTTTGGAATGAATTGAACGGTATGGACTTGGAAGACATATTCTTTCTACAAGATGACGCAACCTGCCACACTGCGGGCGAAATAATGCAGTTATTGCAGACAAAGTTCCATGGTCCTGTTATCTCGCGCCGGGGTGATGTGGATTGGCCACCAAGATTGTGCGATTTGACGCCATTGGACTTCTTTCTTTGGGGTTTTCTGAAAGGAAAAGTGTATGCCAATGATCCACAGACCATTCCGGCGCTCAAGGAAGAAATTAGACGCACCATTAATGAAATTAGTGCGCAATTATGCCAAAATGTTATTGAAAACTTCGTCAACAGAGTGAACGTTTGCAAACAGGTTCGAGGCGGCCATTTATCGGATATTGTACTCCAAATATAAACATCCGTACTTTTCAAATAAATAATACGTTTTATTAATAAATTAAAATGTCAGGTCATTTTCAGACACCTTTTATATATATATATATATATATATATATATATATATATATATATATATATATATATATATATATATATATATATTACTAGCTGTGCCCGCGGCTCTGCACGCGTGAACTACAGAATTATTGTTTAGGTTGGTTTTTTTTGCTGACGGCAAATTTTTTTCCGGCTCGATTCACTATTATCGCCATTGTTTATTCCTTATGTTACTTAATATAACAAAAAATATACTAAAACCTGGCCAGAGAACATATGTATGAATTTAAAAAAAAACACGTAAATCGTATGTGGTTCTCGAGTGATAAGCCCATTAACGGACATACGGACAGAGAGACGTTGCGTTTTATATGTACCTACATACATATATATATATATATATATATATATATATATATATATATATATATATATATATATATATATATATATATATATATATATATATATATATATATATATATATATATATATATATATATATATATGTCTATGTCTATGTCTATGTCTATATCTATATATGTATATATCTATATATATATATATATATATATATATATATATATATATATATATATATATATATATATATATATGTATAAAGAGATAGCTTAAGACTTCATGCATGTAAAAGAATACATTTTTTTACCAATGATGCAAAAAAGGTACCTTTTTACAACATAGTTCTTTATTTTTATTATTATTGCAGTCCATGAACCTGACACCATTTGATCTAACTGTAGACATGCTTGATGTTCACGCAGACAGAAATACTTTCCATAGATTTGATAAGTTTAATGCAAAATATAACCCTATCGGTGAAAGCAGACTTAGAGAAGTATTTTTGAAAACTGATAATTATATCAAGGTAAGAAATATTATTAAAATTAACTGGTAATTTTTGTTTTAATTTATTTTTTGCAAATTTTGGGTATATTGTTTCTCTTATTTAAATAGTCTTTTTATTTTTATTGTCGTAAGTTATTCTAAACTTAGGAAAAGTTTTTATTATTTTAACCACAGTTACTGTTTGTACTATAACTTGGCTTTTTCGCTAAATAAATCAGGTTGGAACGTTTCTTCCCTTTTCTTTTCTTCATCAGAGATCCGTATACATAGTACTATACTACTCACAACCTAACCTCTCATTTCTCACGAGATGTAACGAAAACAAGTGATAATGGCCCTGGACACCGCCTTGGTTGATTAGTTGGTTGTTCGTAGGCGGGGTAGGCGATTGTGCCTGTTTGTGTAGTACAGACTCTTGGCTAATTATGCTCCCCTCCCTTGGTAACATGCGCGTCGTCTCTTTCAAAAGCTTCCTTTCAAGCCCCTCATGTTTATCGCCATCACATAGTCTGCATGTCGTAGGACCATTGCGGATAACCATTTTCTATAAATATTTCCTCAGGTGACAGGGCCGATAATCAGTTCCATCATTAGTTTCGCCTATGCCCTTATTAAATAAAGTACGTCCATTTTTAGTTCAGGTTGAGGAGCCGACAATTACGTCCCTCGCATATCTTTGTCCAGATGTTGCGAGCCAGCGATGTAGATGTTGCTGATATGACCATCTGTTGATTGTTGTTTTTACCACCTACTTTAGTATACCTATACCTAGTATACATTAAAAATTAAAGAAAAAATTAACCAATCATTTTTATTCTAATTTATACTAGGGCTATAGTTGTGTAGAAGAATATATTAAAATTTCAGACCGATCGGTTAAATGGTTTTTAAGTTATCGTGCACGCCGATTACAAAAACGTTGTCTTGAGAAAAACGCGTTTAAAGTTTTGAAAAAGGAATTTTCACATATAAAATCTACTTACGTTCGTTCAATCAGCTATGCCTGCTGCATACAAAATTCCTCCGACTCCTCATACGCCTCGTTGCAAGTGTTCTTTCGTCTCTCCGTGCGATTCTGGCGTCTGCGGCGGCATCGGTGAAGTTGCGCTCGGCATCCCGGATGCTCGCTTCGTCACGTTTCCGGGCGAGTTCAGAGGCTGCAGGTCTGATTGTCGTTCTTATGACCTCCTCCATAATTTTTAATACTGAAACCTTCATTAAAAATACACGCAGATGGGTAAGCAATTTCAATGATCTTTTTGCCACAAAAAATATGTTTTGGGGCTAAGTGCCAAGCACAAGAATTGAATGAATCATTATAATTTGTGTCTCATTCTCCAAACGCCGCTTCAAAAGATCGTCTGCCGACAAATCTTCATAAATAGATTTAAGAACTTGTTGAATATCATCAACCAGAGAAGGTAGGAGCTTGAAATTACTCAAAGTACCTGCAGCTTCATGCTTTCGCCACTTGCACCACGATTCAGCTCCAGGAGGGCAATACTTATGTTGTGGCCTTTCATCGGTTGAACTCTTATGGTAAAATGGGGACCAAATTTCTTTTTTCATTTCTTCCACTGAATCTGGGTGACGTCGAATAGCTAAGCCATAGTAAAGTGATAAATCCTGCATTAATTTATTAGTTAGCTGATTTTTTTAGGTTCAAATCTCCTTTTTTTTTGGCGTTGGATTTTCTTTTTTAGCTTGCTTCGTTGTTTGCGTTAATACTTTTTGGCTTCTTTTACTCTTGTATACATTCGTTTTTTAACATGCAAAACACATTCTTTTTTTCTATAACAAAATTATCTCCATAAGGCTGCACATCTAAAATTGTAATGAAGGTTTTGGTGTCCCCGTCACCAATGTAATACTTGTACTTTGCATCGTGCAAGTCTTCCGATCGCTGAAACATCTCGGGAACACCGTCGACCTCCATCTTTCCGGCGCTTCCTTTATGACTCGCTGAATAGTGCTCTTCATGCTCGTCCCAAAATACCTCAAATTCAACAGTATTTTCTTTTTTTTTCCATTTTCGACAAGGTAACAAAACCTTGATTTTACAATAATGGCTAAATAAAATCTTATTACTATATTTACCAATAAGAGACACGATGCCCAAAAGAGACGTAGAGCCACGTTTTGCCCATGATCCCTCACCTGATACCGATAATTCATTTTCTTTATTACCATCTGCTTTGTTTTTATCTTTCTCTTCATTGGCGCCTTTATTTATAACAACTCTAAATACAGCCTTAACTGCGATTTTAATATTCTCAATGATTTATAATAAGTTGTTTCATAAAATCCCGTTCCTAAATCCATTAGGCCGCAAAAATTGTTGACTCCAGTGATTCCACAGCCCAGTAATCTCATTACAAAAATGAAAGGCCTATTAATTTCATATGATTTCGCAATTTTGGGGTTAGAGTCAATGAGTGTATCGCCGCATTCACACACAATACAAAGGTTAAAATCGACTCCTCTTTCGTCTTGTTTAAGAAATTTCACGTCTCCATCACAAACTTTGTACTCCAACTTTTGTTGTAAAGTTATAAAAACTAAAAATTGTACTATACAGTGACTAAAAGTCGGATCAGTACTTGGACTCATTAGAAATTTTTACCATTTTTTTTACAGATGTACTGTCAAAATTAGAATTGCTTTCATCTGAACATTGATTACCATAGAACTGTCTTTTACGTGGTCTGCACAGTCGCTTCGAACTAAATTTCCCGTATTTTTTTATCCATTTTGCACAATATTAGCCGAGACGTTTACTGAGTGATATTCGCCCGGCGAGCGATATTTTCGAATTGAACAGGCAGCGTACCGTTTGCTTTCGAGCTACAGTTTTGCCTCAAACTGAAAAGATATTATACCCATTATAGTAGCCCTCCTTTTAGCCGCTTCTATCTTTCTTAGAATCATGAAAGTAAAGCAAAACCTTTGTAAACGGCCGAAAGGTACGTTGGCGGTCCGCGCGGTCGATTTGGCCTGCCTTACACTTGGCGCTCTAATCGTCTATAACTTCGAAAGTATTTGAAATTTTCCTCTAAAATTTTCAGAGAATATTATTGAAATTTAATACTTTCCAATAGGATACTTTCTAAAAAGCCTATTTTTCCGACCCGAGAAAGTGTAATGTTCCCTTAAGATCTGCAATTTTTTAGGGAAAATATTTTGCGAGCATCATAAATGAAGTATCTAGCGATCTAGAAGAATCCAAATATCAGAATGCCGAACTAAGGTTAAGCATTTATGGGAAGACTAAGGACGAATGGGATAAATTAGCAGCTTGGGCTATTAGCTCCAATGTTTATTCAGATAATGTTCGTTGGCTAATCCAGACACCTAGGCTTTTGTAAGTATACTTATAATATCTTTCGTTCAACTATCTTAAGCACTTTCGCAATTTTTCCTTTTTACTTTCTAGATTAACTAACTATAAAAGTTCTCTGAGATTGATTCAGATCGGTAAATAAAAGATGGTGTTAACGTTGCTTACATTTTTGTGTTCAATTTAAAACGTAGCACACGCGATAAGATAGAGTCTTGTCTCGTTTCACGTATACACTATCAATATAGAACATCTTCTCTCGCCACATGCTACTAAAGAGAGTATCACAATTTCAGAACTCCTCAAACCACTTTTTATATTTGCCAATTTACTAAGGATTTGAGCCTGTTGATAAGGCCAATTGTTAAGCTATAATCTGCAGAGTGGTCAAAGCACGAATATGTCCAATTCTCAAAAAAGGCAACGAAATGTTATGCGAAAATTATGGGGGTATTGCGCTATTAGACACATGATATAAGCTCTTCAGCAAAATCCTAAGGAAAAGAATGGACGAACATACAGAAAGGATAGTGGGAGAGTATCAAGCCGGTTTCCGCAGAATAGGTCAACAACAGATCAAATTTTTACTTTAAAGGGATTCAGACTAGCTGTTACGAGTACAGCCTGACGTTGTATGTCCTATTTATAGATTTTAGGCAGGCATATGACAGAATAAACAGAAGAAAAATGTATCAAGCAATGTTTCAGCTGGGCGTCCCAGAAAAACTGATAAGACTGAGGGAAAGGACACTGAAAGAAACGAAGCATGAAGTGATGTGGCGTGGACAACGATCGGAGAGTTTTCAGGTCAAAAATGGCTTAAAGCAGGGCGACCCCTTGTCCACGACGCTGTTTAATTAAGTTATGGAGGCAATCATAAGAAATAGTGGAATGGAAAGAAGAGAAAGAATTTTCAGAAATAACCACCAATGTCTTGCTTATGCGGACGACCTAACGCTACTAGCGAAAACAAAAACTGAACTCAAGAGAATTATGGCAGAATTAGTGGGTGAAGCAAGAAATTATGGATTAGTAATAAATGAGAAGAAGACAAAGTACATGAGCAGAGGGAAAGATGAAGAAAGCCTGAAGATAACCTCTAGGAGTGGTAAGAATTGTGAATTCCAGAAAGTAGAATAATTTACATACCTGGGGGCAGTATTGGAGAAGAATGGGCATGAGGGTAGGGAGATACAAGCGAAAATAGCGAAAGGAAACCAAAAATTTGGGAGCTTGAGAATGTTAATGAAAAACAAACACCTATCTAGGAAGACCAAAATATCAAACTATAATAAGACCAACGGTGACGTATACTTGTGATACCTGGGTGCTTAGCAAAAAAGAAGAAGAGCAACTGGAAACATGGGAACGAAAAATGCTGAGAATTATCCTGGGAGGAATAAGAACGGAAGAGACGATGGAGGAGAAGAACGAACCTAGAGGTTTATGCAACCAAGAATAACAACATATGTGAAGGAACAACGTCTAAGGTGGCTGAGACATATACAGGGGATGCCGAGAGAGAGAATGCCGAAGATAGTACTACATAGAAAGCCTATCGGAAGAATACGGAGGAGAAGACCGAGGACGAGGTGGAGGGAGACGGTGGAGAAGGATCTTAGGAGTATAGGTGTCGGCAAGTGGAAGAGGGAGGCAATGAAGAGAACCCGGTGGAGAGTAGTTGTGAGCAATTTTGAACATTATTGTGAATACGAAATGTAAATGAGGCCCGAGACCTACAAGGCCTGTAGCTCTGTTTAATATATAATATATAATCTACACGACAAGATTTTATGCTTCATAAAAGAAAAAAACGGATCTAAAACTCTAATCAGGCTGGAAACAAAAGTAAAATTGGATGAAGTCATGAAAGATCTGGGTAAAACCAAAGGCAGTAGCTAAGTAATGGGTTCTTAAGGGAAAAAAGTCTTTATTGCCTCTGCTTCTTAGTGCAAATAAATCCTGTAAACAATATTGAAAATTTCATTTACTTCACTGCTTGTCTCATAAGCTTAGATAATATGGCTAAAACTGCACCACGCAAATTGAGCCGAGATATTTGTTTTCTTACGAATCGATGCATGCGGCGATACTGTTCTCATCATCCGTTTTCCCTTATAAAAGACCTTAGGAAACGATCACTTTTTTCAATAATTTTCCTTTTGTTTGTGATACTAATGTACATTGTGACCCTTGAATGTGCGTGCCCTTGAAAATTTGTCTTTATACAAATTACAACAAAATTAACAAGAAAAACTTGTCGTTCGAGAGTAGTAGTAATAGTAGAAGAATATTTTTAACACCATGCCTTTCTTTTTCAGCGATATCTTCAGATTGAACAAAGTACTGACCAATTTCCAACAAGTAATCGACAATATCTTCCTTCCACTCTTTGAAGTTACAGCTCGACCAAGTTCTCATCCGGATCTTCACAAATTCTTGCAATACGTCATTGGATTTGATTCCGTAGACGATGAAAGCAAACCTGAAAAGAATCCACAATTTGATAAAGATACACTCAAACCTGAGGACTGGAGTGACGACGAAAATCCAAATTATGCGTACTATATGTATTATATGTATGCAAATTTGACTGTATTAAATCACTTTAGAGCAGAAAAGGGCTTACCAACGTTAGTTTTGAGGCCTCACTGTGGTGAAGCCGGACCTGTGCAACATTTGGTGTGTGGATACATGCTTTCAGAAAATATTTCACACGGTTTGCTCTTAAGAAAAGTACCAGTACTCCAATATTTGTTCTACTTGGCGCAGATCGGAATTGCTATGTCTCCTTTATCGAATAATAGTCTCTTTTTGAACTACCATAGGAATCCATTACCGGAATATCTTTCCAGAGGTCTTGTAGTTTCCTTATCAACTGATGACCCGCTTCAATTCCACTTTACCAAGGAACCGTTGATGGAAGAATATTCCATTGCGGCTCAAGTGTGGAAGCTGTCTAGCTGCGACATGTGCGAATTAGCTAGAAATAGTGTGCTGATGTCTGGTTTCCCACATAAGACCAAGCAGTATTGGCTTGGTCCTAATTACACAAAGGAAGGTGTAGCTGGGAATGATATTGCTAGGACAAATGTTCCAGATATTAGGGTTGCTTTTAGGTATGAAACTCTAATAGATGAGTTGTCAAACATTTTTAAGAATCATAAATTGGAAAATGGATCTTAGAGCACAAAACCAAAACGAATAATTGTATTTTTCAATTACTTTATTTTAATCACTAATCACTAACGGTAACTTTCCAGTACTAGTGATATAATACTAAAATATTAATTAGTTTGCAACAACTGAATATATACAGGAAGTAAATAGTTATAAAAAAAATCAATTTAGTAAAAAAAGGTTCTCCCGGTTTTTAGCAATGTTTAATTTTTTTTTTCTCAAAATTTAACAACATACCGTATAAAATATATTGTTCTTATTTGTGGTCTTACATTCATGGCACACGTATAGGAGTTGTGAAATAGCCAAATGAGAACGATGCGAATTATTATTATTATTTTATTGAGGGGTAAATGTCGTCCTTACTAAGAAATCTATTTTTTATAACTCATTTCAGGTTTCAGAGCATAAAATATAATGAAGCACCATTCTAATTTCTTATTTATTTAGAGAAAATAGATAACTTATTTTTTTCATACCTATTTTTTAGATAATACAGTGTTTAAATAAAATTATTACGCAAACATCAGCTACCTTACCAGCTGTTCGTTGCTGATTTACTTGAGAGTAAAAAGTAAACGTAAAAAGTAAACAAAATTTGAGCAAACAATTCGCGTCGTTCTCATCCCGCTATTTCATAGCTGTTAATTGTTAACTATTTAATGTATTAACTAAAGTTGTCCTTAGTAGTACATATGTACGAGCAATATACAACATTTACAAGAATCCACAAAGCGCATTAACAACTGGAAACGAAATATCTTCACTATTTAAAGTAACTAAAGGCTTGAAACAGAGATGCTGTCTGTCACCCACCCTTTTTAAAATGTATTTACAGGAAGCATTAGAATATGGAGGAGAAGGTGTACAGAAATGGGGATAGCGCTTGGTAACCAGTTTCTAACAACTCCAGTCTTGAAATATGATCAGGAACTACTAGCAAATTACGAAGAACACCTGCTCTATATGATGAGAAAGCTGAAAGGAGATTACGAATCGTGGAGTTTGAACATAAACATGAAGAAAACAGAGTATCTTAAGGTAGGTGAGGACGGAGAAGAAGAACCAGATTTGAAATTAGCGGAAATAAAAAATGCAAGTAGTTTAAGTACTTGGGAAGTGTAATTTCATGATGTGATCATCAGAAAGAAAAATAAAGTATTGGACTCAACAGGGCAAAAAATGATTCTAAATTCAACTTTGGTAAAAATGGATAAAAATTAACACAAAACTGAGATTTTACAGGACAATAGTAGAGCCGATATTGACGTATGGATTGGAATGTTGGCAAATGTCAAAAAAGCAAAGGATAGACGCGGTAGAAATTAATTTTTTAAGTAGATCACGTAGAGTATCTAGACAGGAGCACGTCCAAAATGAAGAAATCAGAAGACGGACGGGAAGAATACATACAACAGCAGAAAGAATAGAAACCCGACAGTTAATTTGGTACTCACACGTGAAAAGATGGCCAAAAAGAGCTTTTGAGTATATTCCGTCAAATAGAAGAAAGAAAGGAAGAGCAGTGCAAACATGGATCAACGGAATAATGGACATAATGAGAGACAGGAGAGACAGAGCTAAACATGAAAATGATTAGAAAGACAGGAAAACATGGCGGTCGAAATGCGAGTTGCGGCAGAAGCTGTAGGATCCTCGTATTATTATTATTAATTGTTATACGCATGTGTACGTCATAAGTGTAAGACATTTATTTTTCGGCCAAAAATTTGACGATGAAATATAGGCTTAAAGGGTGACATGAAAACACGAGGACGCGAAAATATTCCAAAAAATTTAATTTATTACAACTGTTTTTTGTAAGTTATCAATATTTACGTCATGCATTTGTCAGTTGTTTCAATTCTCGTTATGTCAATTATGCAAATTAAATCGGATCACAGCGCCTACGTAAATAAGTAGACCTATTTCATTTTGTTTCTCTCAGATCAATGTAAATTACCACTATTCGCTTCGGGCAAAGAGGAGGAATTTACTGTCTGGAGACTAACAGCGCGCAGTGACGGAAATTCGCACCTTCTTCAAATATTCATGTGTTAAAGATTGCTGTATTTGCGGTATTGTGTTAACAATTTTGGATAAAATATTAGTAAAAAGTCGCAGAATGAAGTGTTGTGTGGTTGGCTGTCAAGACAACCACAAAGGGAATTCGCCCAATACAATATTCTACTGCTCAGAATTTGCACTTGTTCTCTTTTTCCACGCTCTACCAATGTCGTTACACGAATCGTGCAATTTATATTGGCAAAATCTTCTGGCTTAAAAACCACTTCCGGGATATTTGTATCATGTGGTAAACTCAATGGTTTGGCATGAAAAACCTCCGATATTAATTTTCCACCTGAATATTTTCCCTTACCCATTTGATTGGTAGATGGCCTGCCCCATTCTTGCTCGATACTGGTTTTTGATAATCCTCGATCATCGTTGACGTAATGAATGACAGCATAAACATACTTACATCGTCCTAAAGCCTCAGCAACACAAGTAAGTGGAATTTTCAGTTAGTGATGCCGTGCATGATTTTTTTTATCGAGAAAATAATAAATTAAGCAGAAAAAACGTCAATTTGCCATTTGAATCGATGTAAACATTGGTCCGAGAAAGTGCTACATTTTGACATCTGGCGGAGCCACTTGTTTGTTTGCCCGAAACGAATAATAATTGTAGATGACACTCAAAAATAACAATAGCAACCTCTTACTGGGTATTGGAGGAACGTTATCGACTTTAAATTCTGTCTTAACTGTCAAGGTCCATTGATCGAACTTAAAAGCTCCATATATGGATTTATGAAATTTCAATCTTTATACCTTATTCTATTAATTGATCAATTTGACTGTATAGTCCACTTAATATATTCCTAGAAATTATTGTGATGTTTTTCAGCCTTACAAAAATTTGTGACGAAGAGGGTATAAAAACTAATAGCTAGTTTGGGTAGACTTTATATATTTTTATATTTCTTTTTGTTGAGTTTACAATTTATTACATTAAGATAGGTACGTACATGTATGAAACAAATTAATTATTTGTAAAATTATTTTAATAGTAACTTAGTTATGCTTGTTTTTATTTATTGACTAGAGGTTTTTAACATTTTATTATATGACTGAAAGTTTTTATTGTTATACTTGTAGAATTCTGTGTTAATATTAAAGCAATTTATGAAATTTTATTCTTTTTTTTTTCCTTTAACCTGTTTTATCTTCGGATATTAATGCAACTCGAAGCGATCGGTTTGCTGCAAACAATTTAGTGTTTTTATTATTTTAAATGGACGTTTTTAATGGATAGATAGATAGATAGATATTTACAGTCCCTGGCCAAATTATTAGACGCACTGCAAGATTTCATGTAAAATATGCATTACCGAGTGATATTGTACCGTTTTATTATTTTAAATTGATTTGTTTTTTATTTTTATATTATCCAATCAATTACCTATTTATTTGACATAAATAAAAAACAGCATTAATTTAGAAAAGCATAAGTTTATTAAGTTTTAAAGAAAAGTGATTTTAATGTTAGTAAAAGTCAATATTTAGTTGAGCCACCTTTAGCCGCTATCAAAGCTTTAATTCTGCGCGGCATGCTATCAATGCAAGATTGTACTGTCTCCTGCATTTGAGGATGATGATTCCACACATGAATAATCTTTTCTAGGAGCTGGGTTTTGTTGGTAATCACATCTTTAGCCACTTCTCTTTTCATCAGCTCCCACACATTTTCAATGGGCTATTACCCGGCCAATCCAACAGAGGGATATTTTTTTCTGTCAAAAAAGCTTTAACAGACCGAGCAGTGTGGCAGGGAGCTCCATCTTGCATGATAGTGAATGGTTCCCCATTTGGAAACCATTCTCTGAGCTGCGGAATCAACCGATTTTGTAATACTTCTTTGTACTGATCTTGCCTCATTATTCCTTTGAGGACGTACAGACGTCCAGTGCCCTTGCCGCTGATGACTGACCAAATCATCACTTTGGTGGGATGTTTAACCGTCGGGACGACACAATCAGGATGAAACTTTTCTCCATGACGACGACGCACATACTGAGCTTTATTCTGCAAAATTTCGAATGTGCTTTCGTCACTGAAGCAGACCTGTCAAAAATAGGAAAAATATATAAACTTCCATGTTTATTTGCTTTATTTAACTGGAAATGATAATAATGTATCAATTATTGATTAAATTGCTGTATCTTACCGATCTCCAGAAGTCCACATCTTTGTCTTGCCATTGTTTGGCCCACTTCAGGCGCTTTGCTTTCATTGCAGCTGTTAACTTGGGCTTCCTGGCGGGGCGACAGGCCTTAAAATCTAATTCTTTCAATTTTTCTTCGAACAGTGCGCTCAGAAGCATTTACGCTAGCATCCTGGAGTTGTGATTTTATTACCTTTGTGGTAGCAAATCTGTTTTCTACACAAATTTTCTTCAAACATCTCTCTGACCGTGGAGTGAAAATTGGTTTTCTACCGCATCTTTTCTTTCTTTTCGGGCTTAATTCCTTCCCTGACTCAATTTTCTTTTTTATGCGTCGTACACTAGCTTCAGAAACCTTCAATCTTCGTGATATTTCTCGGTTTGTAAATGTTTTCGCAATCACAAGGGCCTTCACTTCAGCTTTTTTACGTGGTGAAAGATCGCCTTTTCTACCCATAATGAAAATAGTCCAGTTACTTTTTTAAAAACACTGCATACAAAATAAACTAATAACTGAGTAGTATAAAACTGTTAAACAAACAATCACAGTCCATAAAGCCACAGAAACACGTCCGTACCTGACTCGATTCCGATCGCGACTGATACAGGTTTGTACTTATTTACGTTCATGTATCACTTTGTCAACACAGTGTTGCCATATGTTAAAAATAAATACAAATATGTAGTCTACAACAATTCTTTTAAATAAAAATCAATAATATTGTAGTTTAAATATACCATTATTGCATAAAAAGAAACATAAAATTACTAAAAAAAATACAGTGCGTTTAATAATTTGGCCAGGGACTGTATTTATTCGTTCCCAGCAACAATATACAGTTACAATAAGTGCTGAACACTATGGAACATTGTTAAAATTCAATAAAATACAATATAAAATTAAACAAACAGATAAATATTATAAACATACGAGGTAAAACAAAACCAAAATTACAACAAAACTAAAACTACAACCAAGCACCCAATATTACAACAACAAACATTTCTTATTTCATCTCATTCTTATCAGAAACATTGATGAATTCACCCAGTGTGTGTGTGTATGTTTTTTTTTCTTTCATTCATCTCCTCGTCTGAGTAGGGATTTTACCCTTTTTCATATCCTAAGGATATCGGCGAGGATGTCGTAATACCCGTCAACATTGTCGAAACATACATTTCTGTATTTGATAGCACCTTTTAGACAACGCTCTAGTGCTGCCTCAGAGGTTATTGCATTCCTGCGAACAACTACTACCTATGTATAGTATTTTTCAAGATCTAAGACAGTGATTTGGCAAACTGATGCAATAAAAACATTAAACGACCGTTAGGATCTTCGCACGTACCTGGCAGTAACAGGGTCGTAATTGATATATTTACATCATCTAAATTTTATTGGCTAGTTCGTGTTTATAAATATAAAGAATATTCTTCATTTTATCTGCAGTATTATACTGAAATAGTGTGTATTATAAAGTTCAAGAGTATCTTAAAATGTCCGAAGCTCTTTCCATCAGAAGCCGCAAATCTTTGCCCGATGAGACAAAAGTGATAGTTAAAAGTATTTATTTAAATTTAGCGGAGCGAGGCCACAAAAAATACTTTTCATTGATGGAGACATCAGCTTTAATAAGCATCTCTGAAAGTACAGTATGGAAAATTGTAAATAAAAAAACACGAAAAGACAAAGGTGGGTCGAAATGTATTGATTTCTGTCAAGAAGACTTAACCCGCCGCAAAATTTATGAAATGTATGCAGAACAAAAAGTTCCTACGTTATTGTCACTTTCACGGAGGCTGTCCGAGGATAGTTGTGATATAAAATGTTCCACTACAACTTTATGGCGTATTCTACGTGGTTTGGGGTTTTTGTTCAAAAAAATGTACAAAAGGCAAGTTATAATCGAAACACGGCACTCGCAACAAATCGGAATGTAATATCTCGAAAAATAAATACAGCTAGATCGGAAAATCGAACGATAATCTACCTAGATGAGAATTGGTATGACACTCACGACACACCCAATAAAGGATGAATTAATAAATCCAAAAAATGCCACACCAAATAAAGGTAAAAGAATAACTTTTACGTGCGGGGTCAGAAGAAGACTGGATACTAGAATGTCTATTTCTAGCAGCCAAGAATATTTCAGATTCCAGCTTGGATTATCATTGTGATACAACCGGTGAAGTTTTTGAAGATTGGCTTCAAAACAAATTAATGCCGAATATACCACCGAATAGCTGTATTGTGATGGATAATGCATCCTATCATAGTCGCCAAATGAATAAGGTACCAAGTTCCACCAGTAGAAAAAGGAAAATACAAGCCTTTTTGTGCGCACGTGACATATATTTCGATGAAAGTTATACAGTTAAACAATTGTTAGAAGTTTTAAAAAGTTACAATTTTGTAAAGGAATATGTTTGCGATAAAATTGCAAAGGAATCAGAACACGAAATAATTCGGCTTCCACCATATTATTGTATCTTTAATGCGAACGAGTTGATATGGCATAAAATAAAGTCTAATATCCGTGCTCACAATAATACACCCACTTTAAACAGTAGTGTCATTGGGCTGATAAAGACAGAAGTTAAAAATGTAACCGTTGAAAACTGGAGAAACTGTATTCAACACCTGAAAAAAATTGGAAACTCGTAAAGATGTATGTACATAAATATAAATAGTTTAGAACCTGTAAAAAACTTATTATTGATTTGCAAGATAGTAGCGATAGCGAAATTGAACTAGATATTAATTATTAACTAAAATTGTACCAAATGTACGCGACGACACTGCACACTGTTTTAATATATTTGTGTAATTACTATATTGTGTATTATTCAGTACACAAAACATTAAAATTCAACTGTCTTATCACAATAAATTTTTAAACCCAACAATTATACAATCAGGTATAGTGCGGTCCTGCACGATGCGTTGTCGTTAAACAGCCATAAATTAATCACTTTCGAATCTTGTTGAATTTTGA
This sequence comes from Pachyrhynchus sulphureomaculatus, assembly GCA_019049505.1. Taxonomy (NCBI): domain Eukaryota; kingdom Metazoa; phylum Arthropoda; class Insecta; order Coleoptera; family Curculionidae; genus Pachyrhynchus; species Pachyrhynchus sulphureomaculatus. Next base: position 212,763,050 of record CM032446.1, read on the forward strand.
ATGGGTATAGGTAGCTAAGTCACTTTCTTAGATCGTGAAAAATACTATACGTGGCCAGGCCAAATATACTTAAATCATTCAATAAATAAGTATACCGACCTGCGGGATTGAGCCCTCGACCTTCTGCATTGTAAGCACTACGGAGCCAGGGGCCGCCAGTGCGTGTTGAGTAAAATGCTTGACTCAACAAAAAATTCTTTATAATTTTTTTTGACTTAGCATGAGATAGATTTCGAACTGTTAACGGAAAACTATTATAAATATTTATGATTTGTATATTCTTTTGTATGTAACTAAAATTATATTTCTCGGGCACTAGGTTCGCGTTATGTCTGGTTATAGAAATGTGGCTGTGAACGACATTCTCAAACAGATCTTTATTTTTTTGTATGAATATAAAAGAATCTAATATATACGTACTGATAAGTGTCAAAATCTTATACTCTATAAACACCAATTTACAGCTCTCTCGATAGTTCATCTGAAATATACTTCGTAAACATTTCTTTTGAAGTACTAACAGTCTTTTGATTTCTGACGAGTTCCCTAAAAAATTAAACCATATCTCGGCCTAGACTGAACAAAAGCATGATAAGCCGAAATGGCTACATTAATGTCAACATATTGTGCTACCACTTTTAGAGCATAGCAGTATTTAGCTATTCTCACTGCTACAGCCCCAACATGCGCCTCCCAGTCCAGCCGTCCGCCAATTGTCTAACCAAGAAAAGACGTGCTTTCTGATTTTTTTAATTCATTATTTCCGTTGTAAAATGTAAGGACATGTTCGACCCGATTTCCAAAAACAAAGCATTGAGTTTTTGACACGTTTAACAGCAGGTCGTGGGCTGAAAAGTACAGGTCAAGAGCATTACAAGCCACATGTATACTTTCAAACATCATTCTAAGCTATCCTCTGCAAAAATCAACGTGATATCGTCCGCATATAGTGTACTGCACACTGTTCAGGAATATTACATAATTCATTTGTGTATATTATGTACAGTAAGGGTCCAAGAATGGATCCTTCTGACACACCCATAAGCACTTTTGGGTCTGTCAGAAGTGATAAGAGTCACTCTCCACAACTTGCTGAGTTCTATTCTTCAGGTATGATTTTATTAAGTCCAGGGCATTTCCCCTAATTGTATCAATTTGGGAACCCTCTAACAGAAACAATAAAAACTGATTGTAATTGTCTTTAATGATAATTAATTTAATAATACCATACATATATTTTGTAAAAACTAAATTGCAAATTAAAATTTATTGGATTAAAACTTTGCCTATTATAACCCCAGAAACTATTGCTTTTCGTTACTTAACACCAAACGCCTTAATTTTTTTATCCCTTTTTTTTAAGTATCTTTAAAATCTCTCGTTTAACATTTAACCACTAAAGGGAATACTAAAAACTGAACTTTTCAGGGTGAACTGTTATCCAACACGGTGTGCCTGAAATAGGTTTTAATTAAAATTTTTGTCGAGCTATTTTGAAAAAAGTTCATTTAAAAGTTAAAAATGGAGAATTTCGAAATAAACATATTTTTCTACATTTATAATACTAGTATACGTGAAAAACACTAATTTGAGACGTGGTAGAAGTGTTTGGTGCTGTGGAACCAAAATTATGGTAATTTTAAGATTTTTTAAAATTCCAGGTCAAAAATCTGTGAAAACATATTTTACGCATTTTTTCGTATTTTTTAAAATTTTCATCACTTTAGTTCTAGATCATCTAGAAATTTCTTTAAGAAATGATATTAAAAGGTTTAACTTCTAGTTTCATAATCTAATATGAACATTTTTTCTCATCGAGGTATAATTTTGCTAATTACGTCAAAATAATAATATGATTCATCTTAAGTAAAGCTTTTAATGGCTTCCCTCTTTTTTGAGATAAAGAAATAGCTACTTCAGATGGTTTTTTATCGACAATTTTTTCTTTCTTAATGTTTTTTAATAAATCACATACTTTTTTTTCTTTCGGAAGCAGAATCTCACTTACATATTTTCTTAAATTTTGGACATTATTTGAGCGGCAGTAAAAATGAGGCTTTTCTCATATCAATTCCATAGTACATTTTGAACAATACCTTGCAACAATTTCTTTGTTACCATTCTAGATTCACTATTTAAAAAAATAATATCCCGGTAAGACAAACCTTAAGTAATTAAATTAACATTAGTAGAGGCGTAAGACAGGGCGATTCCCCTAGCCTCTTCCTGTTCGATTTAATTATGGACGACATCATAGAGAACCTAGAAATACAGGGTGCAAAACGGCTTTAGAGCGCTATGCTATGCAAATGACCCCGCTCTCTTCGCCGACTCGGAAAATGACCTACAGAGACTATTATATGCATTCCATCAAAAAGCATATCAAAACAACATGGAAATAAATATAGAAAAAACAAAATGTATGGTAGCAGTGAAAGAACCATTGAGGTGTAAACTCGAAATTAATGCCAAGGTAGTGGAACAAGTAATGAACTTTAACTACCTAGGGACGGAAATAACTAGCACTAGCAATCTCCAGCAAGAGGTTAGAAAGCAAACAATGAAAGCAGCGCAGATATGAAAGAATTGGTTTTAACACCTGGAATATCACGACCAAAGAAACAAACTAAGACCCATGATCAAAAGTAAATCATATTGTACTTTTAGAAAAACATGTTACTAATAACAACTTACGTAAAGAACAGCGACAAAAAGAGATAACACTGGTCAACAAAAAAAAGAAAATTGCTTGTTTCCTGTGATTTTTTTTTTGTTTCTATCTCAAATTGACGCGTATTTTTTAAATATGGCAACAATTTTTCTCTAACAGCTTTTGTTTTTGAGTTATAGCTAACTACCCTCATTTACTATTTTTACTTAGATTTTCGTTTTTTATTGGACACTAAAATATATTTTGTTGTTGTTTCAGATATGGCTTCGTCAAGAAGATGTTGTGTGCTTAATCCCGATTGTTTTTGCTATATTTATGGTGAATATATATTTGCAAAATATCGAAAACCTATATCGGACTTTGTGAAAACTGCGTCTCATCAATACTTTAAAATAAAATTGTGTAATCAGGACAAGCCATGGGTTCCTCATATTGTATGCCAGAAATGTGTGGTATGTCTACGGTTATGGTTCAGTGGAAAAAGAGATGCAATAATATTCGTAACACTCATGATTTGGCGAGAACCTTGAAACCATCATGACGATTGCTACTTCCGCGTTGTGAAAATAAACGGAATTAACCCTGGAAATCGAAGTAAGTGGTCATATCCTAACTTATCTTCTGCTCAACGACCTCAATTAAAATCACAAGAGGTACAACCCAGCACATCTAAATCTTCTGATAATCCAAATCTCTGTGAACCCGAACGAAATACATCAAGTGAAGACTCTGATTCAGACTACAAATGTAGGCTTTCAGAACCTCAACCATTTAATCAGAAAGAACTAAATGACTTAGTAAGAGATCTGAACTTACCAAAAGAAGCTTCTGAAATTTTAGCATCTCGTTTAAAAGAAAAAAATTTGCTTACTCCGGAAACCAACATTACATTTTATCGTACCCGAGAAAAAAATCTGTTACCGTAGGATTTAGTTTTTTGTAACGATGTTGGTGGTATTTTGCAGCAGATGGGATTAAAACAGTACCAACCTAGTAATTGGCGTCTTTTCATAGGCAGCAGCAAAAGAAGTTTAAAATGTGTTTTGCTTCATAACGGTAACAAGTACGGATCTATACCTATTGCACATTCGACGACTTTAAAAGAAGAATACGTAAATGTTTCTAAGGTTATGGAAAAAATTAAGTATCAAGACCACAAATGGGTCATTTGTGTTGATCTGAAAATGGTTAACTTTCTTTTAGGTCAACAAGGGGGTTACACAAAGTTCCCTTGTTTCATGTGTCTCTGAGATAGTCGTGACAAACAACACCATTGGTCACAAAAAGTTTGGCCAGTACGGGAAGAGCTAAAAGTTGGTACAAAAAATGTTATAAACGTGCCGCATCATACTTCCACCACTTCATATTAAACTTGGCATAATGAAACAGTTTGTGAAGCCGCTTGACAAAAGTGGCGAATGTTTTAATTTTCTTTCACGCAAGTTTCCAGGATTAAGTTCAGAAAAATTGAAAGCTGGTATTTTTGATGGGCAACAGATTAGGCAACTCGTGAAAGATCCTAATTTTGTCAAATCAATGACTGAAGTCGAATCCAAAGCTTGGAATTCATTTGTTTTAGTTATGAGTAGCTTCCTAAGCAAAAAGAAATCTGACGACCATGTCGAGCTTGTTGAGTGCATGCTACCGCACTTTCAAGAGCTAGGGTGCAACATGAGCATAAAAATCCACTTCCTGCACTCGCATTTAGACCGATTTCCACAAAATCTGGGTGATTTTAGTGAGGAGCAGGGTGAAAGATTTCATCAGGATCTTCGGACAATGGAAGAGCGTTATCAGGGGCGGTGGGACTCACATATGGTGGCAGACTACTGCTGGAGTTTGCAACGAGATCTACCTACAGTCGTTCATTCAAGGAAATCTTATAAAAGATCATTTGCTAGTGTTCAATAGAAATTTTGTTAACATAATGTATTATTTTTTGTATTTTGTTGGCAAAATAATAAAACTGTATATTTCAAAAGGTAAAGCTGTTAGCAATCTCCCAGTATTTTTTTCATAGTCAGGGCCATAGAAATACCCAATAACAGAAAAAAAAATAAAGGAAACAAGACTTGTGTTGACCAGTGTAATTAATATCAGTTATGGAACTCTTCGAATATTACTTCTGGATTTGAGTTTAACAACTTACGTAAAGAACAGCGACAAAAAGAGATAATTAATATCAGTTATGAAACTCTTCGAACATTACTTCTAGATTTGGGTTTCAAATTTAAGAAAGATGACAACAGACGAGCATTAATGAAGACACCAAGAATATGTTCAATGAGGGCAGCTTTTCTTATAAAATATATGGAAAACAAAAATGCACACATTGCTAGTCAGCTTGTTTTCATAGACGAAAAATTATGGCAGGATGACAACATTAAAAGTTTTCGAATGCCTGGGGGATTTGATGGTAAAAGGATTATTGTTTTTATGCTGGACATAGTGGGGGTTTTGTGGAAAATGCCAATTTACTATTTGCTAGCAAGTCAAAGTCACTTGATTATCACAAAGAAATAAATAGTGAAATGTTTACGAAATGGGTCAGAAACCAGTAGATTCCTAATTTAGAAGAACCATCTTTAATTATAATGGATAATGCTTCATACCATTAAGTTGAAGTAGAAAATCTTCAGCATGGAAAAAAGAAAAACTTCTCGAGTGGTTAGAGAAGAATAGTTTACCTCATAACAAACAGATGTTTAAGACAGAATTGTTAGATATTGCAAAAGCTCATAAAAAATCCAGGGAATATCAAATTGATAAAATTTTTCAAATCATGGGCATGAAGTGTTAAGATCACTGTCAATTTAATGCAATCGAGTTGATTTGGGCAAATGCAAAAACATTTTATAACAGGCACATTGGTGAAGAGGCATATGGAGATAAACAAGTACTTCTGATGTGGAATAGAGCCTTAGAAAAGTGTATACAGAAAACCTAAATCAACAGTGGTATGATCGTGAGGTAATAATCGAAGAGATTTCAGAAATCATTATTTGTGTTGGGAATGATGAAAGCGAGAGTGAAGAATCTACTTCTAGAGATTAGTTTTTGATTGATTATTTTAGTTTGGCGATTAGTGTCATTATTCAATTAATAATTTAAATATTACTTAATGACACGTTCCAAGCCCCTTGGGCAACATTCATTGTAAATTTTGCAGGACAAATATAGACTTATCTATCTATCTATTAGTTTGATTTGATAAATCATATTAAAATTGAATTATGCAATTTATATCTCCTATTCATACTTTATATCCTCGTCATGAAATAGCTTTCTGTTTTTAAAAGTTCAGTTCTCTATTTTAAAATTTTATTTAATGAGTTCTACGGTGCAACTTTTTACAGTTTTTATAATGCCTTATATGTAAATTTGATAAAGCTGTGTTAAGTGTGTATTGTAATTTCATTACAAACATTACACAAACTTCAAATAACTAACAGATAACAATTGTAAATTTTTATAAAGTAAATTTACTCACGAAATAATCTAATAGCAACCTGAAAAATAAGAATAGGTGATATTAGACGTTGGATTTATGCAGAGAGGTAAATGTCCTTCACAAGTGAGAACTGGGGTGTTTTACACATCATACATATTTAATATATCCGTAGTTTTCGTTAATTACCAAACCGGATGAAAAATTTTAAATTCTATTTTGGCTTTTGAAACTGTCATTTAAAACTCAGACCTCTGACACTGAATTGACAGCCGATTGAATCGTATGAATATTCTTAACGTTGCGTTGATCACATGACTGCAAAGATCCATTGATCAGACTTTAAATCACACAAACTGCGTTCACATAATTTTTCTTCTTGAGACCGCGTATTTCTATGCAGTGCTTTAAATGTTGAATAATCAGGTAACTCAACGGATTTAATTGTTTAATTTTTTTAACAGCCGCATAAACTAAGATTTTACAAGAAGTGCAAATTACTGTTGGAAGAGTCGTCTGAATCGAAATTTATGACTTTTAAAATATTATCTTTTAAAGATCCAGCAATTTTATTCATCGAATCTTTTTTTTTCAAATATAATAAATATAATTTTTGTTGATTTTCTTCATGAGTAAGGGCATTATCTTTTTGTTTTTTAAACATTTTCTCGAACTAAATAATAATATACTAAGGCAAAGAAACTGACAACTGCTATTTTCTACAACTTTATACCTAGCCAACTTAAATTGAACTAATAACATTATTGACCTCGCTCAAACTAAAACTTATCTTATATCTATCACATGCACATTTATACAATGTCGAGAAAATTAACTTTGATTTTTGACCTGGAATTTTAAAAAATCTAAAAATTACCATAATTTTGGTTCCAGAGCACCACCATCTCAAATTAATGGTTTTTATGCATACTATTATAGACAGTTGTAATAATATCACATAAATATCATGTAAATATCTTTAAAATAAATTCAATGAGCATTATTAATGTAGAAAATTGTGTTTATTTCGAAATTTTCCACTTTTAATTTTTAAATGCACTTTGTTCAAAACGGCTCGGCAAAAATTTTTTAAATTGTTCACACATGCTCTGTATTACTACACTAATCGATTATCGTCGGAAAATTTGGAGTGGTCGCCGAAGTCCTTAAAACCTGGTTCAGGCACACTGTGCCAAGTAACTTATTTATTATGTTTTAATAAACGAAATATTTTAAATCAAAAACAGTGTATTTCCCGTCAATATTTACAATCGCCTTTGCCAATTCTAACAACGCTTAAATTACAGAATCTAATTGAAATCAAAATCACTATCATTTGATATTTTACTAGTATTTTGCTTAACGCTTTCGGTATCTGTATCCAAAATATCCATAACATTGGGGGGTTTTATTTCATTATTTCTTTCTTCATTACTTCCATCGTTTTTAGTCATATCTTCTGACTTGCCAACCACTTGCTGATCAACTTCTTCTATTTGATGTTGACTACTTTCATTTGTAACTTGATCGATTAACTGATTTTCTTCAACATTCTGATAAATTCCTTGATCACTAACTTGGTTGTTGGGGCTTTCTTCTGATGGGTATTGATTGTTAATATTTTCAAAGTTATCTTGTAACTGCTGTTCCGCCCCATCAATGTTTCCACTTTGATTGTATTCATTTTGCGGATTAGTATGTTGTTGGTTGCTGTAATCATAGTACTGTTGATTATTATCGTAAATAGGTTGACCATTCTCATCATACTGTACAACTGGTTGTCCGCTTGGATCATACTGTTGTTGACCACCCTGATATTGGTCTCCAAAAACTGGTTGCCCATTTTGATCGTACAGCATGATTATTTGCCCATTTCCGTCATATTGAGGTATGATTTGACCGTTTTCATCATATTGTGGTTGAACTATTTGACCATTTTGATCATACAATAGTGGTTGTCCGTACTGATCATACGCTATTGCCTCACCTTGTTGATCATACTGTATAGGCTGACCAGTTTTCATCATATTGTATTGATTGACCGTTTTCGTCATACTGAATTTGTTGATAAGATGGATCTTCAGCATATGTTAATGGTTGACCATTATTATCATACTGAGCGGGTTGTGGGTAGTTTTCATCATATTGCATTACTGAAGGATCATCATTATACTGAATCGGCTGAGCATTTTCGTAGGATTTATTTTGTTCATACTGTTGAGGATTTTGATCATACTGTTCAGGATTTTGATCACACTGCATTTGCTGCCCACTTTGATCATGTTGAGCAAGTCTATTATAATCTTGGTCGTATTGTACTGATGGCTGCCCTTGATTACTTTCAAATGATTGATTATCTGTGTCTCCTTTTGCAGTCTCTTCTTGAAGTGGGTTCGCTTCATTCTGTGTAGCAGCTTGGTCTTCACCTTCATTTGGTTGGTTAGCTTGATATTTCTGTTCATCTGTATGATAATAAACAGGCTCTTCAACTGATCTATTTCCGTTGCTACTATTACATTCCAATACCTGCTCTTCTGATTGACGTTTTAGTTTGTTTTCTTCGTACACTTGATTTTCATTTTGATTAAGCTGATTTTTATTAGAATTTTCATTTTGATCACGCTGATACTGACTAAATTCTTGAGTTTCAGTTTTTAATAGATCTTGATGTCTAACATTTTCTTTATCTTCTCTACTAGAATCAATTCTCAGGTTGGAACTTGATATGTCACCATTAGAATCATGAGGTTGTTTATTTTCTTCTAAATGCATATTAACAGGACTTGAATCAATATTTCCTATTCTATTTTCACGTAATAAATTATTACCAGGTTGCTTTACATCACTGATAGGAGTTTTCGAGTTATTTGTGATGTTATTAACATTAGCATTGTTCTGTATTACTTGAACATCATTTTTACTATAACTCTCAATTCCATTATTAGTACCTTCTTCTGGAGCAACTTCTAAATCACCTTGTCTGTAGCCAGAATTATGAGGTAAGTTATCACGGTTATTTTGATTTTGGAGGTACGCAGATTCATCACTTTTTTTAGGATTATTTGAAGATATATCAGCATCTTCATATATATGTTTTTCCATTACATCTTCTGTTTTATGCACCAAAGAATCTTTAGCCTGTAACATATTTACCTCATCCTTAAAACTAACAGTTGGTTTAACAGCTTCATCTTTATACTCTAAATTTTTTCGTAATAATGAATCTAAACTTTTATTGTCAATAGGCCTCATCTCTTTTTCAACATAATCAGGCTTATTTTCATTTGCTATTGCCTTTTGTAAATCAATTTTGGTGTTTTTAGGACTAACTTCAGATTTGGAATAATATCTCGAATAAATAGAATTCATTATATCGTCGGCTACAGCTGCTGCGTTATTTGTCGGAATTGGTTGAACATCATTTTTAAGAAGCCTATCTACTGGTGTATCTAAGGATAATTTATCTTTAGATTGTTGTTCTTGATTAATTACATCTCGACATCTCTGAGATGAAATGCTTTGGAGATATCTATCAAGAATTTCTATTTTTTCTTCATTAGAACGATCTTTTTCCAATGCCTTTTTAACTGAAGGATGTTCGAAAATGGGTTTTTCTAAGACTGATTTCTTCATGATGGGTTTTTGGCTTTCAAGAATATCTTTTAGTCTCTCAGGCAATGAATAATCATCCCTAAACATTGTAGGTTGCTGTTCTTTTAAAGGTTCTTCTTTTATAAACGATCTTTCTCTACAAACTCGTGAATTGAGTGGTTTATTCTCAGTACTAGTATGTGCAATTCTTCTTAAATAATTTTGATACTGTCGTCGCAACATATTAATTCTCTCAGTTTTTGCCGAGAGCATGGATATTTTTGTTTCTATGCGTTCCAAATTTCTTATAATACGTTCATTTCTGTCTTGGCGTTTCTGATCTTCTTCTAGAAACTTTTTGTATTGTGTCCGTAATTTTCTGTAATGAGCTTGTTCTCTAAAAAAATAAACAAATATTAATTATGAAACATTATTGTAATTTTGTTTGTTTAGAAATGAACTATTTCGGTTCCTTTAAATTATCGCCACAATTTTGAAACTAATAGTATGAAAAGTATGCATCATTTTTCGTTTTTAAATATACAAATGAAGTTTATGCAGCAAAATCTTACTACTCTTACGGGTTTCCGCAAAAATATAAAGCTAAAAATCTAAGTTTTAGGGATTAAAGCAAATTCACTGTTTGGATACATTTTTTTTTTGGAAATAAAATATTCGAGAAGAGTGTGTTTTGAGATCATTAATAAAAAAAAAACTGGAGCGAAGATAATTATACAATATTTTAATTATAATAAACTGGCCAAGTACAAGTCGGACTTGCGCAATTAGTGTTCCGTACATTGATTGCTTTTAAAATAAAAAAAATTTTGTTAGGAAGGTAGAAAATGATCAATGACTTCACAAAACACATCCCAAATCAGTTCTCAATAGTGTTTTTTTCGATTTTCACTGACGATCCAACACGAATCCCTGATCGAGACGGGAAGTTCGCCAGTCTTCTTGATCTGTTTTTAACCACCAATCCGGAGATTTACACGGTCACCGTAAATCCGCCGTTAGGTTCTTTCGACCATAAACTGTGTTCGAAATCGAGTATCCTACCAACCAGTGACAGAGAGGCGCCTAAACCGCGCAAGATTTGGCACTACAAATCTGCTAGATGGGAAGATCTCATGGAATATTTTCGAACTTTCCCTTGTTAGACGTTTGTTTTCGATCTGACGATCCATCTGCCTGCGTCAGGGAGGTTTCCGATATTATTTTGGCTAGTATGGAAACTTACATCCCTTTTTCAAAGAAATGCCCTTCCAATGGCAAGCCTTAGTTTGACCGAAACTGCAAAGAAGCTGTTGCTTCTAAACATATTGTCCACCGACAATGGCGTGAAAATCCTAACACCATAAATCGTAACACCTTTGTTCGTGCCCGGAACAGATGCAAAGAAATTATCGACGAAACCAAGGAGGCACACAATCAACGAATTAGAAACAAACTTCTCGCTTGTCCCAACAATTCCAGGTCCTTTTGGTCAGTCGCTAAAGGCAGTCAGTCAAAATTTCACAAAATCCACCATACCACCATTCACACGGCCAGATAATTCTATTGCAACAACACCTGTTGAGAAAGCGAACTTGGCTGAACTCTTTGCTTCACATTCTACTGTCGATTTCCAAGGAAAAACACCAGTTACTATTCCCATAGTGCAGTCAAGGATGCCAGATATTGTCTTCAGACAGCGTATCAAAAAACGTATTTTAATGAAGCTAGACACCAAAAAAGCGTCTGGCGCTGACGGAACACCTGTCATAGTTCTCAAAAACTATGCGAGGGAACTACACCAGTTTTCTGTAGACTTTTCAATCTATCCTATAGAAAGGGAATATTTCCTGCCTGCTGGAAATGTGCCACAGTTCAGCCGATACCTAAATAAGGCAAGAAGACCTTGCCAAATAACTAACGACCAGTCGCACTGCTTTCAATAACAACGAAAGTCATGGAAAAGGCTCTCAATCAGCATCTTCTAAAATATCTTTAAGGATTCAACATTATTAGCGATCACCAATATGGCTTTCGTAAACATAGATCAACAGGAGATCTTCTGACTTATGTAACACATGCTTGGAACAACGCAATTGAACACTTTGGAGAATCTCGAGCGGTTGCTCTTGACATATCCAAGGCATTCGATCGTGTTTGGAACGATGGGCTGTTGGCTAAGCTATGCTCTTATGATATGTCTGAAAAGTTCTGTTTATGGTTCTCATGTTTCCTCAAAGAGCGTTCTTTACGAGTGGCAGTCGACGGATTTCTTTCTAACACCTTCACTATCAATGCCGGTGTACCCCGAGCTCCATACTGTCTCCTACTCTCTTTCTCATTTTCATTAACGATCTGCTGGAAAAGACCGGGAATCCAATCTACAGCTTTGCAGGTGACAGAACGCTTATCTCTTCATTCACTTTGAACGCTTGGACATCGGCTACTCAGACGAATATCCGCAGACACCAGGAAGTCATTCAACTTAACAAAGACCTGGAAGAAATTCTATCTTTTGGTGACAATAACCAAGTGGAGTTTAACGTTACGAAAACCCAGGCGGCAGTTTTTTCTAAAAAAGTTAACGTTGCTGAATCCGACATGGTTATGTCGGGGCACCCTATTCCTCTAACATCGTCACTTAATTTGTTGGGCGTTAATTTGGGAGCAAATATGTCCTGGCATGAACATGTCGCAAGCATAGCAAGGAGAGCTTCTCAAAAGTTCGAAATATTATTTCGAACCAGACAGCATTACACTCCACAACAACTGTTAATTCTTTACAAAGCTCAAATTCCACCAACTATGGAAGACTGCTCCCATGTTTGGGGCTCTGTACCCGAATATACACTGCATTTGTTGGATTCTATTCAGAAGAGACCTGTTCGCCTGACTGGAGACCCGAAACAGGCCAGCAACCTTGATTCGTTGGAACATCGAAGATCGGTTGGCGACTTGAGTCGATTCTACAAATATTTTCATGAAAAATGTTTGATAGATGTAGCCCGCTTAATTCCTCCCAGAGCGGGGCATGTTAGAAATACACGTCGCGCTAATATTTCATATCCGTATGAGGTTCAGCTTGTTACTCCTCGTACAATGCTTTTCAATCAGTCTTTTATATGGAGAACATCATCCCTTTGGAATAATTTGCCCAGGACTGTGTTTCCTACCGAGTACAATTTACAGCAATTCAAGAACAACGTGAATCGGTTTTTCCGCACACATGTCGCTTCTGTAGCGCATGTGCTAGACCCATATATATATATATATATATATATATATATATATATATATATATATATATATATATATATATATATATATATATATAAGGAAATAAATCATGTTAGCAAAAAATATAAGGACTTTACTAGAAATTTATAATGAAAGATAGTGAAATTGCATAAAAATATACATAGTACTATAGTGATATCCCATAAATAATTTTAAGTCTTTGGAGATATAGCTACTCTGGAGTATTCAACCGATTAAACAATAGATGTAGAAGTTTGAGAAAACTGGTTTGAAATTTGGGATAGGACAACTAAGCGATACAAATGTACAGTGCGTTTGAAGATTAAGGCGTGAAAATCCCGGCCATTTAAAACGAAAAAAAATCAAGTGCTGTAATGGTTACGAGAAGTTTGTTAAAAAATATTCTTCGTAAAGCTTGACATATGTTCACACACTTTCAAAGCACATCTGAGGCAAGAAGTAAAGTTAACTTATAATGTGGAAAACCTTAACTTCGTTAATTTAATGTCTAAATGTATTTTAACATCTTTTATCATCTTATTTTCGAGTGGGGGACATGTCTACCTCAACGGTCACGTCAATAAACTAAACTGTTTTTATTCAAGCGAAATCATAACCAAAACTAAAGTTTCAAAAGTTTGTACATTCTTCTGCATTTAAGGGTTTTTTTTATCTACCAGATATATATTTTTTTATGGGTCTAGCACACGTGCTGCAGGGAAGTCCTTCTGGAGCACGATGTAAATTAACTAACAAAGTATGTTACAGAATATATAGTTCACCAAATTTTTTTTTTTTTTTTTTTTTTATGGGTCTAGCACACGTGCTGCAGGGAAGTCCTTAAAGCGCTACAAGAGCGACACGTGTGCGGAGAAAACCATTCACATTGTTCTTGAATCGCTGTAAATTGTACTCGCTGGGAAACACAGTCCTGGGCAAATTATGCCAAAGGGATGATGTTCTCCATATAAAAGACTGCTTGAAAAGCGTTGTACAAGGAGTAACAAACTGAACCTCATACGGATGTGAAGTATTAGCGCGACGTGTACTTCTAACATGCACCGCTCTGGGAGGAATTAAGCGGGCCACATCCTTCGAACACTTTCCATGAAAATACTTGTAGAATAGGCTCAAGTCGCCAACCGTTCTTCGATGTTCCAGCGAATCAAGGCCGCCGGTCAGTTCCGGGTCTCCAATCAGACGAACAGCTTTTCTCTGAATAGAATCCAACAAATGTAGTGTATGTTTGGGAGCGGAGCTCCAAACATGGGAGCAGTATTCCATAGTTGGTCGAATTTGAGCTTTGTAAAGAATTAACAGTTGTTGTGGATATTCGTCTGAGTAGCCGATGTCCGAACGTTCAAAGTGAATGAAGAGATAAGCGTAGGGTCATCTGCAAAGCTGTAGATTGGATTCTCGGTCTTTTCCAGCAGATCGTTAATGTAAATGAGAAAGAGAGTAGAAGACAGTATGGAGCCTTGAGGTACACCGGCGTTGATAGTAAAGGTGTTAGAAAGAAATCCGTCGACTGCCACTCGTAAAGAACGCTCTCTGAGGAAACAAACAGAACTTTTTAGACATACCATAAGAGCGTAGCTTAGCCAACAGTCCATCGTGCCAAACACGGTCGAATGCCTTGGATATGTTAAGAGCAACCGCTCGAGATTCTCCAAAGTGTTCAATTGCGTTGTTCCAAACGTGTGTTACATAAGTCAGAAGATCTCCTGTTGATCTGTTTTTACGAAAGCCATATTGGTAATCGCTAATAATGTTGAATCCTTCAAGATATTATTGAAAGCAGTGCGACTGGTCGGTAGTTATTTGGCAAGGTCTTCTTGCCTTTTTTAGGTATCGGTTGAACTGTGGCACATTTCCAGGAGGAAGGAAATATTCCCTTTCTGTAGGAGAGGTTGAAAAGTCTACAGAAAACTGGCGTTAGTTCCCTCGCACAGTTTTTGAGAACTATGGCAGGTATTCCGTCAGCACCAGAAGCTTTTTTGGTGTCTAGCTTCACAGCTAAATAATTTTCGTTTAATCTACACCCTGTGGAAGATACTCCCGAATTTTTCCAAAATTTTTTGATCAGTACATTTCGAGATAATGGGGGGGGGGGGACAGCGATTTCTTGCAATTTTTTAAAAATAATACAAAGAAAAGTGTGCGTAAGTAATACATTATATACATTTTTGAACTCCCCACTCGATGACCTGGTAAAATTTTTTTTTTACTTCCGATTCACCTCCCACTTTCAAAACTACACGGCTCTGATGAGGCCATCAATTTCTATTTTAGTACCAATTTTGAACTTTCTATGTCAAATAGTTTCGGAGAAAATCGGGGTGTGACAGACGGACAGACACCGAAGTGATCTTATAAGTGTTTCGTACGGAACACTTAAAATTAGATCAAAAATACTTTTTATATAAGCGAATTCATTTAGTCGGAAATCGTCTAATTTAAATCAAGAGCGAGCGCCCGAAAATAAATGGACGAATAAATTAGAACACGTGCCAACGTCGCTGTGAGGCTACAAAGTCTCAATCTCGTGTCTTGTGTATGCTTTGTGATACCGAAAGTTTTTTATTAATTTATTTAGTGGGTGCCCAAAATTTATTAAAGTATGACGAAGAGAACCTTCTTCTTGCTATCCTTGTACAGCGTCGCCATCGTAGAAGAAGGTTATTGTGGATGCATCTCTAATACTCTCAGAAAAATTGTTGATTAGGGAATTTTAATCATTAATGGTCGAATTAATGGGTAAATTTTTCAGCTCTTTCAGAGTGTCACGAGGCGCTTTTAAAATTCCATAAAAGAAGAAATGTATATATACACATGAGAAGTATCCCTGCTGAAGAAGGCTTTGTCAATACAGGTATCAAAAAATTATATTTGTCAAATTTGATACTTGCAAGTTTGACCATTAGCCATCTGGTGTCATACTGTACCAGTGTCAAAATTGACATATATTTTTCTGGTTTTTTCAACTTAATAAATATAAAATTTGACTGATTATTTGTTATTTCACCCGAGCTGACAATTTGATAACATTAACCGCGGGCACATATTAATATATAATATAGTATATTTCTCATGAATTCAGCGCTGTCAAAATTAGAGTCCAAACTATGAATGAATTTTTTGCCTCAATTGATTGGAATACTCTTCTCGATAATAAAGATATAAATGTGGCAATTAAACAATTTTATAATGTTTCATATCAAGGCATGTTGATATTTGTGCCTATCAAGGTGTTTAAAAGTTCGAATTTTCCAATATGGTTTTCTTCTCGTCTAAAACGCCTTTTTGTTAAAAAAAAAAATAGCCCGTAGGCGTTACAAGCAAACTATGCTATTTGCAGATTATGAGTTATTCTCTCAACTCAGGGAAGAGTGTAAAACTCTTGAGCGCTCATGTTATCAGGATTACATAAATAGAATAGAATTCAATCTCAACAGAAGTCCGTCAGATTTTGAAAACATGTAAATAACTGCAAAAGATCGAATGGGTATCCTAACTCCATGCATTTAGGGGGTAGGACGAGCAGTAGTGGTGATCTTAGGGTCAATTTGTTTGCTGAATATTTCTCGAGTGTGTATGAGGATGCCCTTTTGGAAATACCGGACTACTACTCGAGCCTTACTGAATTGACAAAATTAAATAATGTGATTATTAGTTTGATTGATGTTTTTAATGAACTGATGTCGCTCAGGCCTAAAACCTCAAGTGGGCCTGATGGTGTCCCGTCTCTATTATTAAAGAAATGTGTGTGCACCTTAAGCAGACCACTTCACTTCCTGTTCAATCTCTCATTGGATTCAGAAGTATTTCCTGATTATTGGAAAACTTCCTATATAACCCCAATTTTTAAATCTGGTGATCGTAGCGATGTGACTAATTATAGGGGCATCTGCATACAGTCGATCATACCAAAGCTTTTGGACTCAATGGTCACTTCTTGTCTTTCTTGGCACTGTAGGCGGGTGATCATAGATGAACAGTATGGCTTTCAGCGTTCTCGTTGCTGTGTATCTAATGATATATGAGGATTACCTGTTGGGCGCATTTGAGAGGGGCTGTCAGGTTGATACCATATATACTGACTTCTCCAAGGCGTTCGACAAAGTGAACCATCGGTTATTGTTGAGCAAACTTGGGTCGCTTGGGTTCGACATTCGCATTCTTCGTTGGCTGAAGAGTTTTTTAATGGGCCGTCAGCAAAGTGTAAGAATAAATAATTATATCTCTAACCTAAGTAAAGTGCTCTCGGGCGTTTCCCAGGGCTCTCACTGCGGCCCCCTATTGTTTCTCTTATTTGTAAAGGACTTGAGGGATTTCCTGACCAATACTTCTTTTCTCATGTTTGCCGAGGATCTGAAATTATTCAAAATTATTTATAGTCCTGTGAACAGTCTTGTTTTGCAACATATTGCAAATATGCACAGCATATTTTTTTCATTGGACAACTTTAAACGGCTTAAGTCTGAATACTGATAAATGCTCCTGTATATCATTTTCCAGATTAAAAAGTCCTATGCAGTTCGACTATAGTATAAATACAACCATTTTAAAACGGGTACATGAGATTAGGGATCTTGGTGTGATGTTTGATTGTTCTTTATCTTTCATCGGCCATCAAATGAGTGTGGTGCAGCGAGCCGGTAGGTGTTTGGGTTTTATTGATAGATTTAGTGCCGACTTTTCTTGTAATGTGTTTAAATTATTATATTGCTCGTACGTTCGACCGATTTTGGAGTATGCAAGCCCGGTGTGGTCTCCTTTTTATAATGTCCATATTAATCAGCTGGAGAGTGTCCAAAAAAAATTCTTAAGTATCTGTTCTTTTAAACTGAAAATTCCTTTAACTGAGGGACATACCAACTATGACCTGGTACAAAGATTTTTAAATATGTGCAGTCTTCAGGACAGACGAATGCAAGCTGATCTACATTTCTTATTTAAGCTATTAAATGGGTATATTGACTGTGAGTACTTCCTTAATAAATTATCTTTTCATACCGTACATCGTACACGCGCCAGGTCGTTATTTTAAACAGTTAATGTCACCAGAAACTATGGCTTGCATAGTCCAATCTTTAGAATGCAGCGTAATTTTGATAAATATAATTTGCCAATTGATGGCCCAGTTCACCGATTCAAAAATATGGTCAAGCAACTGACCTCGCTATAGAGTTTCTTTAATTTTCGGGTAGTTTCCCATTGGTATTATATGTAAAGTACTGTTTACCTTTAAAGTGATTAATTTAGATCGTAATACCCTGCATTCTGACCTATTAATTTTAGTTTTAGATTTAGCTTTAATTATATTGTTCATTCACAGTGTTTTTTTCTGTTGCATATTGTCGATGTTTTTTGTAGAAATGGTGTTACCGTTGATAATAAATAAATAAATAAATTATCAAAAAGTCAGTCCTATCTGTTATTATGGTAGCTAGGTAATGAACGAAATAATAACAGCTTTAAAGAGCCAAAACTTCTTGTAAAATCATGTCATTGTGTCACCCACCTACTGCATTTTTCTCATCTTTTGCTTTAATACATGGTTGTTATACTCATTACATCTTAACCAGTTGATTCTTAATTTCAAATATCAGCCTATTGGAATCGAATATATATATATATATATATATATATATATATATATATATATATATATATATATATATATATATATATATATATACAGTCCCTGGCCAAATTATTAGACGCACTGTATTTTTTTTAGTAATTTTATGTTTCTTAAGAGTTTTTATGCAATAATGGTATATTTAAACTACAATATTATTGATTTTTATTTAAAAGAATTGTTGTAGACTACATATTTGTATTTATTTTTAACATATGGCAACACTGTGTTGACAAAGTGATACATGAACGTAAACAAGTACAAACCTGTATCAGTCGCGATCGGAATCGAGTCAGGTACGGACGTGTTTCTGTGGCTTTATGGACTGTGATTGTTTGTTTAACAGTTTTATACTACTCAGTTATTAGTTTATTTTGTATACAGTGTTTTTAAAAAAGTAATTGGACTATTTTCATTATGGGTAGAAAAGGCGATCTTTCACCACATAAAAAAGCTGAAGTGAAGGCTCTTGTGATTGCGAAAACATTTACAAACCGAGAAATATCACGAAGACTGGAGGTTTCTGAAGCTAGTGTACGACGCATAAAAAAGAAAATTGAGTCAGGGAAGGAATTAAGCCCGAAAAGAAAGAAAAGATGCGGTAGAAAACCAATTTTCACTCCACGGTCAGAGAGATGTTTGAAGAAAATTTGTGTAGAAAACAGATTTGATACCACAAAGGTAATAAAATCACAACTCCAGGATGCTAGCGTACATGCTTCTGAGCGCACTGTTTGAAGAAAATTGAAAGAATTAGATTTTAAGGCCTGTCGCCCCGCCAGGAAGCCCAAGTTAACAGCTGCAATGAAAGCAAAGCGCCTGAAGTGGGCCAAACAATGGCAAGACAAAGATGTGGACTTCTGGGATCGGTAAGATACAGCAATTTAATCAATAATTGATACATTATTATCATTTTCAGTTAAATAAAGCAAATAAACATGGAAGTTTATATATTTTTTCCTATTTTTGACAGGTCTGCTTCAGTGACGAAAGCACATTCGAAATTTTGCAGAATAAAGCTCAATATGTGCGTCGTCGTCATGGAGAAAAGTTTCATCCTGATTGTGTCGTCCCGACGGTTAAACATCCCACCAAAGTGATGATTTGGTCAGTCATCAGCGGCAAGGGCACTGGACGTCTGTACGTCGTCAAAGGAATAATGAGGCAAGATCAGTACAAAGAAGTATTACAAAATCGGTTGATTCCGCAGCTCAGAGAATGGTTTCCAAATGGGGAACCATTCACTTTCATGCAAGATGGAGCTCCCTGCCACACTGCTCGGTCTGTTAAAGCTTTTTTGGCAGAAAAAAAATATCCCTCTGTTGGATTGGCCGGGTAATAGCCCCATTGAAAATGTGTGGGAGCTGATGAAAAGAGAAGTGGCTAAAGATGTGATTACCAACAAAACCCAGCTGCTAGAAAACATTATTCATGTGTGGAATCATCATCCTCAAATGCAGGAGACAGTACAATCTGGCATTGATAGCATGCCGCGCAGAATTAAAGCTTTGATAGCGGCTAAAGGTGGCTCAACTAAATATTGACTTTTACTAACATTAATTTCACTTTTCTTTAAAACTTTTCTAAATTAATGCTGTTTTATTTATGTCAAATAAATAGGTAATTGATTGGATAATATAAAAATAAAAAAATACTTTACATGAAATCTTGCAGTGCGTCTAATAATTTGGCCAGGGACTATATATATATATATATATATATATATATATATATATATATATATATATATATATATATATATATATATATATATATTATATATCACAAACTAATGTAAACTGTTGAAACAAAAAGTGGCCCATATGGTATCGTACACATGGAGGATCGTTATCCACTTAAAATTCTGAGGTAACTGTCAAGGTTCATTTAATCCAACATAAAAGCATTATATAAAGATATCTAATATCTCAAGTCTGATTTATTCTATTAATTGTTCAATTTGACTATATAGTTCACTTAAGATATTCCTAGAAATTATTGTGATGTTTTTAGCATTAAAAAAATTTGTAAGGAAAGAAAAGTATAAAAACTCATGCCTGGTTTAGGTATATTTTTATATTTATTTTTTATTGAGTTTATAGTAACTTATTACATTACGATAGCTAATCAGTTATACTGACAAGAAATTTTGGACATATTCTTTGTCTTCGGGTATTAATCCAACTAGAAGCTAATAGTTGCAGAAACTAGTTGTCAATTTTTTTTTACCTCTACACACCCATGCAACACCAACACTTTCCTATGCAAAATTTTATCATAGCAGGTATCTTCAGAGTTTTGTGTATATAAATAAAAAAATTACACATAGCAACGGCGGGCACCAGCAAAATACTGTACAAAGAAGACGTTATAGCCTGTCCCAAAATATAGGATCCTGATTTTTTGCCGTTTTAAGTGGGCGATATAAAAATTCTGACCTTTTGTTTATGATAGGTTGCAGAGATGGACTTAAGAATTTTATTCATTAAAGCAAATAAATAAAATTATAAGTGTTTTTGGAGATGTTTATTTATAAATGCATGTAAAAACAAATGGATAAGAAGTACAAATATACAGTTTGAATGAATGGGGTTTACTAGAGGGGACATATTGTATAAATAAAAGTATATTTAAACTTAAGGCTAATTCAGTTTCACTATCACTGTCTTCAGCTGAGGTAATTATCAGTGGTTTTCTATTATTTACATAAATATATGAATCTTACACGTGCTGAATGGAATTCTTCCAGCTTTCACAAGGTATATCATTTATAACTTTTTTTTACTAATTCAACCACTGACACGCTTAAAGTAGGAGAAACATTTTGTACCCTTATTTTTGATTTAACTTGATGCCAAATATGTTCAATTGAATTAAACACACAATAATACGGAGGAAGCCGCAAAATAGTGTGTCCAATTTTCTCAGCCATACTATCACAAACATATTTCTTTTTCAGTTTATAGTACTTCAAAACTTCCAAAAGATCACTTTTTTACAACTAAAGTCAAAATAAATGTCATTTTCTAACATATATTCCTGTATTTCCGATTTGGTGTTGGCTGCATTAAGAACCTTATTTAGTAGGCGACTATGGTAACTTGCATTGTCCATAACTATAACACTCTGTTCGGGAACATTTGGCAAAAGGGAATTTTGAAACCAATTTTCAAAAAGTTCTGCGGTCCTGTCTTCGTGATAGTCCAAACTAGAATCTTTTATGTTTTTTGCAGATAATAGTAGACAATTTGAAACCCAGCCCTTTTCAGATCCAGCATCCCAAAATGGTTGTTTGTTTATCTTTATTTGAAGGTGCGTTAGTCTGACATTTTGTACTGCTGTCAACCCACCTTTTTTGAACAGTGTCATGGGTATCGAACCATGTTTCGTCAAGGTAAATTATTGGCCAATTCTCTGATCGATACTTTTTAATTTCTTGTAAATAAGTATGTCGCAAGATTCGTAATCTTTATGACTCCACCACTACTTGCCGTTTGTTGATTTTTCGGAACGTGAATCCCCTTCTTAAGAGAATTCTGTGAAGGGTTGATCGGTCACAATATATATTGGTCCCTTTCTGCACCAGTCTTAATTTTATTTTGTCTAGTGTCGGCACCAACTGCTCTTCATACATAGAATATATTTTTCTCCTGATGACGTCTTTTTAACAATCGTCTACATCATGCATTTGAAAATCTTTCAGTTTTTTCCTGTTCCTGAGTGATGGTTTTCCTACAATACCCTTAATCGTAGAAATTGGGTTTTTTGTTAGGTCACTGGTTTCTTGCAAAGCACTTTGTTTATTCAAATTTCTTTTTATCAAACTGTCGTAAACATTTTTCACTATTTGTTTAGCGTCAAGTGATAAATGTTTTCTCTTGCGATAGCCACTATTGCAATTTTCCCACGGACGCCACATAATTAAAATAGAACCTTTACGTTGTAAGTTGTAATTAAAACTAAAAATAATAAAAAGTATCTTTCGAATCCTAATTGGGACCTGTAGTCATTAGGCCTATATTATGAAATACTTAAAGGGCTCCAAACCTGGTTGCCAGGTAGTAAATATATAGGTAAAAATAGATCCAATATGATTGCAGGTGCAAGTGAGGGCGCTATACAATGCAGGTAAAATAAAAATACGTTTATCGTAATATCTGGCAACTATGCACAAAACCTTAATAGGGTCGTTTATTGCCCCACTGAAAAAGCAAAAATGCAGGATCTTATATCTTGGGGTTTACTTTACTAGATGAAAATGTCTAGAAGGACTCCTAAGGTGAGTGTAGCTCAGAAAATGAGGGGATACGAGAGTGAGCGTCGACGGGTGCATCCTAATGTTGATAGGGTGCGTGATATATCGGAAAAGACTACCATTTTTAACCACATCGTTAATTCCAAAGGGCAAATCAATATATTAAACGACTAATTTTGCAGTACTATCATCTTGTTCTTGGATGTGTTGTATTTAATGTCAGATGTCATCCGGGATCAGTCTTTTTTCATCAAGGCGGTTGACAAAAACAAGAATAGGGACATAGACGGTAATGATTTTTCTTTTTTCTCAGTACTTTTTCTAGTATCCTTTATGTTTTTTTCCAGTTTTTGTGATTTATACAGCTTTATTGTTTTATCAGCAAAAGAATATAGTCCTGACTGGAAATTCAATTTTTAAGATTACGTATCATCATATATATTAAAAATATTTTTCAGTTCAATAAGCTTCTTCTTAATCTGCCAACTTACACTGAAAATGACAGTTCTGAAAAATTGATCACACAGTATAATTTCAGAAAAGATATTTTATAAAAATATTGATATGTAACTAGAGTATCAGATGACAGCCTTTGAATATTAGGTTGGTAACTTCCTCCAAAATTTTAGCAGCCCCCCAAAAATTACGCCCACATCACCAATCGGATAATACGAAAATCAATAAGCAAAAATTTTATTTAATTAATAATAACAATTTAAAACTTGATAAAATTTAAAGGGGTAAAAAAGATTTTTTGTTAATTTATTGTCACATTTATCAATTTACTTTAAGATTGGCATTGTTACTTTCCATAATTTGTAGTCTAGACCCTTATTATTTTTGACTGTGAAATATTAGGATACATTGGCTTATAAAACATTTTATTTCTGTACATTATTGATTGACTGTATTTTCGCCTGACGTAGAGAAATCATAAATTATTCAGACATGCTAAACCATCAACGGAAATTGTTTTACAAGTTGCCCGTATTGTATACAAAAAAATATTGATGAGACCTTAAAAATCACCACATTATTATGATTGATTTTACAATAAAATATATATTTTTTATAATATTTTTTATGATCTTTGTTGTGACTGAATCGATTAGAGCAGGGGTGCTCAAACTTGAACTGCTGGCGATCTACCTCAATATTGTTAGACTACGATCGATCGACTCTGAGAGGCTGCAAGTAAGTGTGATGCAGGATTGTCGTCTAGGTAGGGTGTATCGTGGCATAAATATTAGTTTTCCGCACAATATGCATTTTTTTAGCCAAGGTAAGTGTAGGTCTGCTCTAAAATGTCAATGAAAAAACTCATAATTATTCAAAATTGCGAGTTTATTGATTCTTACAAAACAAACGAGTTCTAGTGTCTAAACTTAACTAAAGAGTGACTTTGGATGTTGAAGCGTGGCACTGCATGTCCTCAGCATACTTTTCATAAGATGGTACGTAATTACCGAGTGCTAATCGCCAGCATGATTACATATGTTCGTCAGTTAGTCGATTACGATATTTTGACTTAATTATCTTCATTTCAGAAAATGCAGACTCGCACAAGTAAGTTGACCCAAACATTGCCGTCAGTTGAAGGGCGATTTGCCTTAGATTCGGATATTTATCTTCAGATATAAAACACCAGAATTTTGTATCAGATGCTGTGGCTTTGAGATGTATATCTGATACTGACTCATTTTCAACAGAACATGACTCCATGTTAAACTGACTTGCTATTTCAGTAGCTAATTCCTCAATGTTATTACACGAAAAAACATAACTCATAAATGATGCGATATTTGCCAATTTACTGAAATCATAAAAACGTATTTCGAATTGGCCCAAAATATTTGATAATTCTGTCTCATAAATATCATAATTCAACTGAGGAAGCCTTGCTTTCAAAGACGGAAAATTTTTCAGATCCTTTCTTTGCAGTTGATCTATCATAAGTTGCAATTTACTTTTGAATGCGTTTATTGCGCTAATCATCTCAATAATATTTTTTCCTTTACCTTGAAGCTCCAAATTAATGGTGTTTAAATGCATTGTGATGTCTGTCAAAAATGCCAAATCAGTCAGCCATTTTCCGTTTTTCAGCATCTGAGTGTCATCACCTCTTTCGTCCAGAAAAGCTGTTATTTCGGGCAATAATTCTTGAAACCTTTCTACGAATTTTCCGCGACTCAACCACCTGACGTCCGTGTGAAGAACTAAATCAGTGTGTTCAGCTGACTCACTATCTTCCAACTGCAATTTAAAGAGCCGTCGTTGCAAGCTACGTGCACGGATAGAATTCACAATTTTTATTGCAATGCCCATAATCTCCTCCATGTTTAGAACTTTTGAACACAAAACTTGTTGATGTATAATGCAATGGAAGGAGAAAAATTAAGGGAAATCATCATTAGCTCGACACAATGCCACAAAACCGTTTTTTGTTTCCAGTCATTGCTGGTCCTCCATCGGTTGTAAGGCACACTAGTTTATATATTGGTAGCTTGTAGTTTGTTACAAAATTGAAGAAAACGTCATATATATCTTTGCCAACATGTCCTTGAATACCATTCGAATAAAAATACACAGCTGGGCACTGTCTGTCATATCGGTGGATTCTGTAAAGAAAAGTATGTACATTCCATGATATCATGTTTTAGTTTATCTGCCATATCTTGAATCATGACTTCAACACGCCTTGTGACAGTCGGACGAGATAACTGAAGTTCTCTAATAGCAGACATAATCTCTGTTTTATTTTTAAAATCTCCAAATAAAGTTTCACCCGCTTCAATAAATGCTTCCTTCACAACCAATCCATCATCAAATGGTTTCTTGTGTTTCGCCAATATATGAGATATTTTAAATGACGCGATCGTTGCAGCTTTTGATTGTTTGGCTGGTCTTGTGAACATGGTTTGTTCTTTTTTCAAACAAGTTATCAAATCACGTACTTTTCGTTTTCTTAATTCACTCTGTGACGGAAAATCCTTTTCATAGTTTTTATGAACCGTTTTATGATGCCTTCCCACGCTTAGGTATTGCAACTGACGCACGGCAAATGAGACAAATGCACTTATCCTTTACCATACAAAAGAGAAATTCTTCCTCCCAATCTTTATTAACAGGATAAGTTTTACTTTTCTTCGCCGCACTCATTTTGGACTATTTATTAATAAACTTTGTCTCGATGTATCGCCTTCAAGTTACAACTCAGACTGACTCCTATTCCTGCAGGCGCAACATTTATATCGGCGCGAACGAAGTCTCGTATGTTCCCGTCAAACACGCCGCACGAAGTTTGTAGAAAAATCGGCGAGAATCAAAAACGCGGCTTTTCTTTGACAAGTACCGCGCGTTCCTTTGATAAATCCGCCTTTTGCCGCTAGCAGAGGGTTATTACGATAAAAGAAAGTGATGAGGGGGTTATTCTGGCCTATTGTGGATCGAATAAATTTTAGTAGTTTATTCATTACATTTTGTTTTAGTTACCTAAAACAAAATCTGTGAATAGTTCTATATCGGAATTTTTTTCTCGAGATCGACTCAAAAAGCACTCGCGATCGACTTGTCGATCGCGATCTACCGTTTGAGCACCCCTGGATTAGAGTATTCTGTATCTAGAAATTTGTATATAGGGTATGTGTACCAGTGGTCAACCACCACCCAATAGTTTAAATCTGTTGGAAAAAATTTTTATCGCATAATCCGTGACGACGTCATATTCAACTGATAGTTGAACTTCCCAACTTTAATCCAGAATCAGTTCCAGGGCCCTTATCGATCGAGAAAGAAAATTTAAGAAGTGATTGGGCTGGTCGAGAAGATGCGGTAAAGCTACTTTTTTAGTATTCGTGGCGTACAGTCGACGCGCTTGCGATGTTCAATGAAACTGCCTCTGAAACGTTGGAAAACTATTGCTTTACCCAGAATAAAGATGTTCAAGGCAAAACGCAAGTACAGAAAATGTTAATAGAACTCGGAATTTCGTCAGTTCTTCGAGAGCTGCGTGTTTTGTGAGCGGTCGACTACTGGGGTCGATTTTGTGAGTAATTCTAGTAGTCGTCATAGGACGGTCGACTACTTGACGTCTGGTGTTTTCTTTTTTTCCACCAGTCGAGCATCATAAAATTATGGATTTCCGGGTGTTCCATATTGATTCCAAATATTTGATCGGCCAGGAAATCTGGAAAAAACTCACCATAAACTAATTGAAATTTTTTGTATGGGAAATTTATTTCTTTATGGTCGCTGACCTTAAAGCAATAAAGAATGGGTTTTTTCAGTTTCCTCCACTAATCTCAAGTGCGCGAGCTATTGCCCACTTGGGACGCTAGATGTGCTGAGCGTACCATCTGCATTTTTTTACCTGAAAAAAGGGAACCCTAAAAAAATAAGAAAAGGATAGCGAAAAAAGTTTTCCGACCATGCTTCTTATTTAACTCTCAGCGACTGACGATACTGCTGAGGTATTGAATTTTATTATCAATTCTGAATTAATAATTCTATGGGGTTTATCCTACTTTTATTTATACATATATTTCTATCATCATTCCGGAGAATAATGATTTTTCCAGTGCTAATGTTCGTACTCTACTCGACGATTCGATGAAGATTGATGAGCCTGTAGAGGCTATAACCACACAGTCAAGTAAACTTGTTCTCCCATATCTCCATTTTTCAAATGGAGATGATATACTTACGAGCTTTCAACTTGGATTAAATTTTTTTCAGAATTAAGTTCTCCAGAAATTACTATCCAACAAACCTCTGACACTAGTATTTCTTTACATCTCTGCCTATTTGTGCAAATCATAAACGCAAGCTAAAAAAGAAAGTTTCTGCTATTTCGTCAAAGGCATAGCGTGAGTCTGTAGCGGAAGAGTTGGGGAAGCAAGAAGCAATTAAAATTGCGCAGCAGGAGAAGAAGAAGAAGAAAATACAATTAAAAAAGGAACAGCAGCTTGTTCCAGCTGCTAAAATTGAAAAAAGAAGCAGCAGGCTCTAAAGCAAGGAAAACCGATGAGAAAAAGAGGCTCCGAGAAGGAAATGTATAGAAAAGTATTTTTAATGTCGTTATTGTGCTGACTAGATTTAAATTCGAAATGCTTTAATTCACGGCTATGGTTATCGCAATATAAAATATAAAGATCACTTATAAAAAATACAAAAGGTGAAAATTAACTTTTGTTTTTTTAATGGCAAGGTAAAAGTTTATTCGATAACAAAATTCATGTTGGGAAACGTAACATGCTGTTATTATTCTCTGGAAAAGTCGAAAAACACACCCCTCTACCTTATTTAGAGCTGTAGATTTCAATTATTCAGCAAGCGGTCGATTACTGTGGCGTAGACATGTCGACTATTGGGATAGAGTGGTCGACAACTGGTGCTGTTACGTCCGTACATTATTTGTTTATTGATTCGACAGAAAAACAATTATATCATTTTTCAAAATGCACTAATGTAAAGAAAGGGTTGAAATTCGACATATTGCTACCTAAAAAGTCCAAATATTATGATGGATTTTATTAAAGCTACAATTAACGTAACCTCAAAGTTATTCGGTCGACTACTGGTGCACCTACCTACATATGTATATGCAAAAATAAAGTGTTTGCTGTGATGATAAGTATTGTGTACTTGAACCTTTTGTATAAAAAAGTCTATTTACACACTTTAAGGAAATTTCGTGTCAAACGTACCTAAGATTAATTATTGCTGATCAGTAATAGCAGTAAACCATACTATGTTTTATTTCTCAAATTACGTAATGCACTACTGTACCCTTCTCTATATCATATACTAGCAATCGCCGGCGATTTCGTCTGCGCGGAAATGTAATTTTTTCACGCGTTTTTTTTTTTAATTTAGGTACTTATGTTAATTGGTTAGAGCTTCACTGTATACTATGTTTGATGTTTTATTATTTTCTGGTAGCGAAATATATTGGTTCTCTGAAATTCCGACTCTAGATATAATTGACTATGAGAAAAGTATTCCTCTCTCAAATCGATTCCCACGAGTTTGAAAGTCCCCTGGAACTTGTTTATTGTGAGACCAAACAATACTTTCACCGGAACCTGAAAGGGTTGGGATCATAGGATATGGAATAGGCGTTAGTATTCTTATATTTTGGCTGGCAAGCCGCTGTGAGCGTACAGCGCTAGATTCTCCAGACGTATTTCTAGAAAGTTGCGATTTTCTTTTAGGCATAATATTGTCTTTAGATACTATTTAGTCTTTGAGGGGTTACGTACGACTGGGCGCTGCAAAAAGTATATATATTTAAAAAAATATTTTAAAGGTTAATAAGGGAATAATACAAAAGAATGGCAATTATATATTTTTATTGTATTTTAAATTATAAGAATTTTTTTTAAAATATATTTTAAATGTTAACATTATTTTTTAGTGTTCCGTACGGAACATTTATAAGATGACTTCGGTGTCTGTCTGTCCGTCTGTCTGTCACACCCGATTTTCTCCGAAACTATTTGTCGTAGAAAGTTGAAATTTGGTAATAATATAAGAATTGATGGCCTCATCAGAGCCATGTAGTTTTGAAAGTTAAATTTTGGAATATTCTCCACGGGGTGTAGATTGAACGAAAATTATCACGAGTGCATTACCTTTAATAATTTATCTGGTATATAAAAAAAAAAAATTCAAGGTCATCATTTTTCAGTAAAGATTGGAAACAAACTTTGTTGAAAAGTCATTTGGGGTGTGTTTTGTAAAGTCACTGAGCATTTTATTCCTCCGTTACAACATTTTTTATTTTAAAAGCAATCAACGTACGGAACACTAATTGCGTAGGTTCAACTTGCACTTGACCGGTTTTTTTATCGGTTTAAATGGATCACTGATGAGAACTATGGCGCTTCCTTGTATGCAGGATAACTTCACAAAAAATAATCCAAAGTGTTTCAAATTTTAGTATGTAATTTTCGACCAAAAAATATTTGTTTAATTATTTATAAAAAATGTCTATTAGAAAAATTTAAAAAACATTTTGTAGAAAAAGTACTGAGTAATATTGCAGACAGTGTCTGAAAATAGGTAGCGGTGCTAATCCGACGGCAGGTCAAATTTAATGCTGTAACTTTGTAATGGATGGAATTTCCTTAAAAATTTTTTTGAATAATTCTTAGAAGTACAGAGAATAAAAAACGAATTTTTGAAAATTCGAAGTGTATGTAACTCCTAGCAACGACACATGCACAATTTCTTAGAGGTAAAAAACTACTTAATAAAAATTAAACAATTTCATCATACACCTCAAACTGAAATTAACTACGTAATAATTGTGAAAGAAAATGCAATAATTGTATACAATTTTTTATAGTTATAGATACTAAATAGCAGATTAAACTAAATGAAGTAGGTACCTAAATGACGGTGAAGTAGTAGGTATACTTAAATTAAGGAAGATTACTAAAATAATATTTGTGCTTAATTTAATCTCATATGATTAGGCACCTATTGAACAAAAATACATTAGTAACAATCAAAAAATGCAAATAAATGTTTTTAATATTATTTAGTTGTTATTTGAGACTGATAAAGTACCTATAATATGCCTACAAAAAGAATGAAAGAATCTTAAAAATAACGAATAATAAAAACTATAACAACAATCCACTTAAACAACCTTTTCGTTTTCAAAAACACAACATCAAGGAATAAGAAACGAAACAATAATTTTTTACAAACAAAATATTACGTAGCAAATCAACAAATTATATCTAGTTCGTGTCAAGTAGGAGCCTGTTTATTGTACAAAGTATCGTGTGTGACTCAAACTAAACTTCCCAAATGAAGAATCAACTCAAAAGCGAAAATTTTAAATTCTAGATCGCAGGACATGGACCGACAAAATTGAATGATAACACAACAGACGATGGGATACGTTGCCACTGCGCGAGAGCATCGGCTGGTTTATCGGTAGCGTCCCGCACAGCGCGAGTCGGTAGCCATGCGTCTGAAGCCACCGTCCACTCCCCGCTTGCCACTTCCCACCCGTAGGGCCTCGCGCTCTTGAACGTTTCTTTTCCTGCCTCGTCTTGCACCGCCCCCGGGCCGCGTTGAATATTTTACCTAGATTATGTGATATAGTATGACCCTAAAATCACCCCTAACATTAGAAATTAAGATCTACATACATAATACAGTCCTGCCCGACTCTTACATGGGCCGTCTAAAATGCGGCGACACAATTTTTGAAATTGGGTCGCCGCAAATGTAGGTACCTCTATTTTAGTTAAGCTTACTCAAAAACATACTCCTAAAAGCTAAACTACTCATCCAAATAGTTTGGTGTAAAGGACAATTTTTATCTGCATGAAATGCATGTAACGAAGAACATATTTATTTTGATAAGGATTTTATTTTAGTTACTGAAACAACTCCCGACAGATTTATCACTTGGTCAAGTCTATTTTTATAACCTGTTTCAATTTTGGGGGTTAACCTTAGCAGATAGACATATGCTGTCGCGGACATTTTTATAGTCTCATTTGTGTTGAACAATTTTTCATTTTACTGTAAAGGTAGTGTTTTTTTAGAAAGTCGCCCGTTTGTCCGTTTTTACGTTGACTTGCATGACTAAAATTGTCACAACCTTATAAAATATAGCCTATGTTCACCCAAAAAGTCCAGGCTACATACCAGTAAAAGATTTTTTTAAGTCGGCCAGTAGTTTCAGAGATTACCCCTAACAAACAACAAACTTTACTTCTTTATTACATTAGTGTAGATAGGGTATATATTTCCGCGAGAATGTCGTAATATTTGTTAGCGTTGTCCAGGTGCCAAAACATACCACTTTGTATTTCATGATACCTTTTAGACAACGTAGTAGTGCTGCCACGGACGTCATTGCACTTCTACAATAACTACTACTTATGCGTAGAGATGAACCAGTGATTGAATCCACAGTATTTTTGCGGGGTAGAGGAATGCTACAGTAAATTTCAGATTTGAGATGTTCAGACCTATCAGCGTCAAATCAAGAATACATAGAAGTTAACTATGTGAACCTTTTGAAAATATACTTATTTAATTTAATTAATTGACAAAGTTGAGGCTTTTACCAGTGTATAGTGTAATATCTATATTCTGTAGGGGTATAAATCTCTACAGAGAATAAAGTTCTAACGAACTCTTGGGTAGACTTACGGCACTCAATGGTGCTTATACTGAGAGGTCGAGATTCTCATGAACTAACACTCAAATGCGGTTCACGACTTCTTGATTTCCTTGGTCGTCCTACCAGAAGTTCACTTAAAATCGACCTACCTTTTTTCAAACTTGTGCACCCATTTTTAAAAAAGTTAAACACTGGAGGCTTTATTTGCGCTGCGAAAATGAAATTTTCTCGGCGCGAAAGTAGTAGAATTAATTTTTTTATAAAAGTTTTTGCAAAAAAATTTATTTATTTATACAGATTATAGCTACTGAATTTCCAAGAATCGGGATTTCGCTCTGTTTACGCAAATACAAAAACAAATTTGTACTTATTTACTTGGACACCCTGAATAAGATTGTTAAAAACATAAGTCAATTGGTCAACTAGTAGTTTTTGGTACTAGATCGGGTTCAAATTTTAATCCATATTTTATTTAATCGGACTGTGACTGTTCAATCTGCAAAACGTGACCTAAACCAAAAAGTTTTAGCACGTAGGCTGAAAAGTTTTTGATCTAGCTACTTAAAACCCATTTTTTTTTGCAAAATTCGACTTTATTCATCAGAATAGTCTCTTTCAAGAGCGTTACAATCAGTCCAACGTTTTTCTAACATTTCTATACCTTTCTTGTAGAAGGATTTGTCTTAG
Organism: Pachyrhynchus sulphureomaculatus; assembly: GCA_019049505.1. Lineage (NCBI taxonomy): Eukaryota > Metazoa > Arthropoda > Insecta > Coleoptera > Curculionidae > Pachyrhynchus > Pachyrhynchus sulphureomaculatus. The sequence continues at coordinate 212,795,752 of CM032446.1, forward strand.
CGTTCAAAATAAGCCTCCGTTTCGACGATGACTTCTTCATTGGAGCCAAATCTTGGAGCATTTTTTGAGGGCTGCGAATAGATAATAGTCGCCGGGGGCCAAATCTGAAAAATACGGTGGATGAAGAAGCAATTCAAACTTCAATTCATGCAATTTTGCCATCGTAAGCCACTGACTTGTGACATGGTGCATTGTCTTGATGAAGGAGCACTTTTTTTCTTGTTCATTTGGAGCCGTTTGCGATTTCAGCCTTCAAATGCATCATTTACTTTATATAATATTCAATAGCATCCCAAAATACAGAGGCCAAAACGTTCCCAGTCGACTGTTGTGGCTTTGGTCGCTTCAGGCGGCTTCCACCGGCTGCTGCCCACTAAACTGACTGCCGATTTGATTCCGGTAGTAGCGTCACTAAAACCACTGTAGCTTGTAAACTAATTGTCGAAATGTCATGAAATTTTGACACTTATCGTTTGAAGGTTTGTACTTCCTAAAAATCATATGGATTTCTTGAAAAGGGTGACATCTATGTGTCAGACCAAAAACTTTTCAGCCTACGTGTTATATTTAAGTTTTAGTAAACGAGATGAGTAAAAGGAAGAAAAAGCTTATTTGAAATACTGCTATTATTTATATTTTAGGACTTGGATGGTAGAGCAACTAACTCATAGACATTTAAAGCTACTTGCTTGCCGACATTGTAACGCTGCGTTTTAGTCTATATTTACTATCATAGGCTAAAGAATCAGATACTAATTCTTTAACCTATGGTACTATATAGAAAAGAAATCGCAAACAGTTAGTTCAATAAAAAACTCAAAGCCCTTCTTGAAATCATTTTTTAAAGGACTCCTGACCGTGTTTAGAACATTATCGAAGAGTTTCATTATTCCTCCATGAGGAAAAGCATGTCATATTAGACAATTCTCGTGGTGTCCCCTTACATTTATTCTAAAATGAATCATGCATGCGTGCATCCAATAATTCTCAACGATCTCTTTTCTTGGGAGAAATCACCGAACTACCGAAATAAGTAAATTTAATTTTTTTGTGAGCAATTGCTTTAAAATTCTTGTTACTTTATTACAGCTTATATAAATATATGTTATAAGCAATACCGGCTCTTGTTAATTGTATTATTTATTGTCAAGCTTATTACTGGGGCGCCTTTTAAGTTTTTACAAACGACCACTAGATGGCGCTATTAAGAAGTGACATTAGCATTGTTATAAAATTTGACATTTGTTATTGTTAAAACAGTGGCGGCTCTGAAATTGGCCGAGTAGTTTGTTTACAGTGAGCGTTTAAAAAAAATAACAAATGCAAATTTCACGTGAAGATTTTCGTTGCATGATTTTTTACGATTTTAGTAAACTCCGAATTCAATAACGATGCCTCGAATCGTTTCGTTCAACTTTTGGTAATGAATCAACATCAGAAAAGACTGTTTACAATTGGTTTGCAGAATTTTGTCATGGACGTGCTTCCGTCAGCGTTGAATTTCGTGATGGTCGACCAAAATGGGTTGTTGTTCAAAAAAAAACATCGATGCTGTGCGCACTTATCGTGAGATAGAGGCATCCTTAGGCATATCGAAAACTGCAGTACATTCGATTTTGCATGAACATTTAGCTATGAAAAAGATCTGTTCCCGATGGATTTGGCATAATTTGATTGAAATTCAAAAATAGGCTCGTGTCAACTGGTGTAAGGAAATGCTCAAAAAGTTCGACTGTATACAACATCATAACAGGAGACGAAACTTGGATATATTCGTATAAGCCGGAAACTAAGCAACAATTAATTGTGTGGGTGTTCCAACCGAATACAACAAAAGTTGTTTCCTCGCGAAGCACTTCCAAGAAAATGGTCACTTGTTTCTTTAGTTATACTGGACATGTTGCAAACATTGCTTTAGAGGATCAAAGAATAGGTAATACTGAATTGGTAAATAACAATTTATTTGCCAGAAGTCATCGATGAAATCGGGAAAAACAACTGAAATCATTCTTCATCATGGCAATGCCAGCTCTCACACAGCACGTCAAACAATTGATTATATGGGCTCTATACTGTTTATCTTATATATAAATAACATAACTGAATTACTTTTGATAAATGATAAATATAAAATTACTAATTATGCAGATGATACGAACATTTTGTTAAGTAATAAAGACATTATTGACTAGAAGATGCCGAGATTTTTAAGCTAGGGGTGGAGAAATGGTTCACAAAGAATAGGGTAGTGGTGAATAACACAAAAACTAACATTATGATATTTAAGCAGGTCACGACTAGAGGAACCAACTAGTTTAAACTTAAATGATAACAATATTAGTTTAACTGCTGAAGTTAAGTTTTTGGGCATGTTTTTAGATAGTATTCTATCCTGGGAATGTCGTGTCAACTATGTTGTGAGTAAATTAAACAGAATATGGTATAGTCTTAGAGTCTTGGGGAGGTATATTCCTTTTGACATCAAGAAAATATTGTATCATGCAAACTTTGAGTCTCATAAAAGGTATGGAATTATCTTGTATGGAAATTGTAAAGATGCTAGTAGGGTTTTTGTTTGTCAAAAAAGGGCTTTACGAATTATACTCAATTTAAACCATAGAGAATCATGTAGAGGAAAGTTTACAGAAAATAAACTGCTACTGCTATTTACATACAGGAATGTATACTATTCCTATTTAAAAATAGGTCTTTATTTGAAAGATATGAATCACAAACTGTATACGCTACAAGAACAATACTTACCCAAGACACCGACAGACTATGAGTTATCAATGTACAAAGTTGTATAACACTTTACCAGATGATATTAAATTAATTGCAAATCTCAAAATACTCAAAAAGAAAATCTTTAGATTGTCATTGAAAATAGAGCCATATAATATTGAAGAATTCTATAGATACTTTGATAATATTTAATCCTGTTAGCTAGTTTTAGTCTTAGTTGTGGACACTATTTTATTGTATGCTCGCATACTCTTAAAATAAACAGAATTTTGAATTTGAATTTGGGCGGAGAAAAACATCAAATTAATATCTCATTGCCCGTATTCACGTGATTTATCGCCTAACGACTTCTTATTATTCCCGAATGTCAAAGAAAAATGCATGGACAGCGATTTTCATCACCTCAAGAAGCTGTTGAACCCTTCCAAAACCATGTTTTTGGGGTACCAATTTCTGAGTAGAAGAAATGTTTCGAGAATTGGTTCGAACGCATGCAAAAGTATATAAATCTTAAAGGCGAATATTTTGAGAAACAATAAATTGATTTCCACCAAAAAATTTTTTTTCTTTAACTGTTTTTGTAAAAACTTAAAAGGTAGCCTACGCGTATTAAAAACAGGACTATTCTAGAGTTTTCAATTTCTTGTCAAAGTTATTATAAAGCCTCCACATATTTTCGCATCTGCCACGGAAACAATCTGTTCCATTTGGAGTGAATACTTTTAACTGGAACGTCCTGTATGCACAAAATAAGATAAATCAGACCGTTTGTTGTATAAAAGATAAGGATTTAAGTACAGATCAGAGGGTCTTATCGATGACGTACTTATAATCAAAGACAAATGAAATGATAATGATTTCTACCCAACATACATTATAAATCCCTAGAAGGTGTATGGAATTCAAGCGCTTCTGTTTTATTCGCACATTTTGTGATTACACCTGAATACTGTTGAAATACGGGGTACTTCCTTGGGTCTACGACGCCTCTTGTTACATCCCACCCAGCGAAACTCTTGTTTTTTACATAACTAGTTGTCGAAAACTTACACGAAATTACAAGGTCTTATGGGAAATAATTCCTTCGTCGATGCCAAAATCTTATAATATATGAGAACTATAGGAAATTCGTTTTGTGATAATTCTGACGCATCAGCACGATCGCCGTGCCAGCGGGTTAGCTGTCAACACTTACTGTATGAAAAAAATTCCGTTAATAGTCTGCTGAAAAGAATTTTAGAACTTGCAAGATGATCGAACAATGTTACATAGGAAATAAGATACTATCATAATTGCTTTCAGGCAGGGCGGCCTGTTTACATTAAGTAAATTAAATTATACTTGAATCACTATTTATACTATATCGAATGTCGGAACTATTGAGTTTATTTTATGTGACATTTACGGCTATATATATTACTAAAATGTGTTTATGTAATCGATATATTGGTATGGAGTAATGAGGTTTATGTAATCGAGATAATTTGGTTGTAATATTATTGTTTCAAGAGCCGGAGAAGTCGACTAGCTTTGTTTTATTGCAAATATTAAGTGATGGTTTCTGAAATTCTAAAAATCGTTTAATTTCAAAATAAAAGCTAACATAATTTTTAAAAATATTTCTAAATCAATGAGATTGAGAAGGGACATTTTTTGACTCATAATGAAAAAAACCGGCCAAGTGCAAGTCGGACTTGCGCAATTAGTGTTCCGTAAGTTGATTGCTTTTAAAATAAAAATTGTTTCAACAAAGTTTTTTCTAATCTTTACTGAAAACTGATAACCTTAAAATTTTTTTTTTTATATACCAGATAAATTATTAAAGGTAATGCACTCGTGATAATTTTTTGTTCAATCTACACCCTGTGGAGAATATTCTAGAATTTTTTTCAAAATTTTTTGGTCAGTATTTTTCGAGATAGGGGGGACAGCGTTTCTTCGCAATTTTTTAAAAATAAAACAAAAAAAATGTACGCAAGTATTACATTATTTATATTTTTGAACTCGTGTTTTTACAAGCTTTCATTTGACACCCCACTCGATGACCTGGTAACATTTTTTTTTCACTTCCGATTTCACCCCCCAAAACTAACCGCTTAACTTAATTTAACTTTCAAAACTACACAGTTCTGATCAAGCCGTCAATTCCTATATTAGTGCCAAATTTCAACTTTCTATCTCAAATAGTTTCGGAGAAAATCGGGGATGACAGACAGACAGACACCGAAATGATCTTATAAGTGTTCCGTAAGGAACACTAAAAAAACACAAAATCAATGATGAAGTTGCGTTTTTAGTAGAAATATAAAGGAACCGGTTTAGGATTGATTTCGAAATTTGTCAAAAATATAACGTTATGTTGGTACTCGCTTTTGTTGGAACAATTACCTGAAAAATCATGCATCCAGTTGCATTAGTTACTAGGTGTGTTACAACTTTTTTAAAAAAAAAGACCGGCCAAGTGCAAGTCGGACTTGCGTAATTAATATTCCGTACAGTGATTGTTTTTAAAGTAAAGTTTTTGTTACCGAGGTTTAAAATGATCAATGACTTCACAAAATACATCCCAAATGAGTTTTCAACAAAATTTGTTTCCAGTCTTTGTTGAAAATTGATTTTTTTTTTTATATGCCAGATAAATTATCAAAGGTGATAATTTTTGTTCAATCTACACCTTATGAAAAATATTCCAGAATTTTTTCAAAATTTAATAATACAAAAAAAAGCGTGCACGAGTATTACATCATATATATTTTTGAACTCGTGTTTTTTCAAGCTTTCATTTGACACCCCACTCGATGACCTGTGATTTTTTTTTTATTTCTGATTTCACTTCCCAAAACTAACCTCTTAAGTCAAAATTTAACTTCTAAAACTACACGGCTATTCCTATATTTATGCGAAATTTCAACTCTATATGTCAAATAGTTTCGGAGAAAATCGGGTGTGACAGACGAATAGACAAAGAGACAGACACCGAAGTGATCCCATAAGTGTTCCGTACGGAATACTAAAAACGGAGCTAGACAAGTTTTAATTTGCGGTTATTTCTACCTACATATTTTATAAATGTACGAAAAGTAAAACAAAAATTTAAAATTTTTTTATCTTACGAAATAGTTTGTGCCTTAATAGCAAATAACCATTAAACCGTTTAGAAAACTAAAACAGTTTTTTATAATTAATTTCTTTAAACTTTCATAAATATTTTTCGAGTTATAATTTCAAATTTAAATTTAAAATGTTTATGTTGGGGAAATAAAAGGATTACTTATGCAAATATATAAAAAAAATTAAAATAATATATTCAAAAATTATATGTACTTACTCTTCTTTAGCAACCTGGGCCATTTCATTAAACTTTATTTCCAATAGGAAACGCTGTTCTTCGCTAAAATTAAAAAAAAATATATTAGATATTTTAATTTCTGTAAATGGTAGCGGACTCAATAAAATTTACAATACAAACAAAAATTATATTTGAAATTAAAATTTATTACTTACCTTCTTTTTAATTTTTCCTGTAACTCGACAAATTTTTGATAATACTCTTCAAGCTTGCTATTAAAATTTAAATCCATCTTTTCCTAAGTTTTTTTTTTGGAAAATTTGTCACTTTTCGAATTTTCTATCAGAGAAATTCTTCATTCAATGCATTAATCTGGGAAGAAATTGTATTCTGAAATGTGCGTCAAAACAACGCAACATATAAAACATGCGCTGTGTTACGTTGGTTGCGTACCACTAACAGATAAATTATTACAAAGACACCCCTGTGAATTGCAAATCTGCAAATCGTGCAATTAAGGTGAATATGGGCGGGAATATACTGCAATATTGCGTGTAATCGTCTCAATTAATTGCTTCACTTAATCACTTTTCAAATTGAAGTGATTTTTTTCGATTATAATTGGAAAATTTCTCATTGAAAACTGAAGTACAATTTGGAAAGTTCTCGCCTTATGTTTATTTATGTTTAAACTGCAGTATAAACCGGAGTCGCTTTGTTGTCTAGAATGGAAACATGTATCTGATGTTATTTGATGAGGATCCAAATAGTTTTAGTTTATAATTTATGCGTCGTCGAGAATTATCACGCGATTTTCGTACCAGGATAAATACGAATATTCTTGACCTTCGCCCACAAAAGAAATAAAAACTGACTTATTTTATTTTATACAAGCTTATAGAAATCGATACTGTTTTATTTTAAAACTTGTTTTTCGTGACTAAATCGAAATAAAAGTCATGGCAGAGGCCAAATTTTTTGTTTGTTTTTTAGCGAGATTAGATATAAAAATACTACACAAGTAAAAGAGAGAATTTTTAAAAATCGAGAAATGATTTACTCAGTAGTTCCCACACAAGCATTCAGTCCTAATGGTAGGTTTACACACTTGCCAAGTCTTGGCAAGCCTCGACAAACCCCAAGCCTTGTCACAAATGAGACTTGCATTTGGAAGTCGTTAACATGCTTGTGAATGCTCAGGGTGCTCCGGACAGTCAAGCATGGCGGACACCGAAGTCGTGGCTGCTATTGCGTTCGGTTTATCATTCTTTTATTTGAAATACAAGCAAAGTAAAACAAAAACCCGACGAAGAAAAAGATGGTGGATGATAAAAATACATAAACGAACTAATTAATGCGAAACTAAACGCGCGCCAACGTGTAAATGCGTCGCAAGCGCTTGTCACAAACGTCCTTTGATCTATTCATAAAAACCGACACTCGACCGGAACGGTGACAAGCTCCTCCAAGCTCACGCAAGCCAAGCCAAACAAGCCGTTCACACGCTTGTGTTTGTGGATGCTTGTCAAGACTTGGCAAGTGTGTAAAGGGGCCTTAAAATATATTGAATTTAACTTTCACATATCAAAGAGCTAAAAAAAATTGAGCATAAAGAGGAGTTCACCGATACCTGCATGTCCCTCTAAATACTATTTCTATTAAAGCTATTTTTTAGATTCCTGGACTTGAAGATTCCTAAAGAAAGCAATCTAATCCCTTTCCCCACTTTTTAAAACCCTTGTATGCTTGACTATAAAAATTATGCTTAAAATAATTTCATTTCGACCAAAAAAAGGGAAAAAATTTTCATAATACTATTGAAACTATAAAATTTATCAACCCTATCCCTTTCATCCACTTCTTCTGACAACGTATTGCTCAAAAATATAATGTCAGTATGACCATGTAAAACTGTGGTATTTCTCTATAATCTCTCTATTTTAAAAAAATATAAACTACAATTCAAACGAAGCGTAATATACCAGCTCTTGGTAACAATTAACTTACAACTAACTTAAAATTCCTTTCGTATCTATTCATATTAGAAATACCCATACTCATATTTTCAGTGTTTATGTTAGAACTAGTTAGACTTTCTTTTATGGCCCAATAGACACTCGCACAATAGTTTCCTTTCCTAATTCTAATATACGTGTACTAAATGTGAAATCGATATCTCATTTCTTTCGAGAGTTATCGCGATAACAGATCGACAGATAGATTGACAAAAAATCAAAAGTATCCTTTTTGAGTTCTACAGACGTTGAAACATGGAAAGGAAATCTTGAAGGGTGATTTTATTCACGAATATAGTAATTCCGTCTAGCACATGAAGTAATAAAAATTTTTTACAGCTAATTACACTCGGTACTAAAAAACCGGCCAAGTGTTAGTCTGACTTGGCCGGTTTTTTATTATGAATACTTTTAAAATAAAATGAAATTCTTATCCAAGCTAGTTAATTAGGTCCCTGGCATACATATATATATATATATATATATATATATATATGTATATGTATATGTATATATATATATATATTATATATATATATATATATATATATATATATATATATATATATATATATGCATTTTCTGTATGGAAAAACCCCCGTTTCAGGCCTGGTTGAAAAAAATTAGGATAGGCCGAACGATGCAATATGAGAAGGAGAATATTAATTATTGATAATTGGTTTCGGGTAGACTGACTTGTTTACGTTACGTAGATTAAACTATACTTAAGTTACTGTTATTGATGATGCCTCAAATCACCAAACCCTTGAGTTTGTTTTATGTGACAGGTAGGCCATATTTGTCACACACATTATAAAAAGTGTTTATGTAACTCTAATGAGATTTAGGTAACAGGGATATTTTGGTACGCGTTATGAAATATAGTTTAGAGAACCGAAGTAGTCGGCCAGCTTTGTTAGATGTCTGATTGCAATTGTTAATAAAAGTAATTGTTGTTGAAATTGACCAAAAGTGTTTAAATTAATTTCTTTTTAAAATAAAAGCACACGTGTCGCTCTTGTAGCGCTTTAGGGATCTCCCTGCAGCACGTGTGCTAGACCCATAAAAAAAAATGTATTTTCACTTCTTTCTTAGTCAATAACGTCTAATAGTGATAGCTTCCTAGCTATCTGATAGCCAATAAATGAATCTAGCTTAATTTTGAATATAATTGTAAAAGTTTAAAACAAATATTTACTACCTAAATGTTCGTCTAATTATAAACAAATAAAATAAAATTATTTTGTCTCGGTACCTATCGGTTAGTTACCAGTCATCATGGAAATTTATTTTATCTGTGACTGGCCAAATGCAGTTATGTTCTTAAAGGTATATGAGTATATTACTGACCGAATACGTATTGATATTTCGTAGCTCTTAGGCCTGTTAAAATTCACATTTTTCCATGAAAAAAAACCTTCACCATATTATCAAGACACCTAGTTTGTTTTTACTCCAGATAGATTAACAAACGTAATACACTTGTGATCATTTTTGCTCAATCTACACTTTACAGAGAATATTCCAGAAGTTTTTCAGTGGTCCATATTTTTCGAGATAGGGGAGGGAAGAGAGTTTTGGCCCTTTTTAAATATAGTATGAGGAAAATTTTGCGTGTTTATATATTTTTGAACTCGTATTTTTACAAGCTGTCATCTGAACCCTCTCGATGACCTTAGAAAATTTAACTTTCAGAGCTACACAGCTCTGCTTGGGCCATCGATTCATAGGAATATAGTTAATAGTTTCGGAGAAAATCGGGTGTGACACCCAGACAGACACCGAAGTGATTCCATAAGTGTTCCGTACGGAACACTAAAAACAGTAAATTATTATATTATTACTATTACCATTGCGAATTTGCGGGAATCTGGCATTTATATATTCTGTTTAAGTCATTTTTTTTAATTTTCTAACCTACTTACAACTTATTTGTCCTTTGAAGGAGATAATTTGAAATATTCTTGAAATCGAAATACCAGTGCCATCTCTGATAGCTCCGGCGCTCCTACTAATTTAGAGGAATATCCCGGCAGCTATCTGATAGATACCTAAAATCAGTTTTGAAACTTGGGTGAATTATCAAATAATACATGAAAACAAAATACTATTTTGTATTTTGTTTATATCCTACACCTGTTCGCAGCTTAAAAACTAATGAAACTATATAATTTTTCTGTATCCAGTATTTAAATATTGCAAATAATTCACCAACGGGAGAAATTCTTTTGGGAATTCTCTGGATGCAATGTACCAGATACACAATCAATTTAGAAAATTGTATGTGCCAGTTCCACCAGCACCGGCAAATCACCAATATGATAAAAAACGGCCTATGGCATATATTTACAAAGTAAATAGTTACTAATTACTTAATCTCTTCCGCTTATAATACAGACGCACGACGCAGATTTTTTCTATCAACGACATCTTTTATACCCAAGGGGAGACTAAGTATGTTGTTCGTAAAGTCGTTACTTGCCAAATCAAACATTCATTTGCAATTGCGAGTGCGGTAAAGACAAGTAAAAAACAATAAAGTAAACAACAACCTTGTGCAACCTACAAGGCGTTATGATGCACAAAGTTATTTGTTTCTACGTCCATTCAATTTTAATAGCTGGTAATATATGGTTATATATACGTTATTCGTTACTAACCAATACAATCAACCAAGTGCACGTTAAATGATTGATCGTGTTCTAATGTAAATATGTGTAGGATGTAGAACATTCTCTTAGAAACAAGGCGTTATATTGAGGGTTCTTTCTTATGAAAAATTCTTGTCTCCCGGTCATTATTCTTAAATTGTGATTAAGTTCCACTGTATGAACGTTTTTTTTTTAACATAATTTATGCTAATCTCCACCTCTCATCAATTTGTAGTTTACTGTATTGGGAAGGGCCTACGTTTTAGAATTCTAGTAAAAGAGGGTTTGTTTCATCAAAAGGCTTAGTCCCCGGCAGTCGTTTGACACCCTCTCGTTTGGTGATTGTCTCCCCTTTTTTAAAGAAACGCCTTTTGTATCCTTATGTCCCCCGCTCTTTTAACTTGACTACGCTTAACGGAGATATAATTTCTCTGTATTTTGATCTCTTATGCTAATACTATAAACGAAAGAATTATGTCTTATAAGACTTTGACTTCAGGTGAATTTTAAACAGCCAAATAGTAAGCAGAGTTTTTCTGGGTGGGCAACAAGAGGTTTTTTAGGTGAACAGCAACATCTGTGATAGCATGGATACGAGGTGATACCCCGTATTTTAATAGGGTGCACCTTTTGTAAGAAGGGCTAATAAAATGGGGGAGTTGAATTTGTTACGTCTTTCAGAAATTTTCAAGAGAGTCTTAAGTCTACATCAGTTCGTTCGTTTCTGCTAATACGACTGAACGTGCATATTTACTACCTATTACCTGAGAATATTGATTGGTCTGTCAGTCACATCGCAAAAGAAACAAGAGACATGGAAAATATATTTAAAAATATAACGGAAAATCAATAGCACAGGGAACCATTTCTTTGTTAAATGAATTTTGTACTGTATTGATATTGCAATTTTGTTATTTAAACGACGTGACACATGGTTTTTTTTATCCGTAGAAATGCTGTCAAAAATATATATACAGAATTTTCATACACAATCGTGCCTTCTGCACTTCACATAAATTGATAAAGGACATTTATAATTTTAGATACATGTCCGCTTGTAGAAATTTTATCTAGTACTACATAACCTAATGTCGATAACCTTTTGATCTTTGTTTACAATGTGTGGAATTTTTTGTGTTTTAAACAGTTTCTGTAATAACTGTGATAATTTAGTTAATCAGGTATTACTAATAATTTATAAACATTATATTTGGTACATACAGACTACTGTTTATCATTATTCTTTAAATTTAAATTCTTTTTAGCTAAAATTTGAAAAGAACATAAAGAATCGAGGTCCCGACAGTTTCAATTTTAAAGTGTTTTCCACAGAACAATGTAATCTAGCATTTGCGACAAGTGTTTTGTGGCTTCAAGGTAACGCTTTGGTAGAGCAACCTTTAGAAGACTCGGATTCAATTTTCTGTTTTAATGGTGATATTTTTTCTGGTTTTGATGAAGATATACAAAGAGAAGTTGGAGATACACAATTGTTTTACAAATCTTTAAAGACACATATTACTAGTAATACTTTAAATGAATTATCAAATCCTCATGGACCCTATGCTTTTATATTTTTCAATAAACATACCAGAAAGCTATACTTTGGTCGAGACATATATGGCAGACGTAGCTTACTCTTGGGTAAAAATAAAGAAGGTGACACTTTAATACTAAGTAGTGTCGCTAAACGTAAAACAGACTTTGATTTTATAGAATTACCTTCTGTGGGCATATTTTGTTTTGATATAATAAATCATAAGTTTGAAGTATACTTCTGGCAGTATAAAAATAAAAACTTTTATAGTAAGTTAAAAGAGTTAGAAAAATTTTTAAGCACTGATATTGTTAATGTTAGGCAGGCTGCAGATCCTCCTTCTAGTCACAATTATACTTTTATTGAGAATCCAAATTTAATCTTGCTTAAAAATCTTAATGGTAAACAGCAAGATGGAAATAATGTGTTTCAAGTGCTTTTAAATAGTGAAACATGGATGAAAAATGTACAATATTTAAAGGACTTGCTAGAAAGGGCTTTGTGTAGAAGAATATCAACTCAACCTCCTTATTGCAAAAACTGCATTAAAAACAAGATAATTTGTAGCCATGCTACAACAGGAATACTCTTCTCAGGTACTTAAAAATATTATAATAATATACCAATAAAAACACAAAGAGTATATGCTATCATGATAATGGTGATAAATGGTCACATCTCAAGTCATATATTATCTGTCAAATGTATGTGTAGTTGTTTTGATCTCCTATCTGTAGAGTGTTATATTCTTTTTAGTTTTTTCTTATTCTTACTATATACAAATATACTTTTTACTTATATAAGTATGTAGATGAAGGCATCTTAATAAAAACCTTTAATGTTGGATACCTGCAAGGATTCAATACTATGCTCTTTATTTAATACTGACTCGTATTTTAGGAGGTGTGGATTGTGCTATTCTTGCACTTTTATGTGACAAATATGTAGATAAAAGTCGGCCAATAGATGTTATAAATGTATCTTTTGATCAATCTAAAGATTTCAAATCTCCTGATAGGCTCACAGGTAAGAAAATAAATGATTATACAATTATTCCTATTAAAAATTTATATTTTGAGGTTTTGTGCTTCTCTTTCTATTGTGCACACGTGCAGTAAATATAATCATATGGGTAGTTCACAGTATGAAACTGAAACTGTGTTACCAACTTCTTATTTCTTCCTTGCATCAAATGTATAACACTCTGAAAGCACATAAGCTGGACTTTTATGATTAAAACAGTAATGCCATATTTACATTGTTACATCTATGCGTGACATTGGTAAATCCACCCTTAGAAATATCTAAATTAAAAAAAAATCCCCTACATTAATTCTATTAGGTCTACAGACACTTGAGGAATTGAAAAGTTGCTGTCCAGAAAGATCGTGGAACTTTGTAGAAGTAAACGTTACTCAAGAAACTTTGGATCAAGAACGAGACAATCATATAGCCAATTTAATTTACCCCCTCAATACCATTTTGGATGATAGTCTTGGATGTGCTTTATGGTTTGCAAGTAAAGGAAATAGCATCGACTATGTGTCTCCATGTAGAGTAAGTATTTTTTTATGTTTTGATTTTTTACTCTCTTATGTACCCAAGTACAGAGCCTCAGTTGTAACTTTAAAATCGGGTTCCAAACACAGAGTTTACAGCACAAAAAGGGCTTGAAACACTGAAAAAGATTCATCCCTCCTACAAAAGCATTTTATAATAGGTGTTTCGGTTAATAATGTCGATTTCTTCGCAACATTTAAGCATTTATTTCCATCACAAAATGAATTACCTTAATAATCAAAGTATTGGCTATCATAAACTATGACTTTTTCTCATCTTTCTGTCAAAGTATGGATTCAGCACCAGAAGAACCTTTTACCTTTTGAGGCCAACCATTCATCAAGCCAAATTTTCACTTCTTCGTAAGAATGTAAGTGTTGTTCTGAAAGTCTGTGCTGCATTGATCGAAATAAGTGATAGTCTGAAGAGGCTAAGTCTGGTGAATATGGCAGGTGGGGTAGAAAGTCTCATTTGATGTTTTCCAAATCATTTTTAACACATTTTGCAACATTGGGCCGAGCATTGTCATGTTGAAAAATAACACTTTTAGTGTCTTTGGAGGTATTCTAGTCGTTTTTCCTTCAATGCTCGGTTCAGCTTTATCAATTTTTGTCGGTATCAATCACCAGAAATCATTTCACCAGGTTTTATCAGTTCGTAATACACAGCTCCTCTACTATCCCACCAAATACACAGCAAAGCTTTCTTTCCCTGTATATTGCGCACTGGTTGTGATGTTGAAGGCTGATCTGGGTCTACCCAAGTTTTTTGGGTTGGAGCATGATTACCATAAGCTTCAACCAACACTTGATAACTTTCAGCAGCCCTTTTCTTCAAATGAAAGAAGGTTATTAAACTTCCCCGCAAAACGTCTTTTTCTGGTATGAAATATGACATATTCAAAGCTATAAACAACTATGTTTTTCATACAATGACAATTAATAACGAACAAAACACCATAGATGTCACTAGTCTGTACCAACAAGTGTATTAGTAACGCCATCTTTTAGCAAAATCGACGTTATTAACCGAAACACCTATTATAAAATAGAAAAAAATGTCATAATCCTCAGAAAATGTTTTACCCATTCAACCATTTTTAGAATACTTGTAAGACTAAATATGACGACAAGCCAACAATTTTGTTATGCTGATTTTTAGTGGTTATGGGATTTTTAAGTATTTTTTATTTGGTATCTGTGTTATATTAATTAGTAATATTTATTCATATATTAAGCAAGCCAGATATATAACATTGGGCTGCAAAGTCTTTTAATAACCAAAAATACTAAATTAATAAAATTAATATAAAAACATAACAAATTAAAACAGACTATACAAGCATGTTCGAATTACTGAGTAAACATAGCCCCAAATTTTATTTTAATTATAATTATATTGAAATGGCAGTTACATATGTTACATGTAGATATAAACTCATCATATTTTAAAATAAGCTGTTATATCATTTATAAGATTTTCAAAATCTTATAAATGTCTTACCTGTGTTGGCACTGGGATCTCTTTTCAGAACATTAGGAAGATTCTTGTAATTAACCAAACCTTTAAAACACGAAGTATCAATAAAACTTTTAAAATTGGTTCTGTCAATTTGAAAATCTTCATTAGATCTTGTAACATACATATGGATTTTGAATCAGAAAATTATTTGAGAATACTGGTGGCAGACCTTTTATTATTTAAGAAATGAAAGCCTTGACCAGGATATACATTCTCTGTGATACCATCATACATCCTAATTTTGTGTGCACATCTCTATTCCATTTTAAAATTATCCCATTCCCACATATGAATAGTATATTTATACAATAATTTTAAAGTAATACAAGGCAAGATATTTTGGAATATTAATTTTTTAATTTTAAGAAGGTTTTAAGAATAATTACAAACCATTTTTCATAAAGATTATTTTCGAAAACTCTTTTAAACTGGTACACCCCTTAACATGTATAGGCAAGTTATTAAAGTCATTCAGTCCTTTGAAAAATTCATGTTTTTTTTGTAATTTGATGTAAAAATCATTTCGTGATCGTGTTTGATAATCATGTATTTCATAAGAATAATATAGTGATGTAGATAGGTAAGTAACAGATTATTTATTATTTTAAAAATAATCATGGTAACGTACTTAAAGTGAAGATCAAGTGGTTGCCAATTTAAACAATCCTGCGTTAAAGCTATTGGCGTATATCTATTGCACTTTAAGATAATTCTCATACTCCTATTTTGCAATTTTTGTAGGGCAGATTTACTATTGTTATCAAGAAAATATAAGAGGCTTGCGCAGTAAGTAAAGTGGGGCTGTATAGTACAGTCAGCCTTGAATGAAAAGAAAGGTTATTGCATACTCGTGAAAAGAAGAAAAGTTTCGTAGCAATTTTGCTATAAATATATGAAAAGTGACTTTTATATGTTAGACAAGAATCAGTAAAAAAGCCTAAGTATTTTATTTCTAAAAGAACTTCTAGTTTTTGGTTATTAATAAAAATATTCACATTTTTCAAATTAATCTGTGAAAATCGATATTTAGCATTGCTTTAGTTTTACTGATATTTAGTTTTAACCTATTGACTTTTCAGTATGATTAAATTGTTCTTAGCTGCAAATTGAGCTTGCAGATAGTGACATTTAATAGTATTTTGTAATTTTTCATTCAAATTTATTTTCATGAAATAAGCACATTCATGTATTACCAGTCTGTTATGTCACAATCATGTTGTAAGTCTAAAAATACTACTACTTACCTTGGTCCGTCTGGTGGTTTTAATGAGTTATTTTAAATTAAAGAGCTGTGCCCGAAATATAAGATTTTGATGTTAAAATACGCTAGGAGTTTTTTGTTTATAGAAGTTTTCAGTAGTTTTTCTTTTGTTGATGCTAAACTGATTAAACCAGAATTCACTGCACTATTTCAATTAAGAACTTTGGGGAGAAATATAAAAGTGCTGGCCCCAAACTGTCAGGAAAAGTGTGTAGTTTTAAAGGCTTGTGACATTAAAAGCTCCTTTTAAAAAGCTCCTATTAAAAATTTCAAATTCATTCCTATTTATTTTTTAAATATATACATAGTATTCCCATAAATACTGGTACGAACTTTCACGTACGCCCTCTATAAACATTAACACTTGTTTGGTGAAATTATTTATAGGTTATGTTACTCAGTTGTTATACAGTTATTGTGGGTAAAGTAAATCCCAAGGAATAAGATCCTGCCTTTTTGCTTTTTCAATGGGGGCAATAAACGACCCTATTAAGGTTTTGTGCATCGTTGTAAGGTATTACGATAAACATATTTTTATTTTACCTGCTTTATATACCACTTGCACCTGCAATCATATTGGATCTATTTTTACCTATATATTTACTACCTGGCCACCCGGTTTGGAGCCCTTTAAGTATTTGATAATATAGGCCTAATGACCACAGGTCCCCATTATGATTCGAAAGATACTTTTTATTATTTTTATTTTTAGTTTTACTTACAACGTAACGGTTCTATTTTAATTATGTGGCGTCCGTAGGAAAATTGCAATAGTGGCTATCGCAAGAGAAAACATTTATCACTTGACGCTAAACAAATAGTGAAACATGTTTACGACAGTTTGGTAAAAAGAAATTTGAATCAACACAGTGCTTTGCTAGAAACCAGTGAACTAACAAAAACCCCAATTTCTACGATTAATGGTATTATAGGAAAACCATCACTCAGAAACAGGAAAAAACGGAAAGATTTTCAAATGCATCATGTAGACGATTGTGGAAAAGACGTCATCAGGAGAAAAACATATTCTATTTTTGAAGAGCAGTTGGTACCGACACTAGACAAAAGATAATTAAGAGTGGTACAGGACGGGACCAATATACATCGTGGCCGATCAACCCTTCACAGAATTCTCTTAAGAATGGGATTCACGTTCCGAAAAATCAACAAAAGGCAAGTAGTGATGGAGTCACAAAGATTACGAATCTTGCGACATACTTATTTACAAGAAATTAAAAAGTATCGATCAGAGAATTGGCCAATAACTTACCTTGACGAAACATGGTTCGATACCCATGACACTGTGCAAAAAGGATGGGTTGACAACAGTACAAAATGTCAGACTAACGCACTTTCAAATAAAGGTAAACGAATAACCATTTTGCATGCTGGATCTGAAAAGGGCTGGGTTTCAAATTGTCTACTATTATCTGCAAAAAACATAAAAGATTCTAGTTTGGACTATCACGAAGACACGACCGCAGAACTTTTTGAAAATTGGTTTCAAAATTTTGTTTTGTCAAATGTTCCCCAACAGAGTGTTATAGTTATGGGCAATGCAAGTTACCATAGCCGCCTACTAAATAAGGTTCCTAATGCAGCCAACATCAAATCGGAAATACAGGAATATATATTAGAAAATGACAATTATTTTGACTTTAGTTATAAAAAAAGTGATCTTTTGGAAGTTTTGAAAGACTATAAATTGAAAAAGAAATATGTTTGTGATAGTATGGCTGAGCAAATGGGACACACTGTTTTGCGGCTTCCTCTGTATTATTGTGTGTTTAATCCAATTCCATATATTTGGCATCAAGTTAAATCAAAAATAAGGGCACTTTAAGCATGTCAGTGGTTGAATTAGTAAAAAAAGTTATAAATGAGATACCTTGTGAAAGCTGGAAGAATTCCATTCAGCACGCTGTTAAAGTTGAAATTTCATATATTTATGTAAATAATATGTGATAGTGAAACCGAATTAGGCTTAAGTCCATCTCTGCAACCTATCATAAACAAAAGGTCAGAATTTTTATATTGCCCACTTAAAACAGCAAAAATCAGGATCTTATATTTTGAGACAGGCTATAAGCATATTTACAATTTGAATTCTTTACATAATGCAGTGGAGTTATCGAGAGAATAGGATTGCTATTATAGCTTTATTTAAGTGCAGTATAGAAAAAAGCGACATTTTTAAGATTTTAAAACCGCTTAAAATAAATCGTATGTTTGTTTACCGGGCGATAAAATTATTTACTGAGACAGGAGACATAAAAAACAGGCAACGTTCAGGAAGACCAAGGACAGTTTGACTGCCACAAGCTGTTAAAGCGGTAAAAGCGCGAATTAACCGAAATCCTCTCCGCAAACCAAAAGTTTATCTCGTGAGATGAAAATTTCGAAAAATTATATGTCTAGTATTGTTAAAGAAGACCTAAGACTTGGCGCTTATAAGAGTCCTTTGCCTCCTTAGTCTTTTATGTTATAAACTAGGGTCCCTCTTAGAGGGTATGGTTTGCCCTAAAGGACATGACAATCTTGACTCTTTAAAACGAGCTTGAATAAAAGCGATGGACAATTTTCCGTTGGATCAAGTGCGCGCTACCATAGACAAATGACCTAATCGTTTGAGGGCTTGTGTGAAAACAAGAGGGGGATATTTTGAGTAAATGTTAAATTAATTTTGTTATTTTGAATATATGAATTAATTCCATAATAATTTGTATTAATTTTCATAAAAATTAAATGTTTAGGCAATGTTTTCATTGTAACAGTATTTATGGGAGTATTAGGTACATTTGTTAAATATCTATCTAAATGTTAAATATCTATCTAAATATCTGGAAAAAAGTCTTTATACATAAAATATTATAGGCTTTCCATATTGGTGAAGGGGCATAATCCCTGACAATTTTCTGGACACTTTTAACAAAAGATGTATTTAATAAACTTATTTGCTATATTGAATTCATTTCAACACGCTGCCTAAACGCCATTTTTTATAAATACTATACTACTAAAATTACCAGTCAATTAATGTCGCCTAAGTATCTCAATAAATTAATTTTTCAGGTTTTGTTGGTTGGTATGGGTGCTGATGAATTATTTGGTGGGTACACAAGACACAGGGCAGCTTTTAAAAGATATTCGTGGCAGGTAAATTATTAGATATACTATGTTATGTTTTTTACAATCCATCTGGCAATATTGGATGTTTTCAAGACCATTATAAACTGAAAGAAACCAGGAAAAATTTCTACAATACCATAGAAACCCTATAAAATTTGTTGAACCTACCTGTTCCCCTTAAGCAATATTGTGTAGAAATTATAGATTCCTTTCCTACTTCGCCTACTACATTTTTATCAAATTTGAAAATCATATCTTATTTCATTTGAGGGATATATATGCAAAAACCTTTTTTCACCAATACAATAGTTCCGTTATCGAGGGAAGTAAAAAAAATATTATTATATCAAATACCTTAAGGACGAAAAACGCACTCTTAATTATATAGTGAGGAAAAGAACACGATAACATATTTGCTACACCCTTTATGATGATGGGCATGTAGATTTAAAAAACATTACCTTCGTTCCAGCCTATATATTCACCATAAACTGACTTTAATGACTAAAATGATATTTTTAAAAAAATAATAAATTATTACTTCTAAAATATAAAACTGTACTGGAGATATAACACAATATAAACGTGCTAAGTTTCTGGTGAGACTTTAATAGTGATTTAGAATTTAAACAAGAATTATTTTTTTGACTGTGGCATCAGTGGATCTTTTTAATCGAAGGCAATTACTGCAATACTGAAACTGGAATTTATAATTTAGAGTGTTTTCTTACTATTCTTTATTTCTTACAGGGACTGCAAGATTCATTGGATGAAGATTGGCAAAATCTTCCCTACAGAAATCTAGGCAGAGATGATAGAGTAGTATCAGACCATGGAAGACAACTACGGACTCCATACTTAGATGAAAATTTAGTTGAATTTGTAAGGGGTTTAGAATGCTGGGAGAGGTAAGATACCAAGGATAAAACAGACTTTTTTCAGCACATTTTTTACTTTTAAAATTCATTTAACACTCGTAGAAAAACCTGTCATCCTTGAATATGTATAGGGCACTTTCACAGTTTTGCAAAAACTGTATTAAATAACAAATAAATAGTTTGACATTTTTGTTTTTGTTAGGCTCAACAACAGCAAAAAAATCTTCTATAATGTACTTAAAATCTATAAGAAATAAAAATAGAAACACTTATTGTTATTTGCACATCAGAAGATAACAATGAGGAATGTCCAGAGGATAACCAGACAAGACAAGAAACGTCCTGAGAATAACCACAACCCTATAATATAGATTCAGTCATACTATGTGCTGTATGTTCTTTCTTATTTTAATATTTCCACTTTATTTAAAATTTCATTTCTTTTTTCATTTTTCTTTTTTTTTCACTGCTTTCATATTGCAGGTTATTTTTGCAAGTATTTCAACTGCTATTAATTACTTGTTATTAATTTTTTTGAATTCACATTTTAGAACAATTATTCAATGTTTATTAAACATTTACTGTAGTTTTGATTATCACCTTCCTGAACTGATGTAGGCTCTGGTTTTGACAACTCGATTCATGATGCAACCATTTAGTTTTTAATATATTCATTTCATTGATTTTTTCATATATGCTTTACTATTAAAATTGTCTTTTTCAAAAAAAATCTTAATTTTTTAAAATTAAAACTCAAAAATCTAACATTATTTAAGTGGTATTATATGCATTATAACTTGTCTTGCATTTTGTTATCTTCTGATATGAGGGAATAGCAACAAATGAGTTTATTTGTTAAAATAATATAACCCTGGTTTGCTAATACATATATCATTTCATTATTATAAATAATCTAACTTTGTCCTCAACCCAAACTCAACCCGCCATTAAATTATGGTAACTATTCTTATGAGTAGTATGGGTTTTCATTCAATTTTATGTCAAGAATTTAATTTTTTTCTTGTTTATTTAGGACATACCCCTCTGAAACTCTGCCCCAAGGTATAGGAGAAAAAATTCTACTTCGATCATTGGCATACCAATTGGGTCTTAAGAACGCGGCATCTTTAAAGAAAAGGGCTTTACAGTTTGGATCTAGAATAGCAAATCCAAAAGAAAATGCTCACGAAGTATCTCCACGGCTGTGATGTTATAATTTTTTATTGGGAAATGAGAGTAATCTTTTTTCAAATTGATTGACAGATTTTTAGTCAGCACAGATATTATGTATACGTATGTATTTGTATAAAAATCATCTTAAAAGTAATTCAAAACTCGCAGGAGTAAAATTTGTGTCGAGAACTGGATGAATTGTCTTTTATTAAAACGCTCAAAGTTGGCGATACATTTTTATAACATTTCACAAAATAAAGTTTTAACAAATTATGAGCATGCGTGTAGAAAATATTTTAGAACTCTATTATGGAGGTTCACTTAAAAATTAATTGGTGTTATAAATGTGAATATGTACTTTCAACGTTGACTTAATTTTACTCCTTTTCTCCATTCCATTAAAAAAACATTTTTTTTGTTCATATTGTTGGGAAGTTGTGTAACTACATGACTAGTCCTGATTCTAATACAGCAAAGAAAAAAACTATTGTAACTTTTTTTAAGAACTCTTACCAGTTTTAACATATATTACTTTACAAAGTATAATTTGGCATATGCACTCAGACTAGATTCACTTTAGTGATTATTACATCACTATTGAATCCTCATCATATGAACATTATATTATAAAAACCGAAATGGTGGTTTGTTAAGTGCATTTTTAGATTTACACCATTGCAACTATTTTTTTTTTTGTAAATTAAACCTAAGAGTGCCATTTTAAAAATTTACAAATATTGTAGATATTTTTGCCTATTTGAATACAAATAAAAAAAACATTAATAAGACTTTTTAATGATTCAGTTTTTGGTCCGTTTAAGAAATAATGCTGTATATGTTTTCAGATTTTAAAAAACTACAATTACATATCGTCTCAGTATTTTTTTATGTATATTAAATTAATATTTTCTATCGAGAATCCTAAGGTAAAAATATCTCGTATATATATTATTGTATGTCAAAATTATAAATAAATATTTTCCATAATATATTTGCTTATAAAATAATGTATGTACATACGAGGGTTGTATGATAAGTACCTGGCCTTGGTCACAGATGGCGCTACTACTATTTAAAAAACTATATTTTTCGTAAATATAACCTTTCATAAGAATCCTGTCAAATTTTCAAGTCGCTGCGGGATTTAGTTTGTGAGTTGCAGCTATTTAAATAGAACAACTTTTGTAATTTCACAATGGAAAAAATTGTATATCCAGTAGTGATAAAATATTTATTTTGGAAAAGAAAACGAATGAGATAAAAGCGGAACTCAGCCAAGTTTATGGGGACTCTGTACCTTCGTTATCAACCATAAAATATTGGACAGCTGAATTCAAACGCGATCGTACAAGCATTTTTGATGAAGAACGTCCAGGTCGTCCAAATCAAGTCACCACATCAGAAATGATTGAAAAAATCCACGATATAACAATAAATGATCGAGAAGTAAAAGTGTGTGAGATTTTTAAGACTATGGGCATCGCAATCGAACAGGTGCAGAACATTTGACAATCAACATGCACGTGTGTCAACTTCAAAAGAATGTTGGACGATCTTAAAGCGCTATTGGAATGATTTTTGAAATCCATTCATAACTGTTGACGAAACATGGATTCATCACAGCACAACAGAGATCAAAGAACAGTCCAAACTGTAGGTTTTCCGTGGTGAACCGGCGCCAAAGAAGGTCAACGTGACTTTATCGGCTAACAAAGTCATGATCACAGTGTTTTGGGATGCACGCGGCATAATCTGCGTCGTTTACCTGTACAAGACAATGTACGCGTGCACACTCGTGTCATGGCCATGGCAAAATTCCATGAGTTAGGATCCGAGTTCCTTTGTATCCACCATATTCGCCAGATTTAGCCGCCAGCGATTATTTCCTATTTCCGAATATGAAAAAATGGCCCAGCGGAAAAAAATTTGGCTCAAACGATGAGGTGATTGCTGAAACAAACGCCTATTTTGAAGGATTGGAGAAATCGTATTTTTTAGATGGAATACAAAAGTTGGACTAAGTGTATTGAGCTAAAAGGAGACTATTGAGAAATAAAATAAATTTTACACAGAAATCTTTTTTCTTCTTAAGGCACTTATTATACAACCCTCGTATTTTATTAAATTATATTGTTGTGCTCGTGAAAACTGAATAAATTTATGTCATTGGGTGAGTGCGTATTATTTTCTTAAAAACAGTCTTTCACTTTGATATTCAAATCCCAAAACATACAAGAACAAAGGGTCTGCAGTTGGTACAGGCGATTGTCGGTCAGACGTCCAGGTTAGTTGCCCTTTAGGGCCTATTGGCGTTTTAGGATCGCCATATTCCTAATCGGCGCACTCTTTCATGTACAAATCGATTAAAAAAGTAAACTGCGCTTGTTTACCCATATGATGATCAACTATCAAACCCAGCATGTTGGATTGTACTTGTCAATTTCATAGTTGGCAATTGTATTGGCCGTTAAGAAGAAAAATATTTAAATTATCAACGTACCAAAAATGCTATTGTAAAAATATAGGATGTATCACTACTTGTTTTAAGAAAATCTGATTGAATCTTTATTTTAAAGGAAGTAAAATAGATAATTTTTAAAATGTCTTATTAATGATCTAGCGCAATTAAAATATTATGTACTTTTTACTTGGATTCCGCAAAATACGCAGTCTCAGGGATCAAAAATATATTATGGCATCAGCAACATATTAGTATTTGTTATATAGGGGAATAATGATTCCACAGCATTTATTAATCATTGTATCAAAAAAATGTTTAAATAAAAGTTATAGGGTGTTATACGGCGCCCATGCTGACGTTGAAAATAAAATATTTTGAACTGTCAGCTCGAAGAATTTACGCCATCTTGATTTTTTTTGGAAAGCCCTGTCTATTATCTTATTTTTGAATCCTACTAAAAATTCTAGTATTATTATTTGTTTAACATACCATAAATCTAAACTGAACTGTTTTGGAATTATTGTCATTTGAAATTTAAAATAAAAAAGACAAAAAACTATTAATAAATACTCTAGGTTTATTTTTAAGGTAACAATTGCTCTAGCGTTAACAGCGAAGCAATGACTCAATCTGTCATAAACAGCCTGAACAGAGTTTTGCAGAGAATCCGGGGTAATCTGTGCTATTTCCTATTGAATTCTTTGTTGTAAATCTACTACAGTTTCAGATCGACTTCGGTAAACTTTGGTTTTCAAATGATCCCATAAAAGAATCGAGTAGCGTAAGGTCGGGACTCCTTGCAGGCCATTCTACAGCTCTTCTTCTGCTTATCCTTCGGTTAGGAAAAATCGCATCCAAATATCTACGAACATTGATTTCACAGTGAGGAGGTTCTCCGTCCTATTGATACCACAGATTCCTGTTAGGGATATCCAAATTATTTTCATCGGGAAAAAGACCTGCACAAGTTGGAATAAATTGCTCTTGGAGTAACTGTAAATACCAAGGGACCAATGATATGACGTCCACAAATCCCGGCCCACACGTTTAGCTTTTGTGATCTTTGAGAATGACTGTCGATTATCCAGTGGGGATTCTCAGTAGACCAGTACCGGCAGTTATGCATGTTAACCCTTCCGTTAAGACAAAATGTGACCTCGTCAGAAAAAACAGTATTATGAATTAAGTTAAGGTCATTATTGATTCGTTCCATCATGACCTCGCAAAATTCAACGCGTCTATCGTAGTTATCTTCAGATAATTCTTGCAATAAAATGGGTTTGTATGGATTTTTTCTTCATTCAGTATACTACTTATGTTGTCTAGGCAAAGCTGACGAGTGGCTGTAACTTTTTATCATCGCTTGTTTTAACTTTTGAAGGTCCAGATTTAGAACGATCCTTAACATGACCTAATTGACTAAATCGTTTTAATGTTTTGCTAATTATGGTTTTGGTAATAGGTTTTCGATTCGGATATTCTGCGATAAAAAGATCACACACCTCCTGCTGTGTTCTCCTACGGTCTCCGTAACCAACTATTATTAACAAAGTGATTCATTCAGTTTCTGTTAAATGTACCATTATGATACTACGCTCAAATTGCAGTTTCACAAAATGCAGCAATAAACGTTTTCGTCAATAAATCATTTTTGACGCGTTAAATCGTTACCTGACAGTAAATGTTTGACACAAGCCAGCTTAATTTTTTTTTTTAAATTTGATCTTAATTTCAAATATTAATAATTCCAAAACATTTCAATTTAGACATATGGTATGTTAGATAAATAATATTTAGAATTTTTAGTAAGACTCAAAAATAAAATAATATACAGGGATTTCCTTTTAAAAAAATTTAAGATAGCGTAATTTCCCCGAACTGACAGTTCAAAACATTTTATTTTCAACGTCAACATGTGCGCCATATGACACCCTATAACTTCTATTTAAACCTTTTTTTGATACACGGATTAACAAATGCTGTGGAATCATTATTCCATACATATGGGGCACCCTGTATATATCTTCATTGACATAGCCAGGTTTAAGGAGCGGGGAACATTAAAAGTAAAGTGGCTTATAGCGGGGGGGGGGGGGGGGGAGCAATCAAAAACCAGGGGGCGAATCCTTTCGAAAAAAAAAACCTCAAACCAACGACCGAGAGAATTAAAAAATGCCTTACCGTAAACTTTTAACAACTTAATCCATGAACGTAGGGAAAATAATTTTTCTCAAAAAAAAAAGAATCTTCATACAGTAGAAATATTTAAACTCAGTATAAAAAAGTTTGCAAAAAAGAATTTTTTATGAAGTAGAAGAATACAGTTAAACTGAATTTAAAAATCGATGACTAGTAGAGACATTTCTGACAAAAAGAGAACTTTTTCATATAGTAGAACTTTAAAGGGTTAAAACCTTAAGAGGCGGGGCATATGCTCATCTGGCTTCCGCTTAGCTACGCCACTGTGTACATGGTACAAATACACAACTCTTGCTAGCCTAATTTGTTGGGACATCTCTGGAATGTGGGGGAATATAAGTAAAGATTCATGAATTAATTCAGAAATATAGGTAAAGATTTCGTTCTGTTTAAAATCATTACTTTGTATTAAAGAAAGTTAGCCTTCAATCAATTGTTTATATTTTGAAAACTGCTTTTTAGTGTTCCGAGGGGGGGATCACTTCGGTGTCTGTCTGTAACACCTGATTTTCTCCGAAACTATTTGATATAGAGAGTTAAAATTTGGAACAAATATAGGAATTGATGGCCTAATCAGAGCCGTGTAGTTTTGAAAGTTAAATTTCTACTTAAGGGGTTAGTTTTGGAGGGTGAAAGCGGAAGCGAAAAAAAAAAATTACCAGGTCATCAAGTCAGGTGTTAAATGAAAGCTTTCCAAAAATATATATGATGTATTCCTCACGTAAGCTTTTCTTTGTATTACTTGGTCAAAAATCCCGGCCCCCCCACTATCTCGAAAGGGATCACCATAAAGTGTAAATCGAGCGAAAATTCTCACGAGTGCATTACATTTGATAATTTATCGAGTATAAAAAAAAAACTATGTTCCTTGATAATATGGTGGAAGTTTTATTAATATACTTTTCAGTACATACACGGATGGGTACCGAGAGAAAATAATTTTAATTTATTTGTTTATATTTAAATAAATATTTAAGTATTAAATATTTGTTTTACACTTTTATTATTAGATTCTAGATTGAACTAGATTAATTTATTGGGATTAGGTAGCTAACTAATCCCAATAAACTTAAAAAAAAACTATTATACATTATTGACTAGGAAAAAACGTGAAAATACATATTGGACCTTACTTATACATGTTAGGGAGCTAATTAACTTAGCCTAGATTTTATTTTATTTTAAAAGCAATCACCGTAGGGAACACTAATTGCGCAAGTCCGACTGGCACTTGGCCGGTTTTTATTTAAGACATAACATATGTACATAAATGGTATTTACACAGAAGGTAGAATATAAACAGATTTCGTTCTATTCTATTCAAAAATTACTACACCCTCTTTCACGATCACGGCGGCATCCAGCCAAAATTACATCATTGTGTAGTCATCGAAGCTATATCAAAACGTAACAACTTGATCTTTCAAGTGATACGGCAACTGTAGTACAATTACAACACACGTTTTTGTTTTTCCAACCCCCTCTTGCACTCTATACCAGCGTTTCTAAACCTGTGGGGCGCACCCCACTAGGAGGGCGTGATTACACTATTGAGAGGGCGCGGGCGTATCGCAAAGAAATTATTATTAAAAATATTCATTAAAAACATTTAATATAATTTATTGAAAGGAAAGCAAAACAAAATACATTCTGACATAATAAAAAATAAAATACGCATTTACACGGATATAATACACCTATAAATAGGATTGTATTAGTACTGCACAATGTATTTACCTAATAATTAACATATCAATACTAAATTAAAAACAAGTTTAATAATTATTAGTGACTCCCTTGGGCCTGTTTTGCCGAGCAAAGATTTTCGAAGGATGGTTTAATATTAGAAATAGACACTCTGAGTTCTTTTTATATATTTAGTTGAGATCTATATTTTGTTTTCAAAGCAGCCACCGCGGAAAATTCGGTTTCGCAAAGGTAAGATGTTGAAAATGTCTATGAAGAATTCTTCTTTGGAAGTTAAGAGCCCTTTGGGAGTATTTTGAAATGGATACCTAACGCACTTGAAAATACTTTTCAAAATTCTTTGTCAACATGGCTAGATGATTTTCAATGGTTACTAAAACAACTTTCACATGTTGTTCTTTAGCCTAGTATGTTTTAACACATTCAACCACATTTGCAAACATTTCTAGGTTTTTTGCTTTGCATTTCTGCACCACAATTCCAATTTTCTACAAAAAGCATTAATTTTATCACTTGTATCGAATATGTGTATTTGTTCCTTGGAGTTGAAGATTTAAGGTATTTAGTTTCTCGAATATATCATTAACCATCTTGCCTCGCAATAAAATAGTAACACTGAAGGTTCGGCACCCATATCTTTACAAAGTGCAGAAAAAATTCTAAATTTTAGGGGTCTCATTTTAATATACATAATTCACTACGGTTACAACTGTAGTGAGCACAATATTCAGAGCATAACTCATTTCTTTGGAAGCCAGAGCTTCTCTGTGGATCATACAATGTGTCCACACACACAGTAGAGATTCTTTTTTCACAAGTGCTTGTACACTTTGAAATCTTCCAGACATTGAATGAGCACCATCGGTACATATACCGACGCAATTTTTTCACTCCATATTTGCCTCGTTTATAAAATCATTTAAGATAATAAATAATGCGAGTGATGTTGCTTTGTGTTCTATTGGTTTGCAGAAAAATAGTTCTACTGCTGACATACCATCACCAAATCGAACATAGGCAATGAAATGAGTATCTTTATTGCTATCTGTTGCTTCATCAAGCTGAATTGATAATAATTTGTCACGCAACTTCCCGAAAAGCTGATGCTGTACATCTTCAGCTATATCACCAATTCGACGAGCAACAGTATCATTTGATATAGGTATGGATGGCAATTGTTTGGCAAAATTATCTCCAAACATAGTTTCTACAATTTCAGTTGCTGCTGGCAAAACAATCTCTTCACCAATGGTGTGAAGCTTTTTTACATCTGGCTATTTTATATGAAATTTTGTAAGAGGCAAGTTTTTTTTAAAAAAAATGATTTCTGCTTAACATATGATTTTAATTTTAATTCGAAGAATTCTCGGGGTTTGTTAAGGTACTCACTGTAAAGTGTTTCCAAATGTCGTTTATATTTATTTGGTTTCATGCTGTCTGCTGCCAAGATTTTTGAGTAAATAACACATAGGGGCCTTTTTTCTTCATTTACTTCAGTACTGATAAACCCTAAATTTAAGTATTGTTGAGAATATTTTTTTGATTTTATTTTCGGAACCACGCTCGTCTGTGCACTTGTTGATGCTTCACTATCGTCTAATGCTCGCTTACGCCCACTTAAAAATTTATCCATGATTCTATATAAATTTACTGCCGCGAATACTTAATACCTTGCATTTCAATTAACACGTAAATTACAACATACACATTCACGATAAATTCGATAGCAGTAGAAGGATCAACTCGACTGAGACGGGCTGTAATTGAACGAGGTGCAACATTTATACACTTTTGGGCAGATTTTCCGAATGTTCGAGACAATTGGGAACTTTTCGCGGAGCCGTTACCGATATGGTGGACGTGACGGAGAGCAATAGAGAGGCATCGATTCTAGTTTTGTCAACGCAGCAGATATGTGTTGCCAAATATGAATACATTTACTTACTCTTGGTAGTTTGTAAGGTTTGTAATTAAGGTCATAATGGAGCTTTAGCATGAAGATACTGAAAATACATTATTATTGCATGCTTTGTTATTGTATGAGAAGGGGGGGGGACGCGCGATGAAAATTATGTTTGAAAATTGGGTCGCAAATACTGAAAGATTGAGAAACGCTGCTCTGTACTCTACATTCCGTTTGATAAACCTGGCACTTGTAAGTCAAGCATAGCCAGTGACGTTGCCAAGGGGCGAGAAGAGTCATATGGATGCAAAAGGCATTTCTTCAAGGAAAAAAAGAAGTATCCACTACGACAACCAGAGGACGAAACCCCTTAATGAAAATAAAATCTCTTGTATTAGAGCTTTAAAAGCTTAGACCTTTTCCAACATAAAAACCTAAAAATCACTGACCCGAGGGGGAGATTTCTTACAGAAAAACTTTAAAAATTTACACCCAATTTAAAATTTTTAACAAAAAAAGAACTCCGAATAAAAAAGTCCTTCTGCTAAGGAGCGCTATTTTCTACATCTATGAGGCCAGGTATAAAGATATACGGGATATAACTTTTTTTTCAAAACGCTTACATGGAAAAATGTATTGGTTCTTTTTAATTGGGTGGTAAGGAGGAAATTTACTAATCCAAACATTCCCAAACGTTTGACGATCGGTTTGTAATTATTTTTTTTAATATTACTGTTAAAAAATCCACATTTAAATTACTTAAGCGAAATTCCATTGTTCATCGAGGAGCGCATTCCAAGACAACTTGGGAATTGCTTTCCAAAACGTAAACAAAACTGCAGACTTATTGTTTGTTTAAACGTTCGCGACATTTGAATTCGTAAATTGCTTCTCTGGGACTTCTTAAGCTGTCGTAGTTTTCTTTGTAAATTTTGCTTAGTTGAAATATTTACTCATATCAACAACATTCTTTACAAAATGCCAACATTTACTTTTTAAAACGCAATATTATTAAATTGCTGTTGTTTATACAACGCGCCCATACACGAATTTTCATTCATTCATTCATAAATTCTGCCCCCCTTCCCCCCCGTTTTATAAATAAATACTACATCGTAACGGTGTTACGCCCAAGTTTATTCATCTAAAACATCAAAGGAGTGAACTAGACTTTGAAAGAAAAAATATATTTTTTTCTAAGAATTTTTTTACCAATTTTTTATTTAGATAGCTGGCACTATTTTATCTAGTTTTTGTAAAAATCTAAACTTTAATACTTTAAAAAATCTACTAATCTCAAGTGCTCCAAAGCACTCTGGTTTAAGTTTATTATTACAAGCTAAAGTTAGCCATGAACGTGACGTACGACCAATGAGAGTCGATCATTGGCCCCTACCATGTGTTGCATATTCATTCATTAAACAACTGCCTGTCTGTGTCGCTCGCTCTTGGCCATCTCCGATTCTGAGATTTTTCAGCCATCTGACATTTTCGTACCGTGTTTTCAATATATTTTTTGACAGAATTTTGAGATTTTGCCGTGTTTTGTGCAGTTTTCGGGACTTTTAGTGCTGAAAAAGTGACTGTGGTTTAGCTACTGTTTAATATTTACTGTCGGATTAGCTGTACAGTTCTCTGTAGTACTAAAAAAGGTGAGGTTAAGTTCATTTATAAGAAAACTCCCGTTGTTTACAGATTTATTAGAGACTTACTGGGGTACTATTGTGGTACCATTTAGTGGGTAGTACTGTGGTACTGAAAAATTATTAAAAAATAAATGCTAGATAGTAGCAAAATTGAATAATGTGAGATAAATAAAAATACAAGCATATATTTTTTTTTTTGTTTGTCGTTCGGTACTGTTAGATAGATTAAAAGTCAATTTTGAGCGGTAATAGCAACTTTAAATAAGTTTAAAATATACCCATTTTACACTATTAAATTATGGCAAATATACACGAACATAAATGTGTATTACAGTCAGTATTTGGTAAGAAGTACTTATTTGTTATAAGTACAAGGGTTTTTAATTTTATTCGAGCTTTGTTTCCGTTAAATGAATAATTATTAAAAATGTTTTATCAACGAGATTCCCTGGAAGGATCGTAAACTGAGACCAGTTATCACAGAAGTTAAAACTTCTAGTGATAAATGTCACTAAAGAATCGTTTTTATCGGAAAATTTGCAATAACATTGAGAAATAAGACCCCGGAACAGTGAGGAAAATTAATAATTTTTAAAACCTTAAAATAGTTTTTCATAATTAAAAATGAATTTTCTGGTCTTGTACTGCCCAACATCATAAGTTCAGTTGATTTGCTCTTGTCAATTTAAACGCCAAATTAGATCAGTTTTAAAGTTAAAGGTTCTTAGTGCACAGTTAGATTTACAGAAAAGGTCTAAAAGTTAGGCCCGATCTTGTGTGTGTGGAATTTAAAATTTCTGGTTTTCCAGCTGGCTTGAATGTTTGACACTCTTATATTTCATATGGTAAGAAATTTTAAATCAAGTAATAGGACCTTGGAACAGATAAGAAAGAAAGCATAGTTTTTAGAATTGTAAAATAAGTATATATATTTCTTTAATTATAAACAAAAAGAAATTTTCTGGTTTTTTACTGGATGACTTCAGTTAACTTACTGGTGTTGTCAGTTTAAACCCCTAATTGTCAAATTAGGCCAGTTTTAAACTTAAAGCCGTTTTAGTGAATCAATCAATGTTTAGTTTTTAGTACATAAAATATTCTTGGTTTTTATATCATACTAAACGCCAAACTGTGTTAGAAGTCGATAAATATGCGTTTAGATTGTGAACTACATGCGTTTAGACTTTAATGGCACTTATATCTCACTTAGATTTTTGCGCTCTTTTTGTTGTTCACCTAACTTTTATAGTGCAGGGATTGATAATGAAGTAAATAATAAACAAATAAGGGTAATGGAACTTAAAGAGGTAACATAAAGACAGTTCGAGAAACAACTCTAATGATTATCAGATTCATTAGGCAAATTTCATGAGAATTTATATTTCCTCTAAATCTGAAATAATTAGTTTTAGTCTAAAACTAACAGGAATGTCTAAAACATTTTTAAATAAATATTGTTTTTAACATAAACCATTAGAATTATTTGTGTATAATAGAATTAATACAATACGTTTTATAATTCATCTGTAATCATCATGTACTAATTTAGATAGTAACATCATTACACTGCCTCTTTCCTCCTCAATTAGGATGAATAAGAGGGTGTACATTGTGCGGAATACTTCGGTCTCCGTCTGTCACACCCATTTTTTTTCCGAATTTATTTGACATATAAAGTTGAAATTTGGCACAAATATAGAAATTGGCTCAATCACAGCCGTGTAGTTTCGAAAGTTAAATTTTGACTTAAAGAGTTAGTTTTGGGAGGGGTGATAATTTATCTGGTATTAAAAGAAATTATGAAAACTATGTTCCTTGACAATATGGTGGAAGTTTTGTTAATACGCTTTTCAGTACACACACGGATGGGTACCGAGAGAAAATATTTTTTTTTTATTTGTTTATAATTAAACAAATATTTAGGTAATAAATATTTGTTTTACTCTTTTATTGCTAGATTCTAGATTAAGCTAGATTGGCTTATTGACTGTTAGATAGCTAAGACGCTATAAGTATTATGCATTATTGACTAACAAAAAAACGTGAAAATACATATTGGATCTGAAGATACATCTATGTCAGGGACCTAATTAACTTAGCCTAGGGAAGGATTTTATTTTATTTTCAAAGCAATCACCGTACGGAACACTAATTGCGCAAGTCCGACTTGCACTTGGCCGTTTTTTTTTTAATTTTTAGGATTTGCTTGGCACTACAGGACATGTTTTCCTGATAACCCACTGGTAAATAAGTTGGAAAGACGATATATAATATGGTGTTTTTTTATGAGCACGTCACAGGTACTGTAGGGAAATCTTAAATTGCTACGAGAACGGCGCGTGGGCCGAAATAGCTATTCAAATTAATCGATCACACACCTATCGTTTGTAAAGAAGCCAGAATGATAAAATTTGACATGTACTGTTCTAAAGGCAAGGCAAAACTACCTTGCTAATATTTTACTTTTATATTTAGAGGGTATACCAAACTTCTTTATTCTGACTAATGTACAGCAGAAGTTCTTATAGGGGTGAGCCGAACAACCCCCATAAATATTAACTGTACCAAATTTTACTATTCTATTTTGTTTCCAGGTTGTTGTTTACCTAGTAAATATTTTTATAGGAGAGTAGAACATCCTCTAAAACTAAATTAGTTCTTATCTTACTTGAAGAAAACGAGGTTCTCAATTCAATACGTATGTATGCAATATTGTTTAAAAAAAACCATGCCGCATGCATAGTAAAGAGAGCTTCTCAAAAGCTGAGATATTATTTCGAACTCGAAAACTTTATACTCCACAACAATTGTTAATTCTGTACAAAGCTCAAATTCGACCAACTATTCAAGCAGTCATTTATATGGAGAACGTCATCCCTCTTGAATGATTTTCCCAGGACTGTGTTTCCCACCAAGTACAATTTACAGCGATTCAAGACCAACGTGAATCGCTTTCTTCGTACACGGGACGCTCCTGCAGCTGTGCCCATAAAAAAATATCGTATTATTTATGTGTGTTAGTCCAGGGGTTTCTCAATCTTTTTTTTTTACTGCAACTCCCTTTACAGGTTGCAATTTTTTTTGCGACGCTCTTCTAAAAGATACTGTGTGTAGCTCTAGCATACAATAAAATTACTTTATTATTCAAAGAAAACTCCAAAGAATATAGAATCTTAAATATTATTTATTAGAAAACATAAAAAAAAACAATACAATTAACGAGAAGGATGAGCTTGCTTTTATGAGCATAACTTTTCAAATCGGAGCTGAAATTTTGAAATTGCTACTCTCATTTCTTTTTCTAAATTTATTTGTGACCTGTACTTCGATTTGATTACTGCAACTGCAGAAAAGTCAGTTTCACACAAGTACTACGTAGCAAATGGTAAAAGAACCCTCAAAGCCGTAGTACTGATAATAGGATATTCTTGGGATGCATTGCTCCAAAATTGAAACAGTTTGTCTTTATCGAATCGTAGTTTTAGGCTCGTATCACAAGATAGTTCTAACAACTGTTCTTCCTCGACTGTTGAAGGTTGTAGATGGTGGTGGGGTCGATTGGAATAGGTCCAGTCGTATTGATCCAGGTTGTCCGGAAAATATTTATTAAAATGGGTGCTTAATGTCCATAAGTGTTGGATAAATATCAATTGCAAACTTGGCTCCAGATTTTGAATAGATATTTCTTTCAGAAAGCCTTTCCAAACAGGAAACAGTCAGTATTTCCTTGCTCCTCTTCTATTTTTCTTTTCCACAACAGCAAATTCTTTTGAAGCGCTGCAATTTTATCAGTCAGTTGCAGTATACGCGTTTCGTTTTCCTGCAATGATTTACTAAGGACATTTAATTTCTCAAATATGTCGCAAAGATACGCCAATTTTATTAAGAAGTCAGTATTTTTAAACTTTTCTGCATCACGACGCGATTGTCAATAAATACGTGTACAACACTTTTTTTAATTTGTGTACACGTGAGAATACGTTACCTCTCAACAACCAACGAGAGTTACAGTAATAAGTAAAGATGTATGTTCGGCACCCAAATCTTCACAAAGCTTATGGAAAAATCTTGCCGTCACCGGTCTTGTTTTTATGAAGTTCACTACTTTGATAATTATTATAATTTAATTAAGGTGAAACATCTTTTGCAGCCAGGGCCTCCCTATATATGACGCAATGTGTCCATTTTACATTTGGAGCCTTGGTTTTAATGAGAGCTTGAAGTCCTCCATACTGCTCTGACATGGCGCGAGCTTCATCCGTACACACACCGACACACTTCTCCAACTGAATGTTATTATCTTCCATCTATGAATCTATGATCTCAAACAAATCACTAGTTTTACTGATATCAATCAGTGAGCGACTAAAAAAAAAAAACAGTTTTGTGAACAAATGGAAATTTCACGTGAAGGCTTCACTCAACGACAATGCCTCAAATCGCTTCGTTCAATCTTTGGTAATGAATCACCAAGAAAAGTTTAAAATTGGTTTGTAGAATTTCATCATGATCATGCTTCCGTCAGCGATCAGTTTCGTGAATTTCGACCAAAATCTGTTGTTGTTCCAAAAAACATCGATGCTGTGCGCAACATGATTGAAGAGTATCGGCATATGACTTATCGTGAGATAGAGGCATCCTTAGACAGGTCAAAGACTGCAGTATATTCAATTATGCATGAACATTTAGCTGTGTTCTATTAGATCTGTTCCGGATGGATTCCGCATAATTTGACCGAAACTCAAAAACAGGCTCGTGTCAATTGGTGCAAGGAAATGCTCAAAAATTTCTGTCGAGGACATACAAAATCCAGTTACCACATCGTAACAGGAGACGAAACTTGGATATACATATTCGTACAAGCCGGAAACTAAGCAACAATTAACTGTTTGGATGTTCCAAGATGAACTGAATCCAACAATAGTGGTTCATTCGCGAAACACTCCAAGAAAATGGTCGCTTGTTTCGCATCATTCTTCATCATGACAATGCTATCTGCCACACAACACGTCAAACAATGGATTATTAATGGAGAATTAATGTTTAAATACCCATATTCACCTGATTTATCGCCTAACGAATTCTTTTTGTTCCCGAATGACAAAAAAACGGTATAGACAGCGATTTTCGTTACCTGAAGAAGCGGTTGAATCCTTCCAAAACCATGTTTCTGAGGTACCAACTTCAGAGTGGAAAAAATGTTTCGAGATTGGTTCGAGCGCGTGGAAAATTTTGTAAATCATAAAGGCGAATATTTTGGGAAACAATAGAATGATTTGTACCACAAATGTTTTTTCTTTTATCGTTTTTGTAAAAACTTAAAAGGTAGCCTTCCTATAAAAAGCACTTACCCAAGTCTATAGGTAATATATGATATGCCTTATAGTCAAATGCTATAATACTGACTTTTACACCACATTGACGTTCTTAATTTAAAAACTTTTAATTATGATAATAAAAGGCGTGACCAGGAAGAAAATTCTTTAGATTTATATTTCTTAAAGGACAGGTGTTCACATCAAAAAGTCTATTATATGAAGAACGTCATCCCTTCGTAAGGCACTGCCCAAGACTTGTTTTTTCCACCAAATACAACCTGCAATAATTCAAGATATGTCTGCCATTATTTCCCCTTATCTCTCATTATTTCTCCTTATCTCCCATTATCTCTACATAATTTCCATTATCTAGGCTTATCTCTGCTCATCTCCCATTATTTCTCCTTATCTCCCATTATCTCGCCTTCTCTCCCATTATCTAGGCTTATCTCGATTTGTCTCGCAATATTTCTCCTTATCTCCCATTATTTCTCCTTATCTCCCATTATTTATACTTATCTCCCATTATCTCACCTTATCTCCCATTATCTCACCTTATCTCCCATTATCTAGGCTTATATCGAATTATATAGAACATATGTATAAATTTATAAAAACTCGTAAATCGGATAAGTGGTTCTCGCGTGTTAAACGCACTAATGGACAGATAGACAGACAGGGAGACATTGCATTTTACATATATTATAGATTATAGATATTCTCTGCTAGATAATATTGTTCCATATTTAATGATTTAGCCTCTGTATTACAAGGGAACGCGCTAGCGGCAAACTTTTTTCCGACTTCATTCACTATTATCGTCACTGCTCATTCCTCATGCTACCTATCGTAATAAAATAAAGCCTATAATCTGGCCAGAGAACATATGTATGTTTTAAAAAAAAAAGTACGTAAATCAGATAAGTGGTTCTCCAGTGATACGCGCACTAACGGACAGATAGACAGACAGACAGAGAGACAGAGAGTCGTTGCATTTTATATATATTATAGATAAGCGTTTACAAGATTCTATAACACCTTCTTTGTCAATTAGACCAAATTGTCAGTGTTTATAAAGTTCTAAATGAAAATCAGGCAACATAAACCCTATTTTTGTCAAGTTCTAGAATTTTCTATACGCAAACTACCCGAAATATAACATGTTTATAAAGTTTTGGAATAATAAAGTAGTAAAGTCACGGTACTGTTGCGTAGCATTGTTCAAGATATTAAAATCCCAACGTGATATGTCTTATGGGCCAAAATACATCGTTGGTATATTCGAAATAGGCAGATCAAGTTTCGATCATTTTTCATATTTGATAATCAAGAGCTTTTTGTAAAACGTTCATAAAAGTCGATTACCAAAATGTTTTGAGTGCTCCATATTAGTTGAACCAACACCAAGTTGTTGAAGGTACAAAAATTTAGTAGCAATTTACTAGCATTGTTGCACGAGCTGTTAATAAAAACTAATGAACAATTTCTGATAAGTGAGCCAAACAAACCCTAAATTAGCTTTTTCATATGAATATGGTAAATTTTGCCCCTAGGGCAATTTATTCTGAATATCGTTATTTTAACACTAAGTGACAAGCAAGATATTTTTCTGAACAGTAAATTAGGCACACACCCTCTTGATCATCTTAATTGGGCAGGAAAGAGGCAGTATAATTATGTTATTGTCTAAATTATTATATAACGATTATATATGAATTAACATACATACATCATTAATTCTATTATATACACATACTTCTAACCTTTGTTAAAAACAATATTTATTAAAAATTACCGGCTAAGTGTAAGTCGGACTTGCGCAATTAGTGTTCCGTACGTTGATTGCTTTTGAAATAAAAATTTTTGTTACGGAGGTAAAAAATGATCAGTGACTTCATAAAACACACCCCAAATGAGTTTTCAATAGTTTTTTTTCCAATCTTCACTGAAAACTGATGACCTTGAAATTTTTTTTATAAACCAGATAAATTATTAAAGGTAACGCACTCGTGATAATTTTCGTTTCATTTGTCACCCCACTCGATGACCCAGTAATTTTTTTTCACTTTCAGTTTCACTCCTCAAAACTAACTCTTTAAGTCAAAATTTAACTTTCAAAACTACATGGCTCTGATGAGGCCATCAATTCCTATATTAGTGTCCAATTTCAACTTTCTATGTCAAATAATTTCGGAGAAAATCGAGGGTGACAGAGGGACAGACAGACACCGAAGTGATCTTGTAAGTGTTCCGTACACAACACTAAAAATGTCTCGGGATTCTTTTCGGTTCTAAAATAAAATTAATAATTTTAGTTTTATAGAAAATACAGATTTATAGGAAATTTTTGGATAATTAGAGTTGTTTCCCGAACTGTTTATAGGTAATATTTTTAAGCTAAATTTAAAAATATCTTTACTAATTAATCTATCCCTATGTACTTTAAGATTACCTAGATGTCTTTAATATTTACCTTAATCTCAAGTTTTGTACCAAAGTTAGGTGCATAATAAAAGTATACCATATAGTTCAAAAATCCCAATGCCATTAAAATATTCATTCATATTTATTGTGTCCCTCCATCTTGTCTGTGGTCTACCTCTGCATCTTTTATGTTTTCTAGGCCTCCGTTCAACTTTACGGTATGTCCATCTGTTATTATTCATCCTTACGATATGCCCCGCCCAATTCCACCTTAATATACATATTCGTTGTATTACATCTGTCACTTTTAATCTTCCTCATATCTCGATGTTAGGAATACGATCCTGGAGTCTAATATTTAACATTCTTCTCTCCATTGCTCTTTGGGTTACCTGGAGTTTATTTATTATACTTTTATTTGAAGACCACGTTTCAGTGTCAGGTTAATACCTGCAGTACAGGGTAAGTCAACGACAGAGTAAAGTTCATTATCTCATTTGTTTCGGGAATGACAAGAAAATGTCACATACAATAATTTTAGGGAATGTTACGTTCACAGTTTAAAATAATTTTTGAGTATACAGGGTACTTCACTAACACCGTACTACGCCCCAAAAAAAAAATGTGGCCGATATAACCAATTCCTTTTTTAAATGGAAGATCCTATTTTCTAATTTATTTTTAAATTCTGCGTAAAATTTTATAATTTTTTATTAAAAATGTTATATACCTAAACCTAGTAGTTTTTTCTAATATTTCAGTTTAAAAAAAAATACTAGTTTTCAGTTTTGTAAAAAATTGCTAGTAGTGCCATTATTTCTGAAGGTGGAATACTCATAATTGATACGAGCGTTCTATAGAGATGAAAAAAAAGATATATGTAAAGAAATTTGAGTTAGATGCTACAGGATGTTCAAAATAAATTTATACATTTCGACTATTTTAAATTGAAAAATAATAGCACACCCTGTATATTATTATTTTTTCTGATAGATTTTACAAAACCATCCAATTTTTATTAAGTATGTCGTATATCTGTTTCTAATAGTTTTCAATTTATTTTGAATTTTTCAATTTTTACCCTTGTTTTTAATACACTTACGCTATAACATTATAGTTGCCAAGACAAAACAAAAATGTAGGCATTGTCAAATTTTGACATGTCTATTAAGCAAGTAAAAAATAGTTTAATTTGTTGTAGTAAGTGACGAATAAAGATAATAGTTATGGATTTTCCTGAAAATAAATTAATTTTATATACTGGGCGAGGCAGGAAAAAATTGTCTTTTGGCACTAAGGTTTTACGGAGTGAAGTACACTAATAGACGTATATCATCTAGAAAATCTTTTCAGTGCTTAATGGAACGGTTTGATGGTAGTGGTTACGTACTTTTCGCAGTAATGGAGCAGTTAACAGCCATAACATGCATTATTATTCAACAGTTAAGCTCCTGCTCATTACCACCGGGAAGTTCGGGAATTTTTAAACTATCGTTACCCACAAAAATGGATCGGTAGGGATGGATTTATTCAGTGGCGATTATGTGACGTAACACCTTTAGACTTCTTTTTGTGGGGCTACATTAAAGATTGTGTTTATGTGAATCCTCCTACAACACCTGCAGATATGGAAAATAGGATACGGGATGCGTGCAGGACAATAACGCCCTTTATGTTAAGGAAAGTGAAGGAAAATATGGTAAAACGACTAAACATGTGTATTCAAGTAGACAGGCATATTTTTGAACATTTATTACCTCATAATAATGAATCATTAGATAAGTTAAATGATATTAAAATTATTATTAATTATTTGTTTATGTTTTCACAATAGCGTAAGTGTATTAAAAACAAGGGTAAAAATGAAAAAAATCCAAAATAAATCGAAAACTATTAGAAGTAGTTATATGACTGATACTTAATAAAAGTTGGAGGGTTTTGTAAAATCTATCAGAAAAAATAATAATATACAGGGTGTGCCATTTTAAAAAATTGAGATTTTTCAATTTAAAATAGTCGAAGTGTATAAATTTATTTTGTACACCCTGTAGCACCTAGCAGCAAATTTCTTTGCATATAACTTTTTTTTTAGTCTCTATAGAACGCTCGTACCAATTATGAGTATTCCACCTTCAGAAACAATGGCCCTACTGGTAATTTTTTACAAAACTGAAAAACTAGTATTTTTGTTTTTAAATTGAAATATTAGAAAAACTACTAGGTTTAGGTATTAACATTATTAATAAAAAAGTAAAATTTTATGCAGAATTTAAAAATAAATTAGAAAATAGGATATTCCATTTAAAAAAATATATGTTATATCTGCCACACTTTTTTGAAGTACCCTGTATACTCAAAAATAATTTTAAATTGTGCACCTTAACATTCCCTAAAACTATTGTATTTGAAATTTTTTCGTCATTCCGGAAACAAATGAGATAATGAATTTTACTCTGTAGTTGACTCATCCTGTACATATTGATCGAACACTCTGGCTTTTATTGTATTTGGGATGTCCAATGTAAATGTAGATTGTAACCTTTCGAACGCAGATCCAGCCAACGAGATTTTTTCTGTTCAAGTCAGCCTTCAAATTATTTTTTGATATTTCGATTTTTTGTCCTAAACATATGAATGTTTGAGAATATATATATATATATATATATATATATATATATATATATATACACATATATACATATATACATATATATATATATATATATATATATATATATATATATATATATATATATATATATATATATATATATATGTATATATTTTGGTGTTCGACTGAGGTGAGGGAAACGACGAGAAAGCTCTCTGACCAGCAAGCCAAGGTACGCAGATGATGTAGTTTAGTTGGTAAAGTGCAGTCGCTTGCTTTTTAGAACCTACTGTAAGTAGAATAAGTTGTATAAAATTGTTAATATTGTAATTAATAAAGGATTTTGAAGTTGGGTGAATGAATGGTACAGGGCAGGGACGTAGACCCTGAGTCATGGGTTCGAATCCCACAGGCCCCAAGAAACTTTTTTTAAAATTCTGTTGTGGTTTTGTCTTTACCTTCAAGTATTTTCTTGACTGTTCATAGTTTCGGTACCCTTAGCAGACATCATTTTCTTGTATTAAAACTTATTTGTGTAGTTTATGTACTCCTTACCTTGTATTATAAAGACCCACAAATGAACGAAACGGTAAAATTGGTGACTCCGAGGTTGCGCTTATTTAGAATGGTTGTCAACTAAGGTGGGGGAAACGACCAGCAAGCTAAGGTATACTGGTGCCGTGGCTTGTTGGTTAAGTGGAGGGGCGTACACTCTGAGATCGTGGGTTCGAATCCTACCGGCACGCAGAAACTTTTTTTAATTCTCTTGTGCTTGTGTCTTTACCTTTAAGTATGTTCCTTATATATATATATATATATATATATATATATATATATATATATATATATATATATATATATAGATCGATACATGTATAT
Organism: Pachyrhynchus sulphureomaculatus; assembly: GCA_019049505.1. Lineage (NCBI taxonomy): Eukaryota > Metazoa > Arthropoda > Insecta > Coleoptera > Curculionidae > Pachyrhynchus > Pachyrhynchus sulphureomaculatus. Next base: position 212,838,659 of record CM032446.1, read on the forward strand.
ATAAATTAACCCGTCTCCATCTCAACACCTTAGTCCCCTGGTTCGAACAGTGGAGAATCCAGGTCAATCCAGCGAAGACCCAAGCCATCGTGTTCTTAAAGTCTCGCTACTCACCGCCGGAAAGCCTCACCCTCCAAGGAATCCGACTCCATCGGTCAAACGGCATCAAGTACCTATGCCTCCACTACAACAGGCGGTAATATGGAAGGACCAGGTTACCGCCTCCCCCAAAAAAGCCAACCAACTCCTCGGCAAGCTGAACCCACTCCTGAACAAGTCCAGTAAATTGTCACCTTGCAACAAGTCGACAATTTACAAGATGATTATCCGAGCCGGAGCCACCTACGCCAGCCCAGCATAGTGCCAAATGTTACCCCCCCGCAGCCCCATGGTTCGTTTGTAACACTCAACTTTATAGATACCCACAATCCGGGAATTCATCAGCAGCGCTCAGCTCAAATTCCTGGACACCCCAACCCCACATTCTGGACCGCCTACTGCCCCCTCACACCAAGCCCGACGCCGTCTACCAAGACCCAGCGACCATCTGCTTCTGGATTAGCTTAAATTAAGTTTAATTTTAAGTTTATGTTCTTGAATACATTTGCATAAATTGCTTACCTAGGCTAAGTTAGTTAAGTTCCCATCATATATATATCTTAAGATCCAAATGTAAATCATGTTTTGAATAAACCAGTGTATAATAGTTGTAGGGTAGAAACTAGCTACTAGTCAATAAGAGTAATAAGTAGTAATAATAAATTAACATTGGGAGTAACATTCACAGTTAAGAAGATGTATGATTGGGTTTTCGATGCCTTTGGAAGCAGCTAATTCTCCGCCACCATCTCCTATCCCGCGACGCTGACGTGCATTGCGGGAATCCTCTAATGCCTCATCTACTATACCAAGAAATTGAGAGTCGTCAGTAAAACGAGTATAACGAGCCTCTAGATTTACTAGCGCCAGATCGTTAATGTATATGGAATATTGAAACAATTTAAAATAAAGATAGTAAATAGGTCTAAAGTTTTACATATTAACTTTTTAAATATTGATGTCAGTTTTGCATGATTTAAAACTTCTGGGCAAATATTCTCATTGATGCAGTAATTTATTAGGTTTTTCAATAAGGATGTAATGAGATTGTTAATATCTTTTCTGAACTGTACCGTATATCCCAGTGAATCTTAATTTTAAATATAATCTTGTTTATCAAAATCAAGGAATACACGTTACGTGGCGTATAGAAAAAAACACCATGCTGTCAAGTAGAATGTTTGTGGTAGGATCAAAAGCAAGTATTTTCCTTTGACTTTGTAAATTTAGAGTTATATTACTAAAAAATGATCGGGGATAATAGCTGATGTGATACTAGTAATAGTAAAAAATACCTTTGTACTGGTTTATAATTTACCACGTAGTTTCAGTAGTATTATAGTGATTATAGCGGAAAAAATATATTTTATCATGGCTTAGATGTATAAAAAAATTCATTCAAAAATACTTAAAAGTGGTATTGACAGGCTGAAGCGTTTTCTAATACCTACGTATTATTCTTGTTAACAAATTGGTTTATCAAACGCGCATTAATATTAATTAGTATTATTTTTATCTGTCATATATTCGAGGTTTTATCACAATACCATACAAATCGTAGACACCCACACGTTCTTTTAACCAAAACAAGTGATTTTAAATCTTTATTTAAAATCACTGTATTCATTCTTACTAATTGAAAGTTGGTATATCATTTCATTCTGATGTTTTTTTGCGGTAAGATACAACAAATTGTATCTCTGCCTGGTGAAAGCCTAAGGTTTAAAAGCATACTTGTCCTCCGTAGGAGCTTTTAAGGTTACAGATCGAAGGTAGGGTGGAACCCTGACGATCGTACTGCCTGGCAGTAATTGTTGCCAGCTTACCTGGACAATTCTTTGTCGGTTTGTGGCCTTAAAAGCTCCCGATGGAGGGCAAATACGCTTTTAAACTTAGGCTTTCACATACAATTTGTTGTATTTTACCGCGATGTTACACTAGTACTTCAATAAGTACTCCAAGTTCTGTTAACTTGTTTGTCAACCTTCCTCGGCTGATCAACCGTGATACTGTTGTTTGTTTTTAGTAATTGGTACCGATTTTTACATACATAGGATGGAACATTGATGATCGCGCTACCTGAGAGTAATTGTTGCCAGCTTAGCTGGACAATCCTTAGTCGTAAATATCACCACTACATTAAACACTTTATTTTTGCACACGACGCGCGTTTCGCTAACCATGTTAGCTTCATCCGGATCGATGATTGATCATCAGTCCTGATAAAACTAACATGGTTAGCGAACCTCGCGTCGAGTGCAAAAATAAAGTGTTTGGTGTAATGGTGAAATTTACTGAGTAGTGTTATTTTGCCAAAAATTCCACATTCCCAACATATTCTTTAGTTGGTATGTGACCTTAAAGGACTCCGATGGAGGGCAGGTCTGCTTTAGGCTTACACCGGCCAGAGAAACAATTTATTGTATCTTACCACTATGTTACGCTAATACTGCAAGTTCTGTTCTCTTATTTGTCGATCCTAGCTTGGCTGATGAGGTGTGAAATGGCGAAAAGCGTCCCGAGATGAATTAACAAATATAAGAACGGTGGGTCACTGCTGAAATATTGACTTATTTTTAGTAGTTGATGGGGACTGATTTTTTTTCTTTAAAAAGTGTTAATGTTGATAACTTCTGCTCTTAGTTCGAGCTGCCAGGCTCACCACTCTATAGGGTTAAGCTTTAGCTACTGAGCCCGCGGCTGCTGTTCCTGACTGGGAACATGTATATATTCTTATATATATATATATATATATATATATATATATATATATATATATATATATATATATACACATATATAACCCGTAGGCCAATGAATGATTGTATCGCTCTTGAAGGAGACTATGTTGATGAATAAAGTCGAATTTTGCGTTTTACGTACCTAGACCAAACACTTTTCAGCCTACGCAAAATTCGACTTTATTTATCAACATAGTCTCCTTCAAGAGCGATACAATCATTCATTGGATCCAAATCTCTTTACCGCGAATACTTTTTTGATGTCTGCGAATAGACAATAGTCACTGGAAGCCAAATCTGGAGAATACGATGTATAAGGAAACAATTCGAACTTCAGTTCGTGCATTTTTGCTATTGTAACCATTGACTTGTGACACGGTGCATTGTCTTGATGAAAGAGAGATTTGGGGCCGTTTCTTTGCGATTTCTGCCTTCAAACGCACCAGTGATGGTTTTTCCCTTTTCAGCATAGTCGATGAAAATTGCATTTAGCCTAGACGAGATTAATTATATAAAAAAAAACCTTTAACTGAAAATCATTATTCACTCCTCACCACAATACACTAATAATTTGGCGTATTCAGTTCATAAAAGTCTAATTCCCACTCAATAAATATAACTGAGAATGAATGTAATAACCGTTTTGAACATTAAAGAAGCCTGTGATCTATTAGAGCAGCGGCTCAACGAGAATTTTTATTTATACTAGAGTAAATAAGATCTCCAGTGGGTGCAGGGGTAATAAAAGAAGCTGCTTAAATTATTTCTTCTTTTAACTTTTATATAGGCTATATTTGGTGAAGTCACTTATTTTAGTGAATATTATAGCATATTAAAATAAGTGCTCCAACTTAGAGGACACTTTGTATATTCAAACCCCCAACCTTTTAGCGCTTTATATATAATTTAATAGAATATATACCATTTACGAACTAACTAGATAGATATTCCTTAAAGAAAAATGTTAACTTCTAGTTGGTTTAAATTGAATATTTGATTTCTGATTAAAAAGTTTGCCTCTACGTAGTTTTTGTTAAGGTTAAAAGCTGATATTGAAAGATGATATCCGAATAATTTTTTGATTTTTCTGAGAATTTATTTGTTAAAACCTTGAACAGTAGGCATACAATTTAGGTACAAACAGCTTATCGTTTTCACGAGGCCATACTTATTGTATTCCAGTTACCGGGAAATAAAATCTATCAGGTCTGGGAAAAAGTTCGTGGCTTTTTTTAGTAAAATTCTTCAACTGGTTTTCTTATAGTATGAAAATGAAATTATTTAAACCAAATATGCTCCATTATTGTCAACAATGTGTCACCATTTTTCGGGTAGAGCCATGATGCCATCGGTGAAGAACTTCTGTGATTTCTGGTTGAAAAACTGGATCGAATGGTTTTCACAGGCTTCTTTTGAATGCAGCTGAATTCTGCAGAGATCGGAACAAGTGATAGTCAGAGGGTATTATGTCTGGACTATACGGTGGATGCATCAAAACTTCCCAATCAAGCTTTCGCAATTTTTGACGGGTCATCAAAGAAGTGTGTGGTCGGGAGTTGTCATGATGGAAAACAACACCTTTCCTATTAATCAATTCGTGCCGTTTTCTTTCAATTGCCTGGCGTAATCTCTCTAGTTGTCCACAGTAGAGTTGAGAATCAATCGTCTGACTAACTCGAAGTAGTTCCTGGTGGACGATTCCCTTCCAGTCCCACCACACACACAGCATCACCTTTTTCGGCGTGAATCCTGGCTTCGCGAACGCTTGTGACGGTTCACCATCCCACCACGATCTTTTACGCTTCCGATTGTCGTACGTGATCCATTTTTCATCACCGGTTATGACACGTTTCAGAAATGGCTCGATTTCATTCATGAGAAACCCATACATCGAGCTTCTTTTTGTAGCCAGCTTTTTTTAAATGGTTCAAAATCATTTTGTGGTCAATACCTAGCTCCATACCAATATCGACACTGTCGATAACTCTTATCCTGCTGGACTTTTTCAAGAATTTCATCCGCTTTTTCAGTGATTGGACGACCAGAGCATGACTCATCTTTCATATCAAAATAACCAAAACGAAAGCAAGCGAACCATTTCCGCGCTGCAGATTTTGATAAAGTACCTTCACCGTACACAGCACAAATTTTTTCACAAGCCTGCGCAGCGTTCTTCCCTTTGTCGTAATAATATTGCAAAATATAGCGCAATTTTTCATTATTTTCTCCATTTTCAAACGCAAACAACTTTCCAACCACCGCACCAATTTCGATATTTATACACTCAAAGTAACGCTCGAAGTATCACCTTTCCAACGAGCGTTTAGTGGTGTCGCTGCGATCTGTGTTTCTTGAGTTATTTGCAGTTGACACTATCTATCGGGAAAAACCCCACGAACTTTTTCCCAGACCCGATAGATTTTTTTTTATGTTCGGGTTACATACACCTCGAATTTTCAAAAATTCGATTTCTTTTTTTACGGATTTTTATTCTCTATACTTCTAAGAATTATTCAACAAAAAATTTTTAAGAAAATTCCATTCCATTACAAAGTTATAGCATTAAATGTGATCTGGCGTCGGATTGGGACCGCTAGCTGTTTTCAGACAGCGATATTACTCAGTCAATTTTTAATATTTTATGACTTTTTTTTAAAATCTCAATAATTACTTTTTCTACAAAATGTCGAGAGATTTTTTTAAATTTTTTTAAAAATAATTAAACATAAATTTTTTGGTGGAAAATTGCATACTAAAGTTTGACACACCGTAAACTTTTTATTTTTGAAAAAAAACCTTCGACAATTTTTGACTACTGCTTTATTTTACAAGATTAATTAGTGTTCCGTACGGAACACTTATAAGATCACTTCGGTGTCTGTCCGTCTGTCTGTCCGTCTGTCCGTCTGTCCGTCTGTCACACCCGTTTTTCTCCGAAACTACTTGTCATAGAAAGTTGAAATTTGGTAGCAATATAGGAATTGATGGCCTCATCAGAGCCATGTAGTTTTGAAAATTAAATTTTGACTTAAGGGGTTAGTTTTGGGGGGTGAAATCGGAAATGAAAAAAACATTTTTTTACTAGGTAATCGAGTGTGGTGTCAAATGAAAGCTTGTGAAAACACGAGTAAAAAATATATATATAATGTAATACTTGTGCTCACTTTTCTTTGTATTATTTTTAAAAAATCGCGAAGAATCGCTGTCCACCCGCCTTATCTCGGAAAGTACTTATCAAAAAATTTCGAAAAAATTCTGGAATATTCTCCACGGGGTGTAGATTGAACGAAAATTATCACGAGTGCATTACCTGTAATAATTTATCTGTTATATAAAAAAAACAGAAATTTCAAGGTCATCAATTTTCAGTAAAGATTGGAATAAACTTTGTTGAAAACTTATTTGGGGTGTGTTTTGTGAAGTCACTGATCATTTTATATCACCGTAACATAAATTTTGACTTAAGGGATTCGTTTTGAGGGGTGAAATCGGAAGTGAAAAAAAAATTTTTTTACTAGGTCATCGAGTGTGGTGTCAAATGAAAACTTGTGAAAACACGAGTAAAAAATATATATATAATGTAATACTTGCGCACATTTTTCTTCGTATTACTTTTAAAAAATCGTGAAAAATCGCTGTCCCCTACCTTATCTCGAAAAGTACTGATCAAAAAAATTTTGAAAAAATCCTGGAATATTCTCCACGGAGTATAGATTGAACGAAAATTATCATTACCTTTAATAATTTATCTGGTATAGAAAAAAAACCAATATTTCAAGGTCACCAGTTTTCAGTAAAGATTGGAAACAAACTTTGTTGAAAACTCATTTGGGGTGTGTTTTGTGAAGTCACTGATCATTTTATACCACCCTAACAAAACTTTTTATTTCAAAAACAATCAACGTACGGAACACTAATTGTGCAAGTTCAACTTGCACTTGACCGGTTATTTTTATTTCTGCAGATTGGATTATTTTTTGTGAAGTTATCCTTCATGGTTCTCATCATAATGTTAACATTTAAAACATATTTAAAAACAAAATTTTTCTTATAAAGTACAATAAAAATATATAATCGCCATTCTTTTGTATTATTATCTTGATAAGCTTTAAAATATTTTTTTAAATATATATACTTTTTGTATGTATGTAACCCCTTACATAGATTCTCCACAAATAATAAAAGAACAATTTTAACAAGTATTTGTTTGTCTTAAATCAGATTTAGTAGCCCTCGCCAAAATTCATTCATTTTTATGTCAGGTAATACCAATTTTACTTGCTGAGGTCATCACATTGTTCAGTGGACCTTTACCTGATACTTTTGATTTCCAAAACATTTCTATATGTAGGCAGAATTTTTACTTTATGGCTAGGATGCCGTCGTACTTGAGCCGGCGCCAATAGTCATTTCTTCGTCCACACAGTTGAACAGTGCCTCATTTACGTCAGCTTATCCTTATCATTCCTTTCTAGGACGAACAGTTTCAAATCTCCATGATATAAAAGACAAAACTCAACAATATACTTTCAAGTAATGTTTTCCAATATCTAGTTTTCATTTTATTATTTTCTTAATTTTATATACAGAGTACCCGGTTTTATGTCCAGAAAACTTTGGGATTGCATCAAAATATAAGAACAAAAACAATAAACTTGTGGTCAAGTAAGAAGCGGTTTCAAGATATGATCTTCAGAATTTTTAATCAGTCGAAAATTACTTACTTTAGTTCTTTTAACACTCTTTAGTTTTTTCCGAAAATTGTATTATTTCTTACACATTTTCACATTTGTTTACAAAGCTATTTTCAGACGTGAGATGTATCAGTGATAAGGAAATAATTTTAAGAAAAAAAATGTTTTTGTTAGGATTAATTGATTATTTTTTCCTAATAACGTTATTTCCTTCCAGATCATCAGTTTACTAGTTTTAAGAAAGCTGGAATTTTGCATAAATACAGGAATTGATGGCCCAATCAGAGCCGTGTAGTTTTGAAAGTTAAATTTCTACTTAAGAGGTTAGTTTTGGAGGGTGAAAGCGGAAGTGAAAAAAAAATTTTACCGGGTCATCGAGTGGGGTGTTAAATAAAAGCTTGTGAAAACACGAGTTCGAAAATGTATATGATATAATACTTGCACACATCTTTTTTTGTAATATTTTTAAAAAATGGCCAAAAATCGCTGTCTCCCCCTATACCGAAAAGTACTGATCAAAAAATTTTGAAAAAAGTTCTGAAATATTCTCCATAAAGTGTAGATTGAGCGAAAATTATCACGACTGTATTACATTTGATAATTTATCTGGTATATAAAAAAAAAAACTATTTGGCTTGACAATATGGTGGATGTTTTTTCAATATACTTGTCAGTACACTGGTGGCCAACGAATAGATTCCGAGACAACATAATTTTATTTTATATGTTTTTAGCTAGTAAATATTTGTTTTACACTTTTATTTCTAGATTCTAAATTGAGCTAGACTGGTTTATTGGCTATTAGGTAGCTAGGATGCTATAACTTCTTCTTATAGTGCCATCTCCATTACTGAAGTTGGGCTGTAATCACGGCGAATTCTTTCATATCCTGGGCAATTCTTAATAAAGTATGGGTATCCAGACCTGTCCAATCTCGTATATTTTTCAGCCAAGAACATTTTCGACGCCCCACACCTCTTTTCCCTTCAATTTTTCCTTCCATCAACAACCGGAGCAGTGAGTAACGTAGACCCCTATAAATATGTCTCAAGTAACGAGTTTTTTCTTTTAATAAATGACAATAGTTCTATTTCTCTACCCATTCGACGAAGTACATCTTCATTAGTAACACGCTCTCTCTAAGAGATCTTTAATATTCTGTGCATGACCCATAATTCGAAAGACTCCAAACGATTGATTGGTCTTACTCCCAAGGTGCAGGCCTCAACTCCATCTAAAAGCACTGGATATATATATATATATATATATATATATATATATATATATATATATATATATATATATATATATATATATATATATATATATATATATATATATATATATATATATATATATATATATATATATATATATATATATATATATATATATATATATATATATATATATATATATATATATATATATATATATATATAGACCTTTACAAAACGATAACGAGTATCCAAAGGTTGAGTCTGTGAGGAGGTATCTCATGTTGAGAAAAGCCGCTCTAGCCATTTGCCATGCGAACTCGTACCTCAACTTCGGGGTTCAAATCATTAGTTACCCAACACTCTAGGTAGTTAAATTTATTTACTTGTTCTATCAATTGATCGTAAACACGAATATCTATTTGCAACCCGGGTGTTCTTGAAATGACCATTACTTTCGTTTTATTATTATTATTATCTGCTATAATAACGGTATCATCAGCGTACCTTAGGTTGTTAATGATTTTGCCATTGCCAACTTTGATACCATCTGTATCATTCTCTAAGACCTTCTGGAATATGTGCTCAGAGAATAGATTAAACAGGAGCGGGGAAAGAACCCATCCCTGACGAACACCTCTTTTTATGCCTATTTCCTCAGTCTCTCTGCTGTTTACTCCTATTGTCGCCACCTGATGCCAATATAGGTGAGTAATGAATCTGATGTCATTTTCGTCAAGGCCCATATTTTGAAGCATTTGTATTAATTGTGGATGCTTGACTCGGTCAAATGCCTTTTCGTAGTCGATAAAACACAAGTAAATGTCCTACCTTTGATCTCTACATTTCTGTAAAAATACACTCGGCCCGAAAAGTGCTTCTGGCTATAACTATTATAAATTATTGACTAAAAAAAAACGTGAAAATACATATTGGGTCTTAAGATATATACATGTTAGGGACCCAATTAACTTACCTTAGGTAAGGATTTTATTTTATTTTAAAAGAATTACCGCACGGAACACTAATTACGCAAGTCCGACTTGCACTTCGCCGGACTTTTTTTCTTATATTTTGATGTTTTATTTTATCCCCGGAGCCTTCGGGACGCGGAACTGGGCAAACAGTATGTACAGATGGAGAATTTTTTATTCGGTGAGCTTTATATCGGCATTGAAATTGTACAAAAACGATAAATTAAATAATTTTTAGTAGTAGTCAATATACGTCACAATAAAATAAATTTTATGGCTGGAGCCATGGTGTCATTAAAAGTAACAGGTAACTTCAATATACTATTTTTAAGTCTGTCCTATAATAAAACAACAAAAGTACGAGTATTTATATTTCATGAGCATTTAACAAGATCTAGATATTTCAAAAACGTAAGATGTTAGCAGGTAGTCCAATATTTCTTTGGGCGTTCTATTTTGTTAAGGAATAAATTCCTGTATCAAATATTACTATTTTAGCTTCAACCAATATACGTTTTCTTTTAATTCAGTATTTTTGTGTTGATGTACGAACAGAATACAACTCAATCAAGAAACATATTTCCCATTATTCCCCCTATATTTTGCTTACTTTTCAGGCAGCTGGTGATTTCCCTTTCCGATAAATTCAGTTATGCTCTCTTTGACGTTGTTCATTGAAGTTAAGTGTGCATCGGCGAGACGATGTTGCAGCGACCCACATAAATAGTAATTAAACGGGGCCACGTACTAAGAACACGACGCGTGAGATGGAACTTCCCATCCTACAAAAAGGATAAAATCTAGCTGCGTATGTGAGGTGGCGTTGCGTTGTCCAGAACGTGCACGATCCCAAAGATCAAAGTCACCGCTATGAAACCGCTGGTATCATACTATATTTTGCACCTTTTATACGTAACAGCATCTTCTGCCAAAGTTGAGCAAATCATTTGTGCAGCTCTTGTTTTACAGGGGGAAATCTGTCTTATAGATAATGAGGCAACTATGTTAGGAATGTGGAATCTTTGGCATAAAAATACTACTCAGTATATATCACCACTACACCAAACACTTGATTTTTGCGCTCAACGCGCGTTTCGCTAACCATGTTAGCTTCATTAGGAGCGATGATGAGTCAATCATCGCTCCTGATGAAGCTGACATGGTTAGCAAAACACGCGTCAAGTGCAAAAATAAAGTGTTTGGTGTAGTGGTGATATATCCATATTAAATAGGATAATGAAGCAGTTTGCGTCACCTTAAGGGTGCCCCAGAATGCTCCAGTTATGTGGTGGTTCTCCTGCGCGGAGTGACTGGTATACCCACCACAAGCTGTGTCTGCGACCCTTTACCCCTTACAATGTGATTCTTTTTATAGGGGGTGTGAGTTTCAAAAACTTTTGAGTTAGTTTCCAATACGTAGATCTATATTACCTTAACCTAACTAAGTCTAATTACAAACTCAAAACTAAGTTCCCGGCTATTTCGGGAGTGTTGTGTTACAATAGTGTTAGTGATGTGTGATGTTTACATGTTTAGCTTATTTTTTGGAGAGGAGTAGCTCAACTACACTACGACCATATACCTATATACTAAGTACGTAATATAGTTCGCCTTGGTAGTCGAGTTTTAGTCATGTCTATTATTAGTCTATTTGTAGTACGTCTGAGGATCGTAAGTAGCGATTACCGACGTTTACGTTGTGTCTGAAGGCGTCAGCTATCTCATGGTTAGGGCGAGCTGTCGCTTTCTCAAGAAAGCGAAGCTGGGTATTTCTAGTGAATTCTTTTATTGTGGGCATTTGAAAATCCACGTGTAGGGTTTTGTTTTGAATTGTCTGGACTTTGGTTCGATGCTTTCCAGATATCTGGCACCATGTCTGGCCGCCGTACGTAAGCCTAGCCTTGATAATCGTTTTTTGAGGTTATGTGAACAGTATCATTGGATAAAATGGTAATTTTGCTTCTTTAGGATTGGTATTGCCACACATAAGAGTGGCGGGTAATAGTTTGAATTTAAAACTGAATTTTGCTATACTTATTTCAAAGGCACGAATTAATGTGTACATTTATCTTTTAGTACCAAAAAAATTATATTATCACTTATTACGGTAATGAATATCAAGTAAGAATCCAGTATAGAGTGTCAAATTTACAACCATACTCGGCATAATATGAAACTGTGCTGATGATAAATACGAGCATTCCCAGAAATGTCATTTATGATTAACCAGATATTTTAATCTTTATTATTATAAATAGGTTTTTCATATCAATAAAGGCCTTTATTATATCAGCTAGTTGTTTTTATTTGAGATTCGAGTACAGTATGCATTGCACTTATTTAATTAACAAGGTCCCCATTTTTGTAAACAAACATTAGGTGTGTCGTTTTCTGGAACTATGGGGAATTACATACATTATTCTTTGAATAACTCTGAAAGTATCTTAGATAATTACTATCATCATTTTTTTTTTATTAATTATTATAAAGAGTTTTCAAGATACAAGGAAATAGTGCTGGATAAAGGACATAATTTTTTTTTTTTTAAGAGAAAAATATTATTGTTAAATTATTAAAGCTTACTAATTTCAAGAAACACAAATTCACAAAACACACTTCCTTAAAAAAATTAAAAGTCCTTTTTCAGAAAGAAAAAATGTTCAATATAAATATATATATATATATATATATATATATATATATATATATATATATATATATATATATATATATATGTATATATTATATATATATATATATATATATATATATATATATATATATAACACATGGGCTGAAAAGTCCCGGGCCTAACACATAGATGGCGCTAGTTTTATTGCAGTCACCTTTTTTTCAGTTAATACTAACCTTCAAAAGACAGCTGTTAAAATTTCATGATATTCTATTCATTAGTTTGTGAGTTATTGTGCTAAGAGTGACGCTACTTTTGTTATTTTCAAAACAATGGATCAAAAACAATTTCGTGTTTTAATTTTACACTGCTTCTTGATGGGAAAAAATACCGTTCAAGCGAAGCAATGGCTTGAAAAGTGTTATGGGGACTCCGCTCCATCAGAAACAACAATAAAACGTTGGTTTGCTGACTTCAAACGTGGTCGTAGAGACACCGATGATGCAGAACGCAGTGGACGTCCAAATGAGGCGGTAACACCAGAAAACATCAAAAAAATCCATAAAATCGTTTTGAATGATCGAAAAGTGAAGTTGCGTGAGTTAGCTGACATCGTAAAGATATCAAAAGAACGTGTTGGCTTTATATTGCATGAGCATTTAACTATGAGAAAGCTCTGTTCAAAGTGGGTGCCACGTTTGCTCACTGTTTATCAAAAACAAGAACGTGTTGATGATTCTGAGCAGTGTTTGGCCATTGTTAGAGCGGCGCTGGAATGATTGCGTTGCTCTTGATGGAGATTACGTTGATGAATAAAGCTAATTTTGAACCAAAAAAACCGTGTTTTCTTTGTTAGGCCCGGGACTTTTCAGCCCATGTGTTATATATATATATATATATATATATATATATATATATTATATATATATATATATATATATATATATATATATATATATATATATATCTCAATCGAATTTCAAGGTTATTGACTATTGGTGAATTTTTTGATTTTAATTGTGTTTTTTTGTGGAATAATTTTCAATGTAACTAAAATTAATACTTGTAGTATTCTATGTTGGGAATGTGGAATTGACAATGACACTACTCAGTATATATCACCACTACACCAAACATTTTATTTTTACACTCGATGCACGTTTCGTTAACCATGTTAGCTTCATCAGGAGCGATGAGTCAATCATCACTCCTGATGAAGCTAACATGGTTAGCGAAACGCGCGTCGAGTGCAGAAATAAAGTGTTTGGTGTTTGGTGGGATACATACTGAGTAGAAAAATATTCTAGTTTACCCATTAAAGTTTTTACAGGCCAGTAATGCAAAACTTAATAAAAACTACCTTTCAATATTAATCGGGATCTAACAATGTTACAATTGCATTTCCAATTCAACATCATTACCAGTTTTTTACGTTTTTCTTACTACAGTTACAATAGTGATTTGATCCTACCCCCTTCAATATTGTGTGGTCGTTAAGACTTTAAAGAGGATCAAAGTATTGAGTTTTGAATGGAAGTTATGACACAAAAAATTGATTATAATCAAGAGAATAACTTTTAATTCACAGAAAAGCTGTATTTTATACAAAATGCTATAAAACTTATTGGGTATATGTATATATATATATATATATATATATATATATATATATATATATATATATATATATATATATATATACTTTTTTTGAGTATTTTTCCTTTTTGAAAAAGGGAGTTTTTGAACCTATTTGTGTTCTTTGAAATTTGTAAACTTTGGTAATTTAACAATAATATTTTTATATTAAGTATAAAACTGATATCAGAGTCAACATAAGCGTTCTCGAAAAACCCGGATAAATGTTTAATTCCAGACGCAATAAAACATAATTATGTCAATATTTCACCCCAACCCTATTTTTCACTTTTATAATAAATTCGAATTTGAAAATTACCCTTAAAAATATAATTAGAAGCATAAAAAAACCTTAAATTTCCATTCCCCAATCTGCAGAACTAAATTTTTACAAATTTTGATAATCAGTCACCCTTCATGCTTTGTAAGGGTACAAAATCGAAAGCTAACCGCAGAAATAAAAAATACTCGGGAAATCATTTTTCGAAATTTTTTTTTGACGTTATTCGCTTTTTGATATAAAAATACATTCTTTTTTTGTTTAAACCATAGACATAGAGGATGGACTGAGCGTTCCGTATCCCGCAGTGAAGCAAATATGGACGCAAAACTGTGAGAGAGACAAAGCGAATGTGCGACCAGTAGCTGTTTTTTTTCTAGAATGCCGCTAAGCTACGGCGCTTTTGAAAATAATATTTCTAATTGTTCTATTTGAACTAAAATCCGGATGCTGCGTCTTGGTTATTACAGGCCTACAGAAAAGAGACAGATATTGGCCGCACAGTCGCTTTGTCTCTTTCTAAAGAGTGATCAATTTTGTGGGGTTGATGCTCAGTCCATCCTCTATGTCTATGGTTTAAACATTATGAGTTTAGCCGCCATATTGCGTCCGCCATATTAGATTGGACAAAGGATGATATAAGGAATGACAAGGTGAACCTCATATTGATGTGTCACATCAAGCTAATGATGTGTATTTTTATGATGCACCACTTTGGGAAGAATTAAGCGGGCTACATGGAACACTTTCTGTGAAAGTACTTATAGAACAAACTCAATTTGTCAATAGTTCTTCGATTTATTAAGAAATCAAGGTTACTGAATCTATTTTCTACTTAATATATTGTCATTAAACAATAAGATGTTAAACTTACAATATATATTTAAGTATGAGCCTTAGAACCCAATTTGTTTATTTCCAATTTCGCAGTAAAGTGGGATCGCTTTATGGAATTTTAACAAGAATTACTTTTAAAATCATAATAAATGCAATCCAGGAACAAAGATAAGCAAAATTACATTAAGAAAATTTTACTTTTTTACCGATAATTTACGAGAATCCTACTAGTAACGTTCCCAGTAAAATAACGCGTTAAAACCTTAGACATGGACAACGACCTAATATTATGTTTTATATGTTACGTAATCTGTGTTTAAAAATCCTATCGGAAAAACAACTAAATTTTGTTAGTGATCTAATGATTAATTATTACACATACTTAAACTCCTGCCCCGTACTACCTTATTCCACGAATATCACGCGATTGGTCCTCTCCTTCCTCTCTGATCGGACATTCCAGGTTCGAGTCGATCAAACCATTTCCGGAAGTCACCCAGTCGAGCTGGAGTCCCCCAAGGCTCCATTCTCTCCCCTCATTAATTAAACATCTACACGGCCGACATACCCAAGTCGAACCACACTTCTCGTTTTATGTATGCCGAGGATACCGCTATTACAGCCACCATCAAGTCGCCCAGGATCATCAGCAGCCGCCTCCAACGCCATCTCAACACGCTAGTCCCCTGGTTCGAACACTGGAGAATCCAGCTCAACCCAGCGAAGACCCAAGCCATCATGTTCTCACAGCCTCCCCCTCCAAGGAACCCCACTCCGATGGTCAGACAGCATCAAGTGCCTTGGCCTCCACTACGACAAGCGGCTAGTATGGAAAGACCAGGTTACCGCCTCCGCCAAGAAAGCCAACTCCTCGGCAAGCTCTACCCACTTCTGAACAAGTCCCGCAAATTGTCATCTCGCAACAAGTTGACAATTTACAAGATGATAATTCGAAATATCCTACTCCAGCCCAACAAGATGCTAGATGTCAAGCTTACAGTACCATCGAGCAGATACAAAAATCAAAATTCTAATCGAACAATGTATTGAGAATAATGTTCCAGTTCATTTAGCTTTTACTGATTACAACAGAGCTTTCGATTCTGTAGAGCTATATCCGTATGAATCATGCTAGAATAGATTCAAGATACCGAGACCTTCTTAAATACGTATACGAAAAGGCTACACTACAAGTTAAATCAATGATCTAATGAAATGATGAATGAAACTTTTTACATTGGCTTTGGAGGAAGTCTTTAACAATTGGATTGGTAGGAGAGACAAATAAATGTTGATGAAAGATAGTTAAGCCATCTCCGTTTTGCTGACGATGTAATTTTGTTCGGTAACAACTTACGAGAGTTACAGCAGATGGTTCAAGATCTGAAGGCAGCTTCAGAAAAAGTTGAGCTGACTATGAATTTAACAAAAACTAAAATTCTGACTCCAGACGAAACAGCAGTCTATGTTGGAGGGAGTAAAATAGAAAAAGTAAAAGAATATGTTTACCTAGGTTATGAAATAAAACTTGATAAAGAGAACCAAAAAGCAGAATTGAATAGGAGAATTAAAAATGAGAATGGAAAACTGGGTTACGTCTTAAAAAGTTCTGATATCCTGATCAATCTGAAAACCAAAGTTTTTAACATGGATTAGAAACCGCAACATTAACGATGGAAACAGCTAATAAACTTCGAACTACCCAGAGAGCTATTGAACGAATTATGCTGGGAGTAACACTTAGAGACCACCTACATCAGGGGTGCTCAAACTTGAACTGCTGGCGATCTACCTCAATATTGTTAGACTACGATCGATCGACACTGAGAGGCTGCAAGTAAGTGTGATGCAGGATTGTCGTCTAGGTAGGGTGTATCGTGGCATAGATATTAGTTTTCCGCACAATATGCATTTTTTTAGTCAAGGTAAGTGTAGGTCTGCTCTAAAATGTCCATGAAAAACTCATAATTATTCAAAATTGCGAGTTTATTGGTTCTTACAAAACAAACGAGTTCTAGTGTCTAAACTTAACTAAAGAGTGACTTTGGATGTTGAAGCGTGGCACTGTATGTCCTCAGCATACTTTTCATAAGATGGTACGTAATTACCGAGTGCTAATCGCAAGCATGATGACATATGTTCGTCAGTTAGTCGATTGCGATATTTTGACGTAATTATCTTCATTTCAGAAAATGCAGACTCGCACAAGTAAGTTGACCCAAACATTGCCGTCAGTTGAAGGGCGATTTGCCTTAGATTCGGATATTTATCTTCAGATATAAAACACCAGAATTTTGTATCAGATGCTGTGGCTTTGAGATGTATATCTGATATAATCTGCACTAACTCATTTTCAACAGAACATGAGTCCATGTTAAACTGACTTGCTATTTCAGTAGCTAATTCCTCAATGTTTTTACACGAAAACTCATAAATGATGCGATATTTGTCAATTTACTGAAATCATAAAAATGTATTTCGAATTGGCCCAGAATATTTGATAATTCTGCCTCATAAATATCATAATTCAACTGAGGAATCCTTGCTTTCAAAGACGGAAAATTTTACAGATCCTTTCTTTTCAGTTGATCTATCATAAGTTGCAATTTACTTTTGAATGCGTTTATTGCGCTAATCATCTCAATAGTAGTTTTTCCTTTACCTTGAAGCTCCAAATTAATGGTGTTTAAATGCATTGTGATGTCTGTCAAAAACGCCAAATCAGTCAGCCATTTTCCGTTTTTCAGCATCTGAGTGTCATCACCTTTTTCGTCTAGAAAAGCTGTTATTTCGGGCAATAATTCTTGAAACCTTTCTAGGAATTTTCCGCGACTCAATCACCTGACGTCCGTGTGAAGAACTAAATCAGTGTGTTCAGCTGACTCACTATCTTCCAACTGCAATTTAAAGAGCCGTCGTTGCAAGCTACGTGCACGGATAGAATTCACAATTTTTATTGCAATGCCCATAATCTCCTCCATGTTTAGAACTTTTGAACACAAACTTGTTGATGTATAATGCAGTGGAAGAGAGAAAAATGAAGGGAAATCATCATTAGCTGGACACAATGCCACAAAACCGTTTTTGTTTCCAGTCATTGCTGGTGCTCCATCGGTTGTAATGCACACTAGTTTATATATTGGTAGCTTGTAGTTTGTTACAAAATTGAAGAAAACGTCATATATATCTTCGCCACGGGTCTTTCCTTTCAGAGGAATCATTGTCAAAAACTCTTCCTTAGCCGACATGTCATTGAATACCATTCGAATAAAAATACACAGCTGGGCAATGTCTGTCATATCGGTGGATTCATCGAACTGTAAAGAAAAGTATGTACATTCCATGATATCATGTTTTAGTTTATCTGACATGTCCTGACTCATGACTTCAACACGCCTTGTGACAGTCAGACGAGATAACTAAAGTTCTCTAATAGCAGACATAATCTCTGTTTTATTTTTAAAATCTCCAAATAAACTCTCACCCGTTTCAATAAATGCTTCCTTCACAACCAATCCATCATCAAATGGTTTCTTGTGTTTCGCCAATATATGAGATTTTTTAAATGACGCGATCGTTGCAGCTTTTGATGGTTTGGCTGGTCTTGTGAACATGGTTTGGTCTTTTTTCAAACAAGTTATCAAATCACGTACTTTTCATTTTCTTAATTCACTCTGTGACGGAAAATCCTTTTCATAGTTTTTATGAACCGTTTTATGATGCCTCTCTAAGTTCCCACGCTTAGGTATTGCAACTGACGCATGGCAAATGAGACAAATGCACTTATCCTTTACCATACAAAAGAAAAATTCTTCCTCCCAATCGTTATTAAAATGATAAGTTTTACTTTTCTTCGCTGCACTCATTTTGGACTATTTATTAATACACTTTGAATCGATGTATCGCCTTCAAGTTACAACTCAGACTGACTCCTATTCCTGCAGGCGCAACATTTATATCGGCGCGAATGAAGTCTCGAATGTTCCCGTCAAACACGCCGCCCGAAGTTTCTAGAAAAATCGGCGGGAATCAAAAACGCGGCTTTTCTTTGACAAGTACCGCGCATTCCTTTGATAAAGCCGCCTTTTGCCGCTAGCAGGGGGTTATTACGATAAAAGAAAGTGATGAGGGGGTTATTCTGGCCTAATTGTGGATCGAATAAGTTTTAGTAGTTTATTCATTACATTTTGTTTTAGTTACCTAAAACAAAATCTGTGAATAGTTCTATATCGGAAATTTTTTCTCGAGATCGACTCAAAAAGCACTCGCGATCGACCGTTTGGGCACCCCTGACCTACATAATGAGGAAATATGTCTATGAACCAAGGTCGAGGATGTCATAAAGCGTGTGGCAACTCTAAAATGGACACGTCGCTAGACAGATGTCGGATAAGAAGTGGACGAAACACCTAATACAGTGGAGACCTACAAGACACAGGAGAAGTCTGGGAAGACCACCAAAAAGATGGCTCGATGACGCGAAACAACGGGTCGGTAGGAACTGGCACCATATAGCCAAGGATAGAGTGGAGGGGAAAAGACAGGAGGAGGCCTACGTCCAAGAGTGGATGGCAAAAAGCTGCTAAAAGAAGAAGAAGAGAATGAGCCCCGTACTACTATGAAGTATGAAGAATTTATTAGTAATATATAAACTATTTATTTGCGTCGAATTAAAGTGTACGTGGCATAAAAGGCAATTTATATTATTCATAATAAAATGTAGATAATAAAAATTGATTAGATAGCAATATATTATGTATAGGTTTTTAATAGCTATATTGCAAAAAGTTTTACTTGATATAAATGATACATTTTAATTAATGGATTATGACCGATTACATTGACAATTTCTTTATACGAATAATTATAATTACAAATGAAATGTAAAATAGATGTGCAGTTGAAATATAAAATATCGATTTCAATAATTCTTCTATTGTTTTGATGATTGTTATTTCACTGACGATTTTGGAAATATTACGCAAATAACAGGTGCGGATTTAGGGGTATACATTGCTTCCTCCACAAATATTACCTTTCATCGCCTGCCTTCTTAGTTAGGACAACTTTCTCTCTGAATACTCTTACCTTTCCGCTTGGCTAGGTCTTTAGTACGTGCACTCGCATTTGTACGAGGACCGCCTTTTAAGTTTTTACAAACGACCACTAGATGGTGCTAGTGAGATGTGACATTACCATTGATGTAAAATTAGACATTTACTAATGTTAAAACAGTGGCACCTCAGAAATTAGCCGAATAGTTTGTTTACAGAGAACGTTTAAAAAAAAAGTTTTGTGAACAAGTAAAATTTCACGTGAAGGTTTTCGTTGGATGATTTTTTATGATTTCTGTAAAGGCTTAACTCAACAACAATGCCTTGAATTTTTAGTTTACAATTGGTTTGCACAATTTCGTCATAGTCCTGCTTCCGTCAGCGATGAATTTCATGAAGGTCGGCCAAAATCGGTTGTTGTTCCAAAAAACATGGATGCTGTGCGCAACATGATTGAAAAGGATCTGCATTTGACTTATCGCGGGATAGGGGCATTCTTAGGCATATCGAAGACTGCAGTACATTCGATTTTGCATGAACATTTAGCTGTGAAAAAGATCTGTTCCCGATGGATTCCGCATAATTTGATCGAAACTCAAAAACAAGCTTGAGTCCATTTGGTGTAACGAAATGCTCAAAATGTTCTACCGAAGACATGCAAAATCTATATCCGTAACAAGAGACGAAACTTGTATATATTCGTACGAGCTGGAAACTAAGCAACAATCAACTGTATGGTTGTTCCAAGATGAACCAAATCCAACCAAAGTTCGCTAAGCACTTCCAAGAAAATGATCGCTTGTTTCTCTGGACTGGACATATTGCAACCATTGTTTTAGAGGATCGAAAAACAGTTAATGTTGAATGGTATACAATAATTTGTTTGCCAGAAATCATCGATGAAATCAGGAAAATCAACCGAAAACATCGCATCGTTCTTCATCATAACAACGCCAGCTATCACACAGCACGTCAAACAATTGATTATTTGAGGAAGAAAAACACCGAATTAATGTATCATTGTCTGTATTTACCTGATTTATCGCCTAAAGACTTCTTTTTGTTTCTGAATGTCAAGAAAATGAGTGGACAGCCATTTTCGTCACTTCAAGAAGCTGTTGAATCCTTCCAAAATCATGTGCCAACTTCAGAGTGGAAAAAATGTTTCGAAAATGAGTTCGAACGCATGCAAAAGTGTATAAATCTTAACGAGGTTGAGGCGTTAAACGTAAAATATGAAAACTATTTTGTATAGATTTATTTCGATAGATTAATTAGTTTAGAAATTTTCTATGAAAAATTTAAGGTCTTTAAGAAACTTATTTAAATAAAAATCGAAATTAACAGTACATAGAGTCTTATGGAGAATACGTTAATTTGATATAAAAATGACACATTTTTTGTTAAGAAAATGAAAAAAAAAGGCCATCAATAGGAAATTTTACTATGTTAGACATTGAAATTTCGCGATTATTTTTTAAAAAATTCAAATTTAATTAGAAAGCTCTAACTTTATGAAAAATAACAATTATTGGAGGTACTTGTGAATGATTTACCATTTATCTCTGAAATAGCGGCAACGTTGCATTTAGTAGTATTGGCGGGAAATTTAAATATTTTAAATTGTATAGTACAAGTTTATATAATTAAAACATATGGTGCAAGTAAATAATATTAAGTTTAACTAATAATAGATTTGCAATGGGTATTAGTTTTTATAAATAAAATAAAAATAAATAATTTTAAGCATTTGTTTTAATTATTTAATTAATTTACTTGTTAAAATATAATTACCTAGTGCAACTTCAGTGTTAACATTATAATGTTCCTTATTGTCCTTCGATATGATGCGAGACCACAGCGTGTTTCATTACATGAAGAACATTTTAAGTTTTCTCCAGGTGATCGCATGTCAACAATTCGACGACCACTGTCACAGAGGTTAGGAGACACTTGGTTTTCTGTTCCGTTTACCAGCACTTTGTTGGCTTAATCTTTGATTATATACAGCCTCAGTAACGCGTTTTCGCTTCCACATAAAAATTCTTTACTATTTTTATCAATATTTGTTGATTTTTTATTATTATCCATTATTTTTTTACTTGTTTACATCAGCTAATCACAATAACCACAAAATTCAATATATCTATATACAAGCATATCAGTAGAGCCAACAGTAAATTACTTTACAGCGTTGCCGCTTCGAAATAACTGAATTTTAAGATTTTTAATTATCATTTTTTATTAGTTACCAATTTTTTTAACTTAATAATAATGTATTTTTATTTTTTTTCATATTATTTGCTTTGATAATTTTTTTAAAAATTATAAAATATAATTAATTTTTTATTTTCCATATTTTTTTTTCTGTAAATTTGTACAAAACATCCAAAAGTTAATCCATTCACGTTAAATTATATATATATATATATATATATATATATATATATATATATATATATATATATATATATATATATATATATATGTGTATATATATATATATATATATATATATATATATATATATATATATATATATATATATATATATATATCAAGGATTTTCTACAGCTGACGCTGTCTTCCTTCTCTCAGCCTTTGATTCCATCCGTTTCTATCTTCCCAGTCTGCATCTGCTAAACCCCTGTCCTCCATAGCCTCGTCCACATTCTCTCCACGATCGTCTGGGTCTTCCTCTTTTTCTTCTCCCTATAGGACTCCAGTCCGTTATTTTCTTTATCCACCTATTATCTTCGCTCCGTCTTATGTGTCCATACCATTTTAATCGTTTTTCTTCAATGATGTTTATTGCATTCTCTTTGATGTTCATTGTGCTTCTTATTTCTTCTTTTGTTATTCTCTCCATACGTGTCACTCTACAACATCTTCTCCAATACTCCATCTCTACCGCGTTAATTTTAGATTTATTTCTTTTATTGATCGTCCATGTTTCTGACCCGTATGTCATTATGCTTTGTATTATTGATTTGTATATGCGTGTTTTGTTTCACTTTGTAATGTGTTTGTCTCATAGGATCGAATTTAATTGTCTTATACATATCCGCGTTTGTCCTAATCTAGCTTTGATCTCTTCTTCTGATGTTGCGTTTTTTGAAATGATGGTTCCTAAATATTTAAATCTATCGGTTCCTTTGATTATTGTTTCGTTATCCTTGTTGTTAGATATTTCGTTTTCTCAAAGTTTATTGCTAATCCTGCTTTAGTGTATTCTTCTTTCAGTTTTCTTACCATATAACTGAGGTCTTCCTCATCTTGCGCTATGATTACTTGGTCGTCTGCGAAACTTAGAGTATATAAGTACTCTTCTCGTATTGGGACTCCCATTCCACTACATTTTTGCTTCCATTTTTTTAATGTTTGTTCGAGGTATATTTTGAATAGTGTTGGGGATGTAGAGCATCCTTGTAATAGGCCTTTTGATGTTTGGAGTCTCTTCCCTAGAGGGAATGGGGGGAATAGGGAACATTAAATTATTTAATAAAATTAAATAAACAATATATAAGACTAAAAATCTTTCGATAATGAATTTATTATCATAATAATAACCATCGTTAGTCTTACAAAAAATTTTAATTATTTAATACAAAGCATTTCTAAATAACAACATTCAAAACTTTTGGTTGGGACTATCCCACCTCAACTTCCTTAGAGGCGAATATTTTGAGAAGCAATAGAACGATTAGTACCAAAAATTTTTTTTTCTTTTATTATTTCTGTAAATACTTAGGGTAGATAGTCCGCGTATCCAACCTGAGGATCTCTCGGATCATTAATTAAAATAATGGCTGCTTTCTCCGAGCATACCTACTTTTGGATTAAAACACGGTTAATTGCTCAGAGCCTTATTTGGTATTGCGTGTGAAGTGTTTCTACATGTTTTACACACACATGTCTACATCTTGTACTCATACAAAAGCCCTGACCTGGCATCGTCTCATATGTTATCAGTTTGTTTCGCAGCGAAAGCTTACTTGAACTGTCGAGCAGTGAATTAAGACTGGAAAGTAAGGCTCTGGATTTAACTCTCAAAGTTGCGGATTGTTTCTTCCATTTTGTCGTAATGTGGGATAAACTATTCGACGCTGTTTTGCCATGCGAGCCTCGTACTTTTAATTGTAATTTGACTTGGAAAAGAGAAACACTCGAGTCTCTGCCGGTGTGATTTCGATTCTCCATTAACTGAATTAATCGGACAACTTATTCAGGACTGCCCAAAGCTTATTGGGTGAAGCAGCAGTGGCGACAATGGAAATGGAGATTCGGCCTCCATCGTTTTCTCCTCTGAGGTTTTTCCCGTTACGCTGAATTTCCTATTCTAAATGAATGACTGAGTCAGTTTTGTAATATAAAGCTTAAAACCAAAGAGTATAAGTTTCAGCATCAGTCCCTTGTGTTACACCTTATCAAACGCCTTTTAAACCTCTATCATTATCACCCCTTCTTGTTGAATATTACGGCTATAAAATTTTTAGGGGGGTGTAATGCAACAGTGTCAAATTACAAGTGCAAATGAGCTCATTCCATAATGTTTAAAGAGGATTGAAGCTACTGGGTAGATACAATAAGGAATTACAGTCGACACTCTATATAGTGAAAGACCAAAATGTTGACCGAAATTTCACTATAGAGAGTTTTTCACTATATAAAGAGAAAATCCGTATATATTGCTATGTATGTAAAATATTCTAGGTCTTGAAAAAATTGCACTATAAAGAGTTTTTCACTATATAGAGTTTCACTATAAACAATGTCGACTGTATTAACATTGTACGACGTCTAGAATATTCTGTGTCCGGAAACCAGTCGAAATTTTACGAGGTTCTAATAGCGAGTCGAATAAAAGCTTTTAACGTTAATTTTGCGGCCCCCGTCCCCTGAAATGCCCAAAATGCTACATCCAAAAATGGACTGTCGTTTAACCACTTAAGTTAAGTACCATAACATTTGTTGACACTAAAAAAATCCAGCGCCCCAAAGGGCAGACGTCGCGGAAACCGGACCCAGCTTTGCAGTCCAGGAAACGTCGATCCGAAAATGGACTGGTCATTTAACCAATATAAAATCAAGAAATTTAGTTCTTGATAAAATAAGAGGGAACTTGCAAAAGGTAGACGCCGCCAATACTGAAGGACGAAGCTGGATCCGTTTTTTTTCAGCTAAAAACGGTTGTTTTTCGAGTTTTTGAACCATTTGGGGTGCTCGACTTTTTTAGTGTCAATAAATGTTATGGTACTTGATTCGTGGTTAAACGACAGTCCATTTTTGGATGTAGTATTTTGGGTATCATCTGGGCATTCAGGGCACAGAGTCCGGAAAATCAACGTTAAAGGCCCGATAGAATAAACAACTAGGCAGACAGTTTGTTGACAGGTCAAAATATCCGGTCGCCCTCTCGGTCTATAAAATTTTCTGCTCGCAAATCATATCAAAATAATATTATTTTTAGAAATGCATTCATTCTAAGTTGAATCATTAGGTACAATACATAATTCTTATAATGTTTTAAAATTTTAAAACATTCTCTTGATAATCCAGATGAAAGTCAATTTACAATTTACGGATAAAATTGTGAGCAATTAATTTCACAATCATATTTAATGTCCTATAATCTAAAACCCTAGGGTTTTATTTCAATCTGAAGTTTTATTACTATTGTTTGTGTGGATTTTCTGAAAGTACCCTACGATTCTGTTGAGTTAATAAAAATTAAATAAAATCATTTTTTAAATTAACAAATAGGGAAGCTGAATCCTCAAATGTATGCTGAGATCCTTTCTTGTATATGAAATTGAACGTTTTCTTGTAATTTTCTTTCATGTGTAGTTATAATTATAATAGTAGTTATAATTAGTCTATTATAAAAAGTTGTTGTCGAGGACAGTTTCAGTAGCAATAAAGTTTTGTAGCTAGATTTACCATCGTAGTAAAAATAGCTATAATTCAATTTAATTAAGCTCGCCCAAAGATAAAAGTAAATAATAAAGTACTTATCCACATTCAGAAAAATATATTTGGAATCATAATACTAATCCAAGTATTAAATTACAATCAATTACAAATTAAACATATGTTGTTTTACCTTTATTTTTCATATGGTTAACCATAACCATAAAAAAACTATGATATATTTCAATTACCAATCCTTCTAATTTTTTTCTTCGGATACCATGGCCGTTCAACGATCTTTGGTTATTATGTAGGCTACCATGTTGATGACGATCGTTTTATTGACAGCCGCTCAGAAGAATTGAACCGTAGACTTTCCGTACCACTGCCTCAAATTTTCCAACCACGATGTTGTCCTCCTCCCTGGGCCACGTCTGCCTGGAATCTTTTCCTTTATAATCAGATGCAAGATTTCGTATTTTTCTGGATGTCTCATAATGTGGCCAAAATATTCTAATTTGCGTCGCTTGATGGTCGTGATCACTTCCAAGTCCTTGTCCATGCGAGTGAGAACGCTGTTGTTACTAATTCTGTCCATCCAACTGATTTCTAACAGTCGTCGATACACCCACATCTCGAATGTTTCAAGACGTTTAAGCATTGCTTCAGTTAGCGTCCACGCTTTCATGCCGTACAAGAGAAGCCGAAAGACAAGTAGCCTAACATTTTCATCCGTAGTTTCAATGATAGGTAGTGACTAGTTAAGATTTTTTTGTTCTTCACAAATGCCGCTATTGCCTTCTCTAGTCGAATTAGTTTATCAACTCTCTCTATCTTTGTGCCACTGACTGTATCACCACAATTTTTCATATTAGATTCTTTGCTTATAATCATATATTTTGTTTTATTTGCATTGAGTCTTAAACCAAACTGTGTACAAATATCAGTTATTTGATCAATAAGTTTTTGTAGATCTTTTCCGTTATTAGTGATAATTAATGTATCGTCGGCGTATCTGATGATATTTATGTTAACGCCGTTGATGTTGATTCCTTCAGTGGTACCAATGAGCACTTCATTGAATATCACTTCCGAATAGAGGTTGAACAACAAGGGCGATAGAATACAACCCTGACGCAATCCCCGCTTGGTTTTAATTTCATCCGATAGTTAATGTTTCTAATTTAGAACAATGTAAAAAATTATGTTCTATAGATAATATTAACTTTTTGGTTGTTTTCTTATACCTTACGTTTTTACTACTTAGTTTGGTATACCAAAGCTGGTTCTGGACCTCTGTATAGTTTTGTGGGTCCGAATTTTGCTCATTCCTCGGCTTTTTCTTTACCTTATCCCCGAATGTTCTAATCCCACCGTAGTTCAACCCTGTTGTTCCTGGAGGATGACTCTAACAGGTCACGTTTACACTCCATCGTGATCTTGGAATAGACCTCCTAGACATCTAAAGGCTTTAGAGCAGCTCGACTGTCCGATAGAAGATATATGTTTTTGGTTGCAGTAGTGTCTCCAATATTCTCGTGAACATATGCTTATATGGTCTGAATTTCTTCCTGGAACATTGTTGCACTTGTCCGTAGTGGAATGCGAAAGCTCTACTTTTTCTGTGTATATATTTTTGGTCCGCCTGTGTCACAAACCAGCCTCGTTGCGTTCATCGAAGTCTCAACCTTCATCCATAGATTGGGATGCACCCAATTTTATATGGTTTTTCTAAATTATACAACGTTGCCACATAGTCAGATTGCATGTCCAAGAGTTTGTCGTTGATTAGATCCATAACTCTTGTGTGTCCAAATTGTACAGGTGATGGCTTCCATTCCTCATTGCTCCTCATTCGGTAGACGCTATTGATAGCGTCGTTTTTTATGTATATGTCGGGGGGTATTAGTCCTAGAATTATTATAGCTGTCAGCCAACCTCTATAGCCGATTTAGCTCCATGGTTATCGTTCTTTGCTCTGTTTTTGTCGACCCTACTGCAACTCGGTGTGTAATCGTGGGTCTAATGACCGTGACGTACAGCCAAAGCACCATTTTTGGTTTAAGGCCCCAAGTTTTCCTAATACAAGCTCCTACATCTCATGAGAAACTTTTTTGCTTTATTGAGGTTTGTTTGTAATTTGTTCATTCCACGTTAAACTAGAGAACTAAAGAAGAGGGGAGTCTAAAGGTGCCGGGACCAAATGGCCGTATTTCCCTGTCCATATAACCTCCCACTGAAGTTTGTGGATATTCACAAGAAGTTAGAGAAGTTGCAAATTTACTTACTCAGATGTATAATAATAAACTTTTTGAAAAATATTTTTGCGCCGTTACCTACGTCCATGATTTATTCAACAGTGAGTATAGGCATGGGTTACATATAGGTATAAATGAGCATACACTTTTACCCACACAGTCTGCAGACCACCTGTTAGCCCGTAGGATATCGTATCGCATTTCACGAGAGCTAAAGCTTTTTATAAAGCAGATAGATCGAAGTATATTTTTAAAATTATTAAATTCGTAATTAGTCGATTTTCCTGGACAAAAGTCATTATTATTATAGAATGATTACGTCATCTCAGCTGACAGATATTTTAAGGTTGTGAGAAACATGGGGCACTATATTAGAGGAAAGTTTTTTCTTTAATAGTTTAAAAAATAAACAACCAATGAGAATGAATATAATAAGTTTGTTTAATAATTGGATTTTTCCTGATACGAGGGTTGTATGATAATTACCTGGCCTTGGCTAGAGATGGCGTAAACATAACCTTTCACAAGAATCCTGTCAAATTTTCAAGTCGCCACATGATATAGTTTGTGACTGGCAGCCATATAAATAGAACTTTTATGATTTTACAACAATGGAAAAAATTGAATATCGAGCCGTGATAAAATATTTGTTTTTGAAAAAGAAAACGAAGGATGAGTTAAAAGCCGACCTCAGCACAGTTTATGGGGACTCTGCACCTTTGTTATGGACCATAAAATATTGGACAGGTGCGACTGTACAAGCAGTTTTGATGAAGAACGTCCAGGTCGTCCAAGTGAGGTCCACCACATCATAAAATGATTGAAAGAATCCACGATATAGTGATAAATGACCGGAGAGTAAAAGTTCGTGAGATTGCTGAGACTGTGGGTATCTCAATAGAACCGGTGCAAAACAATTTAACAACTTATTTAGATACAAGCCGTGCCCGCGGCTCCGCTCTCGTATACTTGATTCACTACTATCGTCACTGCGTATTCCTTATGTTACCTAACGTAATAAAATATCTGTCATTATTTCCCCTTATCTCCCATTATTTTCTCCCATTATCTCACCTTATCTCAAATTATCTAGGCTTATCTCGACTTGTCTCGCAATATTTCGCCTTATCTCCCATTATTTCTCCTTACCTCCCATTATCTCACCATAACTCCCATTATCTAGACTTATCTCTGCTTATCTCCCATTATTTTCTCCTTATCTTTCATTATTTATACTTATCTCCCATTATCTCACCTTATCTCCCTTTATTTAGGCTTATATCGAATTATATAAAACATATGTATAAATTTATAAAAACACGTAAATCAGATAAGTGGTTCTCAACTGATAAGCGCACTAACGGACAGACAGACAGAGAGACGTTGCATTTTATATATATTATATTCTTTGCAACATGATATTGTTCCATATTTAATGGTTTAGGCAGTGTTTTGCAAGATAACGCGCTAACGGTAACCTTTTTTCCGTCTTGATTCACTATTATCGTCACTGCTTTTTCTTTATGTTACCTAACGCAATAAAATATATCCTATAACCTGACCAGAGAACATATCTATGTTTAAAAAAAAGCACGTAACGTACTAACGGGCAGACAGACAGACAGAGAGACGTTACATTTTATATATATTATAGATAGATAACCTGTCCAGAGAACATATGTATGTTTAAAAAAAAGCACATAAATCGGATAAGTGGTTCTCGAAGGATAAGCGCACTAACGGACAGACAGAGAGACGTTGTATTATATATATATTATAGATATAGATTATTATTTTTATATAACCTGGCCGAAGAATATATGTATGAATTTAAAAAAAAGACACGTAAAATCGGATAAGTGGTTCTCGCGTGATAAACGCACTAATGGACAGACAGACAGGGAGACATTGCATTTTATATATATTATAGATTATAGATATTCTCCGCTATATAATATTGTTCCATATTTAATGGTTTAGGCTGTGTATTGCAAGGGAACGCGCTGGCGGCAAACATTTTTCCGACTTCATTCACTATTATCGTCACTGCTCATTCCTTACGCTACCTATCGAAACAAAATATAGCCTATAACCTGGCCAGAGAATATATGTATGTTTAAAAAAAAAAGTACGTAAATCGGATAAGTTGTTCTCCAGTGATAAGCGCACTAACGGACAGACAGACAGAGAGACGTTGCATTTTATATATATTATAGATGAGAAAGCAAGATGCAAGATGGGTGTCGCGATTGCTCACAATTGACAATAAACACGCACGTGTGTCAACTTCAAAAGAATGTTTGGCGATGTTAAAGAGTACTCGGGCTGATTTTGGCGTCGATTCATAACTGTTGACGAAACATGGATTCATCACAGCACACTAGAGATTATAGAATAGTTCAAACAGTGGCTTTTCCGGGGCGAACTGGGGCCAAAGCAGACCAATGCGACTTTATCGGCCAACAAAGTCATGGCCACAGTGTTTTGGGGTGCACGGGGCATAATCCACGATGATTAACTTGAAAAGAGCAAAACGATTAATGGAGAGTATTATGTTAACTTACTGGATCGTTTCAACCATGATGTGAAAGAAAAACGTCTGCATTTGGCGAAGAAAAAAAATTCTTTTTCATCAAGACAGTGCACGCGTGTACACTTGCGTCATAAGTTAGGATACGAATTACTTCCGTATTCACCATATTCGCCAGATTTAGCCCTTAGTAATTATTACCTATTTCCGAATATAAAAAAATGACAGCGGGAAAAAATTTGGTTCAAACGATGAGGTGATTGCTGAAACAAACGCCTATTTTGAATCGTATTTACAAAATACAAAAATGTTGGTCTGAGTGTATCGAGCTAAAAGGAGATGATGTTGAAAAATAAACAACAATCTCTTGCACAACAAAAAACAGTCAAATCTTGTATTTTATTAGTAATGTTATTGACAATTTGATATAGGTGGATGTAGGGTTCGCCGACTTATAGAAGGCAAATGGTAATTCTGAAGAAACTTGATTATAAGCGTCTGATGCTTGTTGAGTGTTCCCACACCGGTCCAATTTGGAGCCTCTATTATTTTTACTTTTTCTTAATGTCCTCTCTGGGCTATTACATGTGAATCCCTTTCCTTCGCGGATGATTTAATGACGTATTATCATTATGCACTGTTCCTTTTGTATGTCGGCAAAGCGGAAAGCTACGGTTTTCCTATTTGAAAGAACTAATTCAGAAAATATGAAAAACTCCATGATTTCATTTATATTATTTACTTAACATTAAGAGCCAAAATGTTGCGTATGGATGGCTCTGGAACCTTATTAACCTGCAGGAAAAAAAAGGGTAAAGTATATATTAAAACCTGCCGTTTGTAGTTTATATCTACTATAAATTTAATAATTCAAGATTTAAAATTTTAAACACTGCATTAATGATATCCTATTTTTGTAACATACTACATATGTACATTTAATTTTGCAATTCTATTTTTTACATTTAAATTGTAAAACGTCTTTTAGCTTGCTAGCCTTCAAGTTACAATTTTAAATATATTTTGATGATTCAAAAACAGGGTTGTGACACGCCTAATTGACCGGGTGGAATAAGTTTTCTTAGATAGGGTCAGTTGCTAGCTAACATGAATGGACAGTTTTATAAAGCGAATTGAGGTAGACAGCTCACCAGCATAAGTTCTTTGGTCGTGCTGGTATTAGATTAAATATGTAAGTCTATTTGAAGATACAATAAGGAAGAAAAGAAGGCTACGTCAAATTTTCCTTTGATCGTTAATTTTTTTATAACAACATCCCTATATGAACGGTTGCACAGCAATAATTTGATAAGTTGTTTTCAGAAGACATGAACTCTCTTTTTGGTTGTGTACTTTTCCGGAAAGGGCCAGGTTTTATTGCAGCAACGGTGCTTGCAAATACGCAGTTCTAGAAGAAAATAAGTAACGACTTTCTCACATTAAAAAATAACTTAATCCAAACACTAGAAGTCTATAGTTTAAGTCTATATTTTAACCAATAGGTATATTATGGTATATTAATCACATGTTGAGGTACAATTACAACTCTGACATTTTCCTCTATATATAATTTTTATTAAAATGAAAATAATGAAAAAATAATTCAATTTTCCGATCCCCTGACACCCAGAACCCTATAAGGGAGGTGTAAAACGTCATATACCAAGTAAACATTCTACACCCCTCACCTTTATATTTTAGGTTATAAATAATTGAACATAATGATATATAATACTTGAAGGTAATGAAAATAAAACGCAATTTTCAGATTCTTCAACACTGAAGAAGATATATAACACGATATGTACGAAGAAACTCCTCTACATCCATCCCCCCAAATTAACCCTATATGTTTGACTATTCTTCTTCGTGAAGTGCCATATCCGATACGGATGTAGGCGACCCTCTCACTTTTGCCTGGGGTTGGTGCCTTTCTAAGTGTTTCCACAGCCAAAGGGGACCTACAGTTTAATACCGGTTCCGAATAAACTAATAACCTTATAAACTATAAACAGTTTAAAATAATGAGAATATGATGCAATTTTCAAATTCTTCGACTCCTCCACATATATGTTGACTAGAGATAATTATAGTTTTATCTCAACATTCTCATAATAATATTGAAAATACACAAATGTTATAGAAATTCTTCTAAAGCAATATCGCTTAAAAAATTTTACCCTCTTTTAACGCGATATCGCTTAAAAACTATAGGTTCCGTCTCTATGTTAGATATCATATTTGAAGCCGATATTTCGGTCGAGACTTATACAGAAACAGAGGGACAGCCAGACCAACAGACAGAAAGACAGACCGACGGACATGGGAGGCTATGGTTTTCGTAAAAAATCTCGGAGGAGTAAGGATTTTTTCACGAATAAAATATTGCCATTTAACAAATGACGTAAAAAGCATATAAATCTTATTTCATTTCCTTATCAATAATAATATTTCATTTTTTTTTTCAGATGGAGCTAGACGCCTACGACACATCGTTCGACTACGGGGTTGACGATCAAAATTTTTATGACAGTCCGCCTATCAAAAAAGGTCATTTGAGAAAAGTTACTTTCAGCTCGCAGATTTATATAAAGGTAAGACATAAGTTTAAAGTTCAAATTAAACAAAATATGTACAAACAATGTTAATCCGTCACCTATTTTATTTAGCATAATTTATAATATTATGGCAGTTTGTCATAATTTTATGTCTTGAAATAAACTAGATGAATGGCTTCTAAAGAGCATTTTTGCGGACAAATAATGAGATGGCTTGTACTACACAGGGTGAAAAACCTCGAGACTTTTGAAGAAAAAAACAATGTTTTTGCCAAAAATCGATATTTTTCTTCAATATGGTTTTCTTCAAGAGCGATATACTATGTATTTCCGGTTCTTTTGTATGGCAAGGAAGCGTGGATGTTAACTGAAGCGATGCTTAAACGTCTGTACATTAGATTCATTTAAAATTTAGCGAACTTTAACTACTTTACTAACTTCGTAGCTACAGTCTGTCAAGTAAGAACGTGTCTGCGATAATTAATTTTTGGTAGATGCGATTCTAACGATTCAACAAAATATAGGTAGAGGGAACCTTTCTCTACGACGCAACTACCAGTTGATTCCGACCTTTCGTCGAAATCACGTAAAATTCAGTATGAGTCGTCACGTGTTTGCGCGTCGGTTCGAAGCATTCTTTCTTTGTTCCCATCCAAAGGAGCCTAAAATGACACATTCCGCGGCTGCTAAATATATTAATAAGTCGGTGTTGTTTGTGAAGAAGTGGGTAAATCAATTTAACGAGACGAAAACTGTCGACGACTTGCCAAAATGTGGCTCGGTAGGCGTGTTCAAAAGTGAGGTTTCAATCAGGCTGGAAAGGAAAGCTTTTAATACGTGTGTCCTGCCCGTCCTCACTTATGTTGCAGAAACTTTGACATTCACCAAAACATTGGCATCTAAACTTAAACGAACTCAACGTAAAATGGAACGATCGATGCTTGGTATAGGCCTAAGGGATAGAATACGGAATGAGAATATTCGCAAAAGAACGGGTGTTGATGATATCCTGGAGCGAATAACGGAGATGAAGTGGAAATGGGCGGGGCATGTTGCGAGAATGAACGATGGTAGATGGACAAGGAAACTCTTGGAATGGCGACCAAAAGCGGAGAAACGGAGCCGAGGCCAACCACCAATTAGATGGACTAACGATCTGGAAATAAATTGGATGGCAGCTGCTCAGGATAGGGGAAGTTGGAAGCACCTTGGGGAGGCATATGTCCAGCAAAATGATGAACAATCACTTATGTAATCTTTAGGTTCCATCCAAATCATTGACGCAGCAATAAAAATATGTTACGATCCCCTAGTCCATCCTGTCAGAAGTATAATACCCGTTATACAGCAAGCACGTAGGACCCAAGATTGGTCTTCATATCAAGCAAGAAAATCGAAATAGACAAGAAAGCAATTTTTAATTAAAGGTGTAAAATTTCGCTTTTGATTTTGAAAAGTCAGTTCTCCAGATACGTAACAAGGAATATCTGGGTGATTCAAACACTTTCTTGGCAAAATTATAACTTTTCAGATGAATATTCGTTCAGTCAAAATAATTTAACTTGTTAAACGTAAACACTAAATATGCTATTGACCCATAAAAACTCAGGGTGACAAAATAAATCATTTCAGTTTTGTAATGATGGTATACGAGGCTGGTTTGAAAAGTCCGTGCAAAAATAAAAACTACTTATGTGTTTGGGGTAAACCTTTTTTATTTTTCGACATAGTCTCCTTTTAGGCCTATACACTTCGTCCAACGATGTTCTAGTTTGTTGATCCCTTCCGAATAATAGGATTTGTCCAAGTCTGCAAAATATCCATTAGTGTCTGCAATCACCTCCTCGTTTGAATAACATCTTTGTCCCGCCAGCCATTTCTTCAAAATGGGGAAGAAATAGTAGTCCGAGGGAGCCAAGTCTGGAGAATAGGGGGGATGTGAAACGACTTGGAATCCTATTATCATTAATTTTGCGACCACAAGTGCTGAGGTGTGTGCTGGTGCGTTATCGTGATGGAAAAGGACTTTCTTGTGGGCCAATCGCGGGCGTTTTTCTTGCAGCTCGGTTTTCAAACGGTCCAATAACGATGAATAATATTCACCTGTAATAGTTTTTACCCTTTTCCAGATAGTCGATGAGGATTATCCCTTGCGAATCCCAAAAGACAGTCGCCATAACCTTTCCGGCCGAAGGAACGGTCTTCGCCTTTTTTGGTGCAGATTCCCCCTTGGTAACCCATTGTTTGGATTGTTGTTTGGTCTCAGGAGTATAGTAATGTATCCATGTTTCATCCACAGTGACGAAACGACGCTTAAAGTCCTCCGGATTCTTCTGGAACAGCTGCAAACCATCCTTGCAACACTTCACACGTTTCGGTTTTTGGTCAAGCGTGAGCAATCGCGGCACCCAT
Source organism: Pachyrhynchus sulphureomaculatus (assembly GCA_019049505.1). Classification (NCBI taxonomy): domain Eukaryota; kingdom Metazoa; phylum Arthropoda; class Insecta; order Coleoptera; family Curculionidae; genus Pachyrhynchus; species Pachyrhynchus sulphureomaculatus. Next base: position 212,874,490 of record CM032446.1, read on the forward strand.
CTTGCGGATAGCTTTCTCATGTCCAAATGATTATGCAAAATATTATGTACCCGTTCAATCGAGATGCCCACAGCACTAGCAATCTCACGCACCTTAACTCTTCTGTCATCCATCACCATATCATGGATTTGATCAGTGATTTCTGGAGTCGTAACCTTCCCAGGCCGTCCAGAACGTTCAGCGTCACTTGTGCCCATATGGCCAGTCCGAAAATTTTGAAACCACTTATAAACTGTTCTAATCGAAGGTGCAGAGTCACCATAATATTTATCAAGCTTCTCTTTAGTCTCCTGAGGCGTTTTGCATTTCATAAAGTAATGTAATGTACCACACGAAATTCTTTTTCGCCCATTTCTTGAAAATCACTCGACTTCCTTGATTCACACGAATGCCAAACACAAAGAAATAGACCAATATGGCTGAAACTTGGTGTGCGTTCATTCAAGAGATGCTACTAACTAAACATGACCTCGATACGCGCCGGTGGTGCCATCTCTCGGACTTTGCACGGACTTTTCAAACCAGCCTCGTATAAATATGGTTTAATATTAATGTAATTTTCGTGTTACAAAAACAGTGTGGACCAGTGTAATTTCAAATCATTTAGTATGAGTATGGTTTTCTCACTAAGCCTCTTATGTTACATCTTTTCTATCGCCTCCTCTATAAGGTTTTCTCACGCATTTATCTGTACAATCTTTATTATCTATTTACTATAATAGGTATTTATAATTTTATAAGAATCTAACGGTTTAGGATAACACCCCCATGTTTCAAGGCAGGTTATATTTACTCATATTACATGAGATTCTGTGAAAAAAATACTCGAAGATGGAATACAGGTTCCCTATTTAAATGCTATCGTTGACCTTGTATTGCGTAAGAAAAAAATGATAATAATTTTTTTTTTATGTAATATCCCCTGGATATTATTTTAAATAGAGTTATAATTATTTGAAAAACTTGAATTAGTATTATTTGAATAAGTACTGGCGGCCCGTGGCGCAGTGTGGTCATTCGAGTGGTGTTGTTTCAAAAATACCTACAGGTCTCAGGATCCATCCATTTTGAATATATTTTTTTAAATAATCCTGTTCAAATTTCGAAGAGATCTTCGGAGACCGATTTTATAAAAAAAATCTAACCTAACTTAACGTATCATATTGTAGCCTAACATAAAGAGAAATAATGAAAAATTAGGAAATGAAAAGTAATAGTCTCTGAATCTAACACCCTTAAATATAACCCAACATAACCTAATCCAACCTAACACGACTTAACCAAACCTGATCTAACCTAACCTAATCTGAGCTAGCCTAGCCTAGCATAACAAAATACAAAATCAATATATATAAGGTGGGAAATGAAAAATGGTAGTCTCTGAATCTAAAAACCTTAAGTACAACCCAACCTAACCTTACTAACTATACTTATGGTTAGTAATGTTAGGTTGTATTTAGGGCTTTTAGATTCAGAGACTATTATTTTTTACTTCCTACCTTACATGTATTTTACATATATTTATTTGTTTTGTAAGGCTAGGCTAGTTCAAATTAGGTTAGGTTAGATTAGATTTGGTTAAGTCGTGTTAGGTTGGACTCGCTTATGTTGAATTATATTTAATGCTTTTAAATTAAGAGACTATTACTTTTCATTTCCCAATTTTTCATTATTTTACTTTATGTTAGGCTAGATTAGGTTACGTTAGGTTAAGTTAGGTTAGGTTTTTTTTTTAAATCGGTCTCCAAAGAGCTCTTCGTTTGATCAGGATTATTAAAGAAATACGAGGCTGGTTTGAAAAGTCCGTGCAAAGTCCGAGAGATGGCACCACCGGCGCGTATCGAGGTCATGTTTAGTTAGTAGCATCTCTTGAATGAACGCACACCAAGTTTCAGCCATATTGGTCTATTTCTTTGTGTTTAGCATTCGTGTGAATCAAGGAAGTCGAGTGATTTTCAAGAAATGGACGAACAAGAATTTCGTGTGGTGATTAAACATTACTTTATGAAAGGCAAAACGCCTCAGGAGACTAAAGAGAAGCTTGATAAACATGCCACTCTGCACCTTCGATTAGAACAGTTTATAAGTGGTTTCAAAATTTTCAGAATGCTCACGCTTGACCAAAAACGGAATCGTGTGAAGTGTTGCAAGGATGGTTTGCAGCTGTTCCAGAAGAATCCGGAGGACTTTAAGCGTCGTTTCGTCACTGTGGATGAAACATGGATACATTACTATACTCCTGAGACCAAACAACAATCTAAACAACGGGTTACCTAGGGGGAATCTGCACCAAAAAAGGCGAAGGCCGTTCCTTCGGCCGGAAAGGTTATGGTGACTGTCTTTTGGGATTCGCAAGGGATAATCCTCATCGACTATCTGGAAAAAAAGGGTTAAAACTATTACAGGTGAATATTATTCATCGTTATTGGACCGTTTGAAAACCGAGCTGCAAGAAAAACGCCCGCGATTGGCCCACAAGAAAGTCCTTTTCCATCACGACAACGCACCAGCACACACCTCAGCAGTTTTGGTCGCAAAATTAATGGAAATAGGATTCCAACTCGTTTCACATCCCCCCTATTCTCCAGACTTGGCTCCCTCGGACTACTATTTGTTCCCCAATTTGAAGAAATGGCTGGCGGGACAAAGATTTTATTCAAACGAGGAGGTGATTGCAGACACTAATGGATATTTTGCAGACTTGGACAAATCCTATTATTCGGAAGGGATCAATAAACTAGAACATCGTTGGACGAAGTGTATAAGCCTAAAAGGAGACTATGTCGAAAAATAAAAAAGGTTTACCCCAAACACATAAGTAGTTTTTATTTTTGCACGGACTTTTCAAACCAGCCTCGTATATGTATTTAAAATGGATGAATCCTGAGATCTGTAGATATTTTTGAAACAACACAACTCGAATGGCCTGACGCGTGGCACTGTGGCGTAGTACTTGCTTGTGATGCAGAAGTTCTCGGGTTCTATTCCCGGCAGGTCGGTTACTGATTTATTAATTTATTTAAGTATATTTGGTTTTGCCACATACATAGGTAGTGATTGTTTATAGCACTACTGCGTCGTCTAAAAGGTACTGTGAAATACAAAAATGTATGTTTCGGCACTTGGACAATGTTGACGGGTATTACGACATCGTCGCCAATATCCTTAAGATTTAAAAAAGGGTAAAATCCTTACTCAGGCGGGGAGGTGAACGATAAAAAAAAACAAGTTGTCCAAATTTAAATCTTAATTGTATATCAAAATACAATCCTTGGAAAATTATTTCCTAAAAATAATGTCATCTAAATATAAATCGTTACGTTTCCGGCACTTTTCTAAGCAAGCGGTGGAATTATTAATAAATCAATATTAACTTGAACAAATTAAATATTTCAGCAGTTATTTACTGTTCGCTTATTTGTCAATCCAGACGCGTTTTGCCAGATTATGACAGCCGAACGAGGATCAAAAAAGAAAATTGCAGGGAGCAATTCTTTCCCTTTAACAAGAGACCTAATAAAAAGTCCCCTACTGTGCTGGAGGTCAGTAAATCGGCCAATTTAATTTTTTGTAGTTCTAAAACTTAAAGGTTATTCTATAACCAGATCTCAATCCCTTCGACATATTATTTCTGTTAAAACTGGGAATATTGAAAAAGACAGAACACTGAAATAGAAGTATATCATGATATATACACAACCACCCTTCTAACCTTCTACCCCATTCCTTTCACCTTGTATCTTTTACTAGGAATGATAGGCTAAATTTTTTTAAAATATCACAATCAAAAACCAGGAAAAATTGTTATAATAATATTCAAACTATAAAATATTTAATGATTCCCACCCCTTTCACTCTCTACCCCTGTTAATATTGCAAATATCAAAAAAATAAAGTCAAGTTTTGTTCTCTTGACTCAAAGAACTCTAAAGAATATTTTGAACACAATATATAAGAAATTACCCTTCTAACTCCCTTCTTTACCTCTTTTACGTTGCATAATTATAAACCTGCAAAAAGTCCCATAATAATCTACTCAGTATATATCACCACTTCATCAAACACTTTATTTTTGCACTCTACGCGCGTTTCGCTAACCATGATAGCTTCATCAAGAGCGATGATCGACTCAATCAATCATCACTCCTGATAAAGCTAACATGAGTAAGTCAATCATCGCTCCTGAGAAAGCTAACATGGTTAGTGAAACGCGCGTCAAGTGCAAAAATAAAATGTTTGTTATAGTGGTGATATATACTGAGGAGTGTCATTGTGCCAGAGATTCCACATTCCCAACATAGTCCCATAATACTGTTAAAACCATACAATATTTGACGAGTTCTCTTTCAAATACTGCACTGACTTAGCCGTTACTTGATAGACATCCAGGAAAATTACTGAATTTTTTAGAACAGGTAGAAATTAACCAGAAAAAATCCTCAGGTTTATTACTCAACGATCAATTAGCTGGGAGAAGGTCTCCTTTATTGAACGTGTTCTAGGTATTAAGGTAAATATTGGTAATGAATTTAATACTTGTAATCTTTGTTCATGCCCGGAACAGATGCAAGGGAATTATCGACGAAACCAAGGAGGCACACAATCAACGAATTAAAAACAAACTTCTCGCTTGTCCCAACAATTTCAGGTCCTTTTAGGCAGTCGCTAAGGCAGTTAGTCAAAATTTTACCAAATCCACCATACCACCACTCACACGGCCAGATAATTCCATTGCAACCACACCTGTTGAGAGAGCGAACTTGTTGGCTGAACTCTTTGCTTCACATTCTACTGTCGATTTCCAAGAAAAAAAAACACCACCTACTATTCCCATATTGCAGTCAAGGATGCCCGATGATGTCTTCAGACAGCGCATCATAAAGCGTATTTTAATGAAGTTAGACACCAAGAAGGCTTCTGGCGCTGACGGAATACCTGCCATAGTTCTCAAAAACTGTGCAAGGGAACTAACACCAGTTTTCTGTAGACTTTTTAACCTATCCTACAGAAAGGGAATATTTCCGTCCGGCTGGAAATGTGCCACGGTTCAGCCGATACCTAAAAAAGGTAAGAAGACCTTGCCAAATAACTACCGACCAGTTGCACTGCTTTCAATAATATCGAAAGTCATGGAAAAGGTTATCAATGAGCATCTTCTAAAATATATGTAACACATGTTTGGAACAACGCAATTGAACACTTTGGAGAATCTCGAGCGGTTGCTCTTGACATATCCAAGGCATTCGACCGTGTTTGGCACGATGGACTGTTGGCTAAGTTATGCTCTTATGGTATGTCTGAAAGGTTCTGTTTGTGGCTCTCATGTTTCCTCAGAGAGCGTTCTTTACGAGTGGCAGTCGACGGATTTCTTTCTAACACCCTCACTATCAACGCCGGTGTGCCCCAGGGCTCCATACTGTCTCCTACTCTCTTTCTCATTTACATTAACGATCTGCTGGAAAAGACCGGGAATCCAATCTATAGCTTTGCAGATGACAGTACGCTTGTTTCTTCATTCACCTTGAACGCTCGGACATCGGCTGCTCAGGCGAATATCCGCAGACAGCAGGAGGTCGTTCAACTTAACAAAGACCTGGAAGAAATTCTATCTTGGGGTGACAGTAACCAAGTGGAATTTAACGCTACAAAAACCCAAGCGGCAGTTTTTTCTAAAAAAAGTTAACGTTGCTGAACCCGACATAGTTATGTCGGGGCACTCCATTCCCCTAGCATCGTCGCTCAATTTGTTGGGGGTTAGTTTGGGGGTAAATATGTCTTGGCATGAACATGTTGCAGGCATAGCAAGGAGAGCTTCTCAAAAGTTGGGAATATTATTTAGAACCAGAAAGCTTTACACCCCACAACAACTGTTAATTCTTTACAAAGCCCAAATTCGACCAACTATGGAATACTGCTCCCACGTTTGGGGCTCCGCTCCCAAACATACACTGCATTTGTTGGATTCTGTTCAGAGAAGAGCGGTCCGTCTGATTGGGGACCCGGAATTGACCGGCGGCCTTGATTCACTGGAACATCGAAGAACGGTTGGCGACTTGAGTTTGTTCTACAAGTATTTCCATGGAAAGTGTTCGAAGGATGTAGCCCGCTTAATTCCTCCCAAAGCGGTGCATGTTAGAAATACACGTCGCGCTGGTGCTTCGCATCCGTATGAAGTTCAGCTTGTTACTCCGCGTACAACGCTTTTCAAGCAATCTTTTATAAGGAGAACGTCATCCCTTTGGAATAATTTGCCCAGCGCTGTGTTTCCCACCGAGTACAATTTACAGCGATTCAAGAACAACGTGAATCGTTTTTTCCGCACTCGTGCCGCTCCTGGAGCGCTTTAGGGACTTCCCTGCAGCACGTGTGCTAGACCTATAAAAAAAAAAAAAAAAAATTTGGTAAACTATATATTCTGTAACATACTTTGTTAGTTAATTTACATCGTGCTCCAGAAGAAGACACCGTGTGTCGAAACAATTGTCAGTAATAATATAATAAACATAAGTGGAGTTCTCTTTCACCTTTTTCTCCATTAAAATTCAGTGTAATGAAAAATAACTTAATTTTCAGATTCCTCCACTCTACAAAATCCGAAAAAGAACTATAACCTACTATCCCTTTATTCCACCCTTTAACTTCTTACATGTTTTACTACAAATTAACATTTGATTGAAATATTTGAAAATGCTATTGAAATTATACAATATTAAACTAAACTTCAGCCCCTTCCTGGATTAAACTTGCAACCAATGAAAAAATAACTTAATTTTTGAATTCCTGGACTTCAAAACCCAGAAAAGGCTATATAACACGATATATAAGAACCAACCCCCTTTAATCTCGCCCCCACCCATTTCGCCTCTTATATTTTACTATAAACATTTATGCACAAGATTTGTTTATTATTCAATAAAAAAAAACAGAAAAAACTTCTATATGACTATTAAAGCCTTTTAAAATTTATTTATCTCCACTCCTTTCACCTCCTTGGCCTGAAGAGACATCGTTCAAAAATTATAAGCTTCATCTCCTTCTTAGATGTTATCCATGAAAGTTATCGTGTTAACAGACCGACAGGCAGACAGACAGACCGACGGAAAAGCGTGCCTATATTTTTCGTGATCTAGAAACCCTAAAACGTGAAGAAAAGCAAAAATCTCGCGGTGTGATTTTTTCACGAATACAGTACAATGCTTTAGCAAATTAGTAAACTTACAACTGATTTAAACATTTTAGAGTTATTGAAAATATATATAGATTTTGACAATCAAATATAACCGCTTTTATTTACTATCTTCAGGATAATAGGATAATTAAGGAATATATAAGATGACCTCTATTTTAAAGGCTGTAATTTTTTTTTCTTGAACAAGGTTTTTTTTTGACAAACTATTTTCACTTAAAAAACGTATCTTTGCATTTATTCAATTTTTCCATTTTTCGAAATCTCAACTGTGACATTACATTTGATATATTTTTGATGTAACGAATGTTGGTTTTATTGACAATAAGGATATATTTTTTCGAATAACTTTGCTCTTGAAAAATATGACGACCTATTGCCCTTATAAACCCTAGATCTAAATTTTTCCTTTCTTTAAAATAATAGAGGAAACGAAGAATTAAAAAGCTTTTTCCTCTAAACCAGAGGTTCCCAAACTTTTTTTTCTCGTAGACCACTTTCAAAATTTTACTGGTTTCGGTGGACCCCCTGCTGCTACATTTCTACCATATTCCCAAAACTCGTCAAAAAATGTGGAGATTAGATCTAACGATGGAAACATGCGTCGTGGCTGAGTTCCAACCCTAAATTCGGAGTGGTAAAAATAAAAAGAAAAATAATATTTTTTCTTGTGTTCTATTTATTAAAATAATATGATTACAAACTTAATAGAATTAAAATTAAACATTAATAACGTACCGTAACTTCAACAATGCAAATCAACAATTAAAAAAAATAGTCATAATTTTAATGGAAGGGATGTACTTGATGGATTGACAGCAAATTATCAATATTTGGCTTCAGTTTTGTAAGGAATAACCGCAAATCTCCCCGTTCTGTGATGTTCAATTCGCTCCTTTTTTTTGTTAATAGGTTTGTAACGACACTAAAACTTTTTTCGACAAGGTATGACGAGGGAAACGCTATCAAAAGTTTTCTCGCAATTTCCCACAGCCCAGGATATTTTTCGGGTATTTCTGCCTGCAGCCAAAATGTTTGATAGCCTTTTTTAAATTTCACCTTCAGCTCCTCATTGGTGCTAAGCTCGAGTAGCTCCTCTTGTAATACCACAATCGCCACTTCCGTTTCATCAAATGGATTTATGATCCATGGTGGTATTTCCATCGTCAGAATATCTTCAAATCTATTTTTGAAGTCATCATGCAGGGCATTTAAATGTTGAACGTATATCTGAATATCCTCATCAAGACATGCTGCCTGACACAAGTTTGGAAACTCTGCGAATTCGCGCCGACTAATATTTTGCTTCATAAATTTCAATTTTCCAAGAAAAGCCGAAATTGTAACTGCAAGTTAATGTCATTAAATTTTTTGAACAAATCTGTCAAATACGCGATGTCTGCTTTCAATTTGATCAGGTTTTCTTTTAAATCTGGATCTTTACTTTCCAGAAACTCTAAAACTGATTCAAAAAGTGAGTAAAATCTTGTTAAACATGCACCTTTCGATAACCAGCGTACTTCAGTATGTAAGAGCAATCGTTGGAAGTCTTGATCATTTTGGTCGCACAATTGTGCAAATAAACGGGTACTCAACGCATTGCTTCCTATTTTGTTAACTGCTTTAATCACAAATTGAAGCGATTGGTGTAATCTATCGCTCAAATTTTTCGCTACCAGGTGTTGTCGGTGGATGACACAGTGAATTGCAGTTACTCCTGGTATAATTCTTTTAAGATGGCTTATAAACCCACGATATCGCCCGAAGATGTTAGGAGCTCCATCTGCTACCACCGAAATAATGTTTGTAAATGGAATCGATTTTTCCTTAAAAAAATCACTCAGGACATTAAATATTGATTCGCCTTTAGTGTCCGTCTCCAAAGTTTTCGCGAATAGCAACTCTTCATGGATTTCTTCGTCCATAACAAATCGAACATATGCCAATAATAATACTTCATTACCAGGTAAAGTTGACTCGTCCAGTTGAATAGAAAAATGAGTTGTTTGCAGATAATTACATAAGAAGCTTTCAATATCAGAGCTCATTTCATCAATACGTCTTTGTACAGTGTTGTTACTCAAAGGAATTCTTTTGAGTATGCCAAATGGAGGTTTGTGCAGAACAGTTTTTAAAACCTCTTCAACAGCGTGTAAAATTAACTGTTCTCCGATGGTGTGCGGTTTTCCAGATTTCGCTATAAGCAATGAGATATTGTAAGATGCCCGCAAGCCATCATTGTTACTTTGAGACGTTGAAGCGAACATACTGTGCACGGTGGGTCTCTTTTCATATGTTTCCTTCAATATTTGAAAATATTTTAAATCTTTACCTATTTTATCAGGATGACACCTTCTTAGATGATCTTCGAGCTTCGATGGTTTCATAGAGTTATTGCTCAAAACTTTGTTGCATAAAAGGCATATGGGCAATCGTTTGTCTGCCTTTGATGGAAGAAAACCAAATTTCAAATAATCAACACTGTACTGTCGACATTTCTTCTTAGATTCAGCCATGTTTCGTATCAGTTACCTACCTGTAAAGAAAAAAATGTTTGTTTTAGTAATCATAAGGCGACTTTAACAGGATATGGCTATTTTAACAGAATAAAATAGGATTAATTAATTATTGCAATGAAAAAACCAAAATGCCGGCGGAAAAAAAAACTGATTTTAATTATTAAAAGCAATAGAAAGAATTTTTTTTTGCTCCCTTAATTTTTTTGAGTAGTGTATTATCTGCCTACATTAATAGGTAAAAAGCCAACATTTTTGTTCTTTACTATCGAAACCAGATAGATTTTCGTGGACCTCCACTTACAACTTGTGAACCCCCATTTTTTTTTTCACGCCAGCGTAGACCCCCGTCGAGTCTCCCGGGGTCCACCTGAACCACTTTGGGAATCACTGCTCTAAACCGTAGCCAATAAAACAGCAATTAAAAAAACCTCCGCACAACTTCCAATATTTCGGTATTTCTTCGTTTTAAATTACATGTTCGAACAAAGTAGGGATATATAAAATAATCCATTGGCTATTAAATAATCGATAATTATACCAAGTCATATTAACAGAACATATTTTTATCAGGAGATAAGCGCAAAATGCGAGAATAACAATAATCTCTTTGAGATGAATTTTATTGATTATCGTGCTGATTACGTAGTCATTTTTTGATGTTTGAAAAGTATTTTTAGAAAGTTACGTCGAGAAGAATACAGTTAGTACCTAAACTGCTATACTCTAAGTATTTTATATTAACCATATTGATCCAACAAAAATATTTTACCAGTTTCGAGTTTAGCTTGATTTTGTAGGTTTTTTTTATAAAACAGCACACTTGCTGGTAACCATTCAGCACCAGGTTGTGTCGTACTACTTATTATCCGTGTGAAGCAGCCCTTACTGTAAAATAAGCGATTACATAAGACTATGACGTGCACTTTCATTTTAGGGTGGGTTGAAATGTCCATGCAATATAAAAAGTACTCAATATTTCGGGAAAAAGATTTTAATTTGTCGACTGAGATTCCTTGTTGGTTTATATACGCTGTCCAACGGTGCTTCAGTTTGTTGATTCTTTCCTAAAAATACAGTTAGTGCAACTTTGGAAAATAGGCATTTGTTCGAGCACTTATCGCTTCGTTTGAATAAAATCTCCTTCCCGCCATCTATTTGACTTATTAGGGAACAAGTAGTAGTCCAAAGGGTCCAAATCTGGTGACATGCGAAACGAGTTAGAACACAACACCGGGCAGTCCATTCCAAAGGAAAGTACGAGGAGTCACAAGCTGTATGTTATACGGATGTGAAGCATTATTATGTCGTGTATTCCTAGCATGCACTGCTCTGGGAGAAAATGAGCGAACGACAGCCATAAAACGCTTCTCATAAAAATATTTATGGAATGGACTCGAGTTATCCACTCGAAGCTTTAAAGACTCAAGGTTTCTGATAATTTCCAGGTCCACATGCAGGCAAACGTCGAAGGCAACGACTCAAATATGGAGGCAGTTTTCTATTCTTAGTCGAAGGCTGATATGCGGTAACTTTTTTAGAAACAACTCCTGCTGGATTTTTGCAGCGTTAAATTGTTCTAGGTCATTGTTAAATCGTTTAACTTCCTGTCGTAGGCGGAAATTTGCATGAGCAGTTCATTGTCAAGCGTTCTAGATAACTGAAGAAAATAGCGTAGGCATCAGTAAAGCTTTAGATTTAATTTTTGATCTTTTCCAGCAGATCGTCAAAGAAAGGGAGTAGGAATCCTGGGGTATACCGACTTTGCTAGTGAATGTGTTGAAAGGAAATCCATGAACTGTTACGTGCTAAGAATTATCTTGGAGAGAACTCGAGAAACATAAACGAAATCAATCAGGCACACTGTAAGAGCGTAGTTTAGCCAATACTCTGTCGTGTTGCGTACTGTCGAAGGACTACGGTATATCACGCACAATCACTCGGGTTGTAATTACGTCATTCCTAAAATGTATGACATACAATCTATCAAGTAAGAACGTGTCCGCGATAATTAATTTTGGTCTTTCTTTATTCCCATCCAAAGGGGTCTAAAATGACACATTTCGCGTCCGCTAAATATATTAAAAAGTCGGTATTGTTTGTGAACAAGTCGGTAAATTATTTTAACGGAACGAAAAATGTCGACAATTTGCCAAAACGTAGCTCGGTAGGCAAAGTCACTTCGAAAGTCGAAAAACGAATCATGTCTTTGTTTTCAGAGGACCCGAAATTGCCGCAGCGTCAGGGAGTGGCAAAATTAAGAAACAACATCTTTGTGCTCATGATGTCAAATTCTTAAGCACGTTGAAGAAACCTCTGGTGGGAGAAAGTCACGTCGCGAAGCGGCTCGCTTGGGCTCCCATACTAGAGTGGCCCTCAAAATCGCCGGAAGCCAACCCTATCGAAAACGTTTGGTTCCTTGTAAAGTGAAAGCTCAGGGGAAACACTCTGAGGACTTTGGCTTAGTTGTTTCCAGAGATTCGAAAGATTTGCAAAGTACGCAGAAAATCTCGTCGACAGCATGTCTCGAAAATGCCAGGCGATTATTGGTGTAGAAGGCGATTGGACAACTTACTAAGGAAATTGCGCCGTTGTTAGCACACCAAAGAATACACTGATGGCAAAAAATACTTAACAAACTGTAGTTTAGAAGACCTGTTAAGCTGTACTTAGTATGCTAGTGGTCGCCAATGATATTAAATCCTTCCAGATATTCTAGAAGATGCTGATTGCTACTATCGATAGAACTAAAAGTGATGTAACTAATCGATAGTGATTTGGCATGGTCTTTTTGCCCTTTTTAGGTATCGATTGAACTTGAGCTCCTTTCCAGTAGAAATAAAATAATCTTTTTCTGTAGGTTCAGTTACAAAGCCTACCACAAACTGGTGTTAACTCGTTAGTACATGTTTTGAAGGTGATGACAGGTATCTTGTTCACTGCAGAAGTTTTCTGGTATTCTATATTCGTTAAGATGGCTTTCGTAAACATAGATCTAGAGGAGATCTTCTGACTTATGTAACACATGTTTGGAACAACGCAATTGAACACTTTGGAGAATCTCGAGCGGTTGCTCTTGACATATGCAAGGCATTCGACCGTGTTTGGCACGATGGACTGTTGGCTAAGCTTCGCTCTTATGATATGTCTGAAAAACTCCGTTTGTAGCTCTCATGTTTCCTCAGAGAGCGTTCTTTACGAGTCGCAGTCGACGAATTTCTTTCTAACACCTTCACTGTTAACGCCGGTGTGCCCCAAGGCTCCACACTGTCTCCTACTCTCTTTCTCATTTGCATTAACGATCTGCTGGAAAAGACCGGGAATCCAATCTACAGCTTTGCAGATGACAGTACGCTTATCTCTTTATTCATTTTGAACGCTCGGACATCGTCTGCTCAGGCGAATATCCGCAGACAACAGGAAGTCATTCAACTTAACAAAGACCTGGAAGAAATTCTATCTTGGGGTGACAGTAACCAAGTGGAATTTAACGCTACAAAAACCCAGGCAGCAGTTTTTTTTTAAAAAAGTTAACGTTGCTGAACCCGACATAGTTATGTCCGGGCACTCCATTCCCCTAGCATCGTCACTCGATTTGTTGGGCGTTAGTTTGGGAACAAATATATCCTGGCATGGACATGTTGCGGGCATAGCAAGGAGAGCTTCTCAAAAGGTGAGAATATTATTTCGAACCAGAAAGCTTTATACTCCACAACAACTGTTAATTCTTTACAAAGCTCAAATTCGACCAACTATGGAATACTGCTCCCATGTTTGGGGCTCCGCTCCCAAATATACACTACATTTGTTGGATTCTGTTCAGAGAAGGGCTGTACGTCTGATTGGAGACCCAGAACTGATCGGCGGCCTTGATTCGCATCCGTATGAGGTTCAGCTTGTTACGCTTTTCAAGCAGTCTTTTATATGGAGAACATCATCCCTTTGGAATGGCTTACTCAGGACTGTGTTTCCCACCGAGTACAATTTACAACGATTCAAGAACAACGTGAATCGCTTTTTTCGCACACGTGTTGCTCCTGTAGCGTTTTAGGGACTTCCCTGCAGCACGTGTGCTCGACCCATAAAAAAAAATAATTGTTAATTGAAATAAAGGAGCAAAAAATATTTTCAATGATTGAAATTATTTCCATTTTACATCGAATTTCAGCGTTAGCTTGATTGTTAAAGTTTTGTCTGTCTGTCTATATATTATGTAGATACAAATTTTATTAAAGCTATTGGAAATTTTTGACATCTTCCATTTTTTATATATTATTCGCTACATTTTTTAAAATTAAAGCCCACGCTTACACGTCGGTCTAGTTTTCTTTAATATTCTTTGAAAGAAATGCCTTGGGCGCTTAAAAAACTCTAATATATATTTTTTAAAATTATAATTCGCATTTTATTAATTTCAACTTATTATGATACGAACAAGAAAAGATATAGAAAAAATCACTTAACTTTAATTATATATTAATTGCTGGTATGACCTAACCGAAAACAAACTTGCTCAGAAACATATTCATGGTCAATCAAAACTAAAAACTCTGGTATATGACACCTTAGAAGTATACACGATAGTTGCAGTCATTCATATAAATTAGTCTTCGTCCCGTCCCCCTGAGCCCAAAGAAACCTCCTTCGCGATGGAAACGCTATAAAGCCACTGAAGAAGTTACAACGTTGTCAAGTGTTGACTAAAAAAAAAACAATAATTGGTAATGGGTCAGTTAACAGTCAATCATCATTTAATTCTTTTTTATAAGCTTATTTAGTACTACATTTCAAGTTAAATCCAAAAATAAGATTTTTTCTATTTTGTACGCTGTTTGTATGATAAGTACCTGGACTTGACAAGACAAAATTTTTATGTGTAAAATTTATTTTATTTTACAACATAGTCTCCTTTTAACTCGATCCACTTAGTCCGACGTTTTTCTGTCTAGTATCCCATTTAAAAAATACGATTTCTCCAACGCTTCAAAATAGGCGTTTGTTTCAATAATCACCTCTTCGTTTCAGCCAATTTTTTTTTCGCTGAGCCATTTTTTCATATTCGGAAATAGGAAATAATAGCTAGAGGCTAAATCTGGCGAATATGGTGGATGCGGAAGCAATTCGTCTCCTAACTCATGGAATTTTTCCATGGCGATGACACAAGTGTGCACACGTGCATTGTCTTGATGAAAGAGAATTTTTTTCTTCGCCAAATGCTGACGTTTTTCTTTCACATCATGGTTGAAACAATCCAATAAGTTGACATAATATTCTTCATTAATTGTTTTGCCCTTTTCAAGGTAATCGACGTGGATTATGCCGTGTGCATCCCAAAACACTGTCGCCATGATTTTGTCGGCCGATAAAGTCGCCCTGGCCTTCTTTGGGGTCGGTTCGCCACGGAAAATCCACTGTTTGGACTGTTCTTTGGTCTCTGGTGTGCTGTGATGAATCCATATTTCGTCAACAGTTACAATTGTGAGCAGGGCCGGCTCTACCTTTTTTGCCGCCGTAGGCAAACTCAAAAAATGCTGCCGCACCCAACCTTAAAGAAAACTATGTTAACCAGGAAAATGACATATAATTGAAATAAGACAATAATACTAATACGAGATTTACGAAAAATTGTTTTATTGGAAAACAAAGTTTACATTTTTAACGAGCTAACGACAACGAACTCACAAACTAAAACTAGTACCTACTATTTTCAGAAATAATTTAAATAACAAATTTACAAGTACAAGGTATTATTAGCGTAGAAAAATCTAAAGTCCAAAGATTACAATACGAATCTAAAGCCTCCTTTAGTTTTTAGCAAAATGAAATCGCTACTTTCCACATCCACTACACTTGTAACTAATTAACTCAAATGTATCACCAACACAACCGGACGTTGATGCATTAATAAAGCATTGTTTTAAATTTTATTGTCTCTTATACGTGAGTGGAAAAAGCTTGTTGATCATTTACGTATACCCAGAACTTCTGGGTATTTCTATAGACATGAATAGACAGGCTTCTGGCAGAAACTTGTCTATTCCTGTTATATTTGATTTTAATACTCATTTATTTTCCAGATTCAAGTAATCGAAAACTTTTTTGGGTTGTGTTGATTTTTTTTGCGCTCTAGTAGTTTTTTGCCGCCCCTAAATTTTGCCACCGAAAGCAGTTGCCTACCTTGCCTATCGCCAAGAGCCGGCCCTGATTGTGAGCAATCCAAATAAGTTGTTAAAATGTTCTGCATCCGTTCAGTTGAGATGCTCCCAGCCTCAGCAATCTCATGCACTTTCCCTGTCCGATCATTTATCACTATAAAGGTGGATTTTTTCATTCCTTCCTGATATGGTGACCTCGTTTGGACGACCTGGACGTTCTTCATCAAAAATGCTTGTACGGCCGCGTTTGAGTTCAGCCAATCTTTTATGTTCGATAACGAAGGCACAGAGTCTCCATAAACTTCGCTGAGTTCCGCTTTGATGTCACCATTCGTTTTTTTTTTCAAAAAAAAATAATTTATCACTGCTCGATATTCAGTTTTTTTTATTGTTCTAAAATCACAATAGTTGTTCTATTGAAATGGCTGCCACTCACAAACTAAATCACGAAGCGACTTGAAAATTTGACAGGATTCTTATGAAAGGTTATGTTTACCAAAAATATAATTTTTTAAATGGTGGAAGCGCCATCGCTCGCTGAGGCCAGGTACTTATCATACAACCTTAGTATCCTTAAATTTAAAAGGTGCGTAAAAATTTGAGTTTCCCGTCACTTTGGATCAATTACAAAACATATTTTTGGAGGATGAAATTGTTATCAGCATTTTCTGATCCATTATAATAATTGCTTCTTTAATCTTTAAAAAAAGACAAGTATTAAAATTCACTAAAAGGACTAAACTTTAAAATTTATTAAGACGAGAGGTGTAACAGTAAGTATTTAGGCTGTACATGTAACATTAGAAAAATCCAAATCTGTAGTCTTGCTGATGATTACACACTTATTTCTTCATTAATCTTGATCACTCATCAATTGACAGGTATTTGAGGCAGGTATTTTGTTCCATTTTAAATAAATATTAAACAAAATATCATTTTTGTGTAATTTTTCTTAATTCAATTTACCTTTCTATGTTCTATATCAACAATTTGTATAACTAATATTTTGTTTCCTTTTTACAACGTTTCGCATATTATGCTGTAGTCAAGTGTTTTTACTACTCGAATTTGCTGATGGTAAGCAATACTACTACTAAATACAGTTAGTTGAAGATTTACTATAATCTGTGAAGTAAGAACGTGACGGCTCGTATTCTTGAATGATGTGTTTCGAAAACATTTTTTGCCATCAATCTATTCTTTGGTATGCTAACAATGGCGTAATTACCTTAGTAAATTGTCCAATGGCCTTCTGCCTCAATATCAGCAGACAGCATGAAGTTATGCAGCCACACTCTGGAAGAAATTCTGTTTTGACGTGAGAGTAACCAATAGAAACTAGAGCAGCAAAGAAAGTTTCTCAGAAGCTCAGAGTATTATTTCATTATATAAAGTTTTATACTCCAAAACAACTTTTAATATATTGATGGAATGCTGTTCTATTTTTAAACACATTCTGCCATTGTTAGATTATATCCAAACTATTGTTCAGATTATTAACTCGACACTCAGAAATATTGATTTTTTGAAACATCAGAGAGAAGTTGATGACTTGAGTCTATTTTATTTTCTCCCAGCTAGGAGTACATCCGTATGAGGTTCAGCTTGTTACTCCCCGTATCACCTTCTTCAAGAACCCTATTTTATGGAAACCCTCACCCCTTTGGAATGAATTGCCTAAGACTATGTCTGTCACTGAATACAACCCTCAGCGATTCAAAACCAACGTCGGTCGGTACAATCGCGTACGCGCCACCCAAATTCTCGAACTCTCAATACGTTTCTACCACCCAATCTAATATTAATTACAGTCTTAGTGTAAATGGCCTACTTTAATCTTAGGTTCATTTCATTATCGCTCCTGTTGATGGAATGGCTTGCGAAACGTATGTCGAGTGCAAAAATAATGAGTTTCATATAGTTGTGATAACTATTGTATAGTGTCATCGTGTTGAAGATTTTAACATCTCAACGTAGAAGTAATTATGTTATAAGTATGTGTACACACCTGAATCATCATTAAATGATTTAAGTCATCAGTTGATATAATGTTACTAAAATTAGTCACGATGACGTTTTTACGATTCTCCTAGTCACCCTTTTAAAGCTTTTACGATGGACTCGAAGGGTACATAATAGACATGGATGAGTTAATATTATTTCAAAGTATATAATTTTGCAACCGACACTTTCCAGGTAGCACAATAAAGCTTAAAATGTTTGTTGGCTCTATCTTTTTTAGCGTTCCGTACGGAACATTTATGGAATTAACACGTAGGCTGAAAAGTTTTTGGTCTAGCTACTTAAAACACATTTTATTTGCAAAATTCGACTTTATTCATCAATATAGTATCCTTCAAGAGCAATACAATCAGTCCAACGCTTTTCTAACATTTCTATACCTTTCTGGTAGAACGATTTGTCTTTACCTTCAAAATAGGCCTCAGTTTCGGCGATAACTTCTTCATTGGAGCCAAATCTCTTTCCCGTGAGCATTTTTTTGAGGTCTGCGAATAGATAATAGTCGCTGGGGGGCAAATCTGGAGAATACGGTGGATGAGAAAGCAATTCGAACATCAGTTCATACAATTTTGCCATCGTAGCCATTGACTTATGACACTGTGCATTGTCTTGATGCAAGAGCACTTTTTACTTGTTTATTTGGGATCGCTTCTTTGCGATTTCTACCTTCAAGCGCACCAATAACTTCATATAATATTCGCTATTGATGGTTTTTCCCTGCTCAGCATAGTCGATGAAAATTATTCCATGCGCATCCTAAAATATAGAGGCTAAAACCTTCCCATCCGACTGTTGTGTCTTTGGTCGCTTTGGGCAGCTTTCACCGGCTGTTGTCCACTCAGCTGACTACCGATTTGATTCCGGTGTGTAGTGGTGGATCCATGTTTCATCCATTGTCACACAAAAATCATTTTTATTGCGCTTAAACAGGTCCAAACAGCGCTCAGAATCATCAACACGTTGTTGTTTTTGGTCCACTGTAAGCAAACGCGGTACCGAGAATCCCATCTACAGTTTTGCAGATGACAATACACTTATCTCTTCATTTACTTTGAACGCTCGGACATCGGCTACTCAGACGAATATCCGCAGACAGCAGGAAGTCATTCAACTTAACAAAGACCTGGAAGAAATTCTATCTTGGGGTGACAGTAACCAAGTGGAATGTAACGCTACAAAAACGCAGTTTTTTCTAAAAAAGTTAACGTTGCTGAACTTGACATAGTTATGTCGGGGCACTCCATTTCTCTAACATCGTCACTCAATTTGTTGGGCGTTAATTTGGGAGCAAATATGTCCTGGCATGAACATGTTGCAGGCATAGCAAGGAGAGCTTCTCAAAAGTTGGGAATATTATTTCGAACCAGAAAGCTTTACACTCCACTACAACTGTTAATTCTTTACAAAGCTCAAATTCGACCAATTATGGAATACTGCTCCCATGTTTAGGGCTCCGCTCCCAAATATACACTGCATTTGTTGGATTCTGTTCAGAGAAGGGCTGTTCGTCTAATTGGAGACCCCGAACTGACCGGCGGCCTTGATTCGCTGGAACATCGAAGAACGGTTGGCGACTTGAGCCTATTCTACAAGTATTTTCATGGAAAGTGTTCGAAGGATGTGGCCCGCTTAATTCCTCCCAGAGCGATGCATGTTAGAAGTACACGTCACGCTAATACTTCAGGTTTTTTTTATCAAATTAGGTTAAGTTTTCGATGTAACTACATAAAAGGTTGAAGATTGTGTTTTGCAATTCATCTGTTATTTATTTCTTATTAGCCATGTTTTAAAACCATCTTCGCAAATTATAGTCCACATTCAATACTCACAGTATTAACATTAGAAATTGAAACTAAATTATTCGGTTTCACAACTACTCAACCATTCCATTAATTCCAACGATTTCAATTAAAATCTAGTAACGGGGGTGAAATCATAGGTTATTATTAAAGATTTAGAAGCTAATATATTTTTTGAAGATGATTTAGTAATAGCTAGTAGTATTCGGACGTGTAATTCAAGGCAAAGAATGCAAAATTTGTTATTATTGTTAGTAGGAGAACTATTATTCTATATTATAATTTTAGTCACCCAAAATATAATAACTGATTTATTAATAAAATTTTTGGTTTATTAAAAATAAACCGCGTAAGGTTCAGCTTGTTACTCCTCGTACAACGCTTTTCAAGCAGTCTTTTATATGGAGAACATCATCCCTTTGGAATAATTTGTCCAGGACTGTGTTTCCCACCGAGTACAATTTACAGCGATTCAAGAACAACGTGAATCGCTTTCTCCGCACACGTGTCGCTCCTGTAGTGCTCTAGGGACTTCCCTGTAGCACGTGTGCTAGACTCATAAAAAAAAAACCCATTTCGAACAGAGCTTTCTCATGCCCAAATGTTCATGCAAAATATGGCCAACACTTTCTTTTGATATCTTTAGGGTGTCAGATGTTTTCCGGTGTAACCTCATTTGAACGACCAGAGCGTTCAGCATCATTTGTGTTTGTTCGGCCACGTTTTTCAGCATTCCAGTAAATAACGGATGATTTTCCAGGAGCAGAGTCCCCGTAACTCTTATCAATCAAAAATGACACATTCCGAGACCGCTAAATACTATTATATTATTATTATATTAAAAAGTCGGTATCGTTTGTGAAGAAGTGGGTGAATTATTTTAACGAGACGAAAAATATAAACGTGGCTCGGTAGCCAAAATCACTCCGAAAGTCGAAACACGAATCGTATCTTTGTTTTCACGGGACCCGAAATTGACGCGTCAAGGAGCGGCAAAATTAAGAAAATCGGGTTTGAATGTGTTCCATGAGACTATTCGACAACATCTTTGAGCTCATGGTGTCAAATTCCGAAGCACGTTGAAGAAACCTTTGCTGGGCGAAAATCACGTCGCGAAGCGGCTCGCTTGGACCCACAATAAGCTACTGTTGGCCCTCACAATCGCCGAACGTGAACCCCATTGAAAATGTTTGGTCCCTTGTAAAGAGAAAGCTCAAAGAAAAGACTCTGAGGATTTTGACTTTCGCGAGTTTCGAAAAATTTGCAGATTATGCAGATAATCTTGTCGACAGCATGCCTCGAAGATGCCAAGCGATTATTGCTGCAGGAGGCGATTGGGCAACTTACAAAGGCAATTACCCCGTTATTAGCACACCAATGAATACATTGATATCAAAAAATTGTCTCGAAACTTTTCAAGAATACAAGCGGTCACGTTCTTACTTGACAGACTCTACTTATTGCAAATTTTCATACCCTTAGACAAAACTAAGAAAAAAACCTAGGGAGTTTTTAATATATGTTCTCGTCTATGTTGGAAGTTTGGAATCTTTTGCATAATGACCTACTCAGTATATGTCACCGCTCTACACAAATTAGCTTCATCAGGAGCGAGTTAATTATCACTCCTGATAAAGCTGACATGGTTAGCGAAACGCGCGTCGAGTGCAAAAATACACGCGAAGAAAATAACACCAAATATGTCTCCATACCATATAATCCGAAATATAGCAAGGGACTCAATAAGGTATTTAATAAGGTAGGCCTCACCTTAGTCTATAAGTCATCAGACAATCTGAGGAATATCTTAGGAAATCCCAAAGATAAGATTCCTAATTGTGAGAAAAGTGGAATTTATGAAATTAGTTGTAATGATTGTGACAAAAAGTATGTTGGGCAAACTAAAAGGTCAATTAAAACACGATTTAAAGAACATTTAGCACACTTAAGATACAATAGAACAGAAAAGTCTAGCATTGCCGAACATGCCCTTGAAGCTGATCATACTGTAACATTAGATAATCTAAGATTAATAAAAAATGTATCTGATAGGAGATTGTTGAACGCATACGAAAGTATGGAAATCATAAAATGTAAAAGTAGTTTAAATAAAGACAGAGGGCCTATTCCTTATAGTCCCCTCTACTGGGTACTTGACCGGAACTGAGGGCCTTGCCTATGTCATTAGTTCCGCTTGAGTAATTCAAGGGTTAGACTAAGTATAAATAGGGTAGATTTGTAGTTTTAGCTTTAGTCAATCATCGCTCCTGATGATGCTAACATGGTTAGCGAAACGCGCGTCGAGTGCAAAAATAAAGTGTTTGGTGTAGTGGTGATATATACTGAGTAGTAAAAATAGAGTGTTTGATATTTTGGTGATACATGATGAGTAGTGATGTTATCGTATACCGAATATTAAATATTTTGAATACGATAAAGCAATTTCAACTTAAGAATAATTTTTTCTTCCATGGAGTATCAAATTATAATTGAAATACGCTTTGTTGTTATAAGAGATTTTTATTGCCAAAACTTCTGATTTTTTTTACTATTATTACACTTTTTTTCTATTTAGTTCTTCTCTTGAATTTTATCATATTTTTATTTCGCTTAAATTCAAAATTGGGTCTATTTTTGACACCTTCCGCCTTCCTTTTATTTTCTTGTAATTTTCGTTCCCAATTTTGACATAGACATAGAAATATGTTCAGTATCGATATGACAACACCGTAAGCACGTATACAGAGTGTTGTATTACCGGTTTCCGCTACCGAATTAACGCGGTACAGTGAGTACACTGATTGTCCCTTAATTAGAGGTCTCGTCGACATAAAAAGGGTGACTAAGAAGTCGGTTGTCGTATTTGTAGACAAATGTTTTAACACAGGAAAGAGATGCTATTATTATAGGGTTAGAAAAGAATTAAAAAAATAAACGATACAATCTTACTAAAAATAAATACCCACATAGGCTTAGGTGTGTTTACAGGAAGTGAAAATTTGGGGTTATTACGTAGGAGTTACCGGGTTTTTAAAAAACATTTTTGATGTAATATTTAATACACGATGTTAAATCAAGCTTTATAGTTTTTCTTTGAACAATGTTAAATATGAAGACGGAAAATGCAAATTTAGGTGATTTCGCGCACTATGTATCCTCTACCTATGAACTGCATATAATAAAGGGTTTTAAAATTTTGAGGGCTACCTTTTAAGTTTTTACAAAAATAATGAAAGAAAAAAAAATTGGTACAAATTATTTTATTCTTTCTCAAAATATTCGCCTTTAAGATTTGCTTTTTTTAATGCGTTCGAACCAATTGACATATTTTTTCCACTTGTGGGTATCTCAAAAATCTGGTTTTGGAAGGTTTCAACAGCTTCTTGAGGTGATGAAAATCGCTGTCCGTGCATTTTTTTTGACATTCGGGAACAAATAGAAGTCGGTGGGCGATAAATCAGGTGGATACGGGCAATGAGACATTAATACGATATTTTTCTCTGTCAAATAACAAATTGTTTGACGTGCTGTGTGAGAGCTGGCATTGTCATAATGAGAAATAATGCTACGTTTTCGGTCGTTTTCCTGGTATTATCAGTAACTTCCGGCAAACAAATTGTTGTATACCATAAAGCAATGGTTGGAACATGACCAGTATAACCAAAGAAATAAGCGATCATTTTCTTGGAAGTGCTTCGCGAACGAAGCACTTTTATTGGATTCGGTTTATCTTGGAACGTCCAAACAGTTGATTGTTGCTTACTTTCCGGCTCGTACGAATATATCCAAGTTTCGTCTCCTATTACGATGTTGTAGACGGATTATGTATTTGTGTATTTGAATTTATTTAATATTGCCTTACACCAATTGATACGAGCCTGTTTTTAAGTTTCGCTCAAATTATGCGGAATCCATCGGGAACGGATCTTTTTCACAGCTAAATGTTCATGCAGAATCGAATATACTGCAATCTTCGATATGGCTACGGATGCCTCTTTCTCACGGTAAGTCACATGCAGATCCTTTTCAATCATGTTGCGCAGAGCATCGATGTTTTTTGGAACAGCAAAAGATTTTGGTCGACCTTCACGAAATTCATCACTGATGGAAGCACGACCATGACGAAATTCTGCAAATCAATTGTAAACAGTCTTTTCTGATGATGATTGATTACTAAAAGTTGAACGAAGCGATTCGAGGCATTGTTGTTGAATTAGCCCCTTACTAAAATCGTAAAAAATCATCCAACGGAAACCTCCCCGTGAAATTTCCATTTGTACACAAAACTGTTTTTTTTTAAACGCTGAGCTGCCACTCTTTTAACAGTAACAAATGTTAAATTTTACAACAATGGTAATGTCACGTCTCAATAGCACCATCTGGTTGTCGTTTGTATAAGGCGATCCTTGTAGTTATTTATAAATGGCGATCCATCTAAAAACACTTTTTCATTGTAATGGAAACTGAATCACATACCTTTCTAGGAGTGATGGTACAAAAGAAAATTAATGGAAGGTCTGTGAAAAGCCAACTGATACCAATAGATATCTGTATACTAATTTACACCTTCATCCATCTTAATCTTTCATACAACTTTTTTGTTCCTTAATTCCAGTTGCTATTGATCTTCCATGTTACTGTATGAATAGGGAATTTTTTAAACACCTTCTTGTTTGTAACAAATTGTGTTTTTTGGTGATCTCAAGCATTGTTCAGTTTTCTTACAAGTGTTGAAGATTTTGCGAATGTTGGGGTCATTTTTTTATTTTATCTATAATACCCGGTGTGTAACGTAAAAGTGCATTCAAGGCTGTGAAACCTTCCGTGGCATGTTATTAAAAAAATGTAAAATATTATAGGTGAGGATAGCATTGATAACGGGACAACTTTCCTTTATAAAACTGCAGTTTTCGGCATTTTTTTTTTAAATGTGAATTCGAACAGGCAACGGCGGTTGCCATTTCATAAAACATTATTCATCTAAGTGCAGTATTAATACCACTGTTAAATATCAATTAAAAGCTGCCATTAAAATATATCTCTATATAAATCAGATTTTTTCAGTTTTTTGTCGAAAATAAACGCCAAAAAAAAAAATTAGTTTTTGATTTAAATTTTGGAAATATCTCCTAAAACATTGAACAGATATAAGTAGGTACAGACTTCTACGCTCAAGACAAGTTAAGCCATTCAGAGAATCGTTTCTCACCAAAGCAGTCATCGATTTAAAATTTCAGTGAGTTCAGTAAGAGTTAGAAAACAGTGGTCTTAATTATAACCTTGTTCGACGTTTAGCGCATGCTGACGGTATGTAAAAAGTTACTTTATCCTATGTCAACAGCAATGCGACAAGAAAACAGAATAGCCCCTGTATGTAGTACAAGCTGCTTTCCATACCGTAAGGGTGTGGTCAATTATATTTATTAATTTTAATGGCTGGTTTTATATAACTATATATAACTTATTAATATACAAATTTAGGAAATATTCAGTTAATAATTATAAATATAATATTATTTACTTTCTTCCCTATTAATAATAGTATCGTGAGAGCCGGTGAACTTTTAAATTTTGGAAATCGGACATCACTATAAATTTAACCGATTCGTTACTAGCCGAAGCAATTAACCAGTCTGGATTGCACATAAGATTATCGATCGTATTTTAATGTAAATCTGCGAAGACTTAAATTTGGAAGTAAAAAGTCTCAAATTGGGCCGTTTAAATCTATAAACCATGCATTTGCTAGGAGCAGGATTTGTTTCAGTAGATCTATTTGGATCTCGATTCCCAGCCGACGAACAGACCTGTAAGTTGTAAGAGATATTTTAAATTTGAAGTCGATAATTCAAATAGCTTCTAACATACCACCATAAAGACGGGATGTAACCAGGACTGTAAAATTAGGCTCCTCCGGGTAGTTTTCAACCTCTCAACCACATTAGTAATTTAACTGCTTATAAATATACCAAATGAATTTGCGCGTACGAGCTGTTAATCTTACTGCAGTTTCAAAAACGATTAAAAAACTCCTACTCCTAAAAGGGTCCATGCATACTTAGCCGAAGGGACTACGTTTGTATTGTTAAAAATACCGAACACTTAAACATATTTATAACACATCTAAATCATATAATATAACGTAAACTCGAAGCCATTATATTTTAAAGTAAAATATGGGGTGATCTTGATGACAAAAATAGCCCAGTATTTTGCATTCCGATAAGATTGTTTTAATCGAAACAGTTAATTATCAATTTATTTTTAAACTTTAGACAATGGAATTCCAAGGAGCAAACATTTTTTTATTCAGGAGCAGTTATATAGCATATTTTCATTTTTAATTTATACATAACTAGCAATCGTCCGCGACTTCGTTCGGAAGTGTTATTTTTTTCAAAAGTTTTTTTCTAAATTTGGGTACTTACGTTAATTGGTTAGAGCTTATCTGTATACTACGTTTAATGTTTTACTATTTTCTGGTAGTAAAATATATTGGTTTTCTGGAATTCCGACTCTTGATAACTCGACATATAATCGGCTTTTAGAAAAAGATTCCTGTCTCAAAAACGATACTTTCACCAAAAACTGCAACCGCTTGAAAGGAATTGGTAGATCCGTTAGGATCATAGGAATACGCAGAATATGCGTTAGTCTTTAATAGCAGTCACACGTGTACAGTTTCTTGGAAGTAAAAAAGTACTTAATAGAAATTAAGCAGTTGCATCATTCACCTCAAAATGAAATTAACTATATAATAATTGCCAAAAGAAATAATTGCACACAATTTTTCGTAGATATTTCAGAACACGCTTACTAAATAGCAGAGAGCTCAAAACTAAATGAAGTAGGTACCTAAGTGACGGTGAAACAGGAGGTATATCTAAATTAAATACCTACAATGGGCCTACAAAAAGAATGAAAGAATCTTCAAATTACGAATAACAAAAACAAACAAACCGTTTCGTCTTTAAAAATATAAGATCAAGGAATAAGAAACCCAACAATAATTATTTACAAACAACAAACGAACTAAACTTTCCAAACAAAAAGTCGACTACAAAGCTAAAAAATTGAACAATAGATAACACCGAGCGAGCGCGTCGACTGGTCTGTTTGTCGCCCCGCGTTTAACGTCGCCCACCGCAGGGCCGCTCACTCGTGTCGCTCCCTTTTGTCACAGCCTCATAAAATCTAGCCTATGTTCACCGCAGAAGTCCAGCCTACATACCAGAAAAAGATTTTTTTTTAAAACAGATTGATAGTTTCAGAAATTACCTCGAATAAACAAACAAACTTTACTTCTTTATTATATTAATTATTAATATAACATTTTCTTTTTTTTTAAAAAAAAAATTGGCATAACCAGTGCGACGATAGTATGCATTTATGAGATTTTTTTTTAAGGCGACCGATTTAAAATTATTTTAAGATGGAACTGTAATCTCTAAATTATAGTATTTTAGTTCATGTGAGTGTGAAAAAATTATTTTTAATGAAAAAGAGCGGTGAAGTGATTTGCCTAGTACTTCCCTTGCCAACAAGTAGTTCTAAAATAAATAGTATGTTTGACTATTTCACACTAAAGAATAACTTAATCCAATTGTTACAACTTGTTATTTTAAATGATACTTCAGCTGAACACTGTTGTAATTGGGTGTGACTGTGTGTGTCTGCTGGGTGGTCTATCCGGGATAAGTCGAGTGGTGTGTAGTTTTTTTCTGCTTTGACAGTTGCTGTGTGGAGGCTGGTTTGTTTGATGTAAAAGAATTTCCTAAGTGCTTGTATTTGTTTTGTGTGTAGTGATCTTATGTCTATGATTCCTCTTCCTACCACCTTCCTCTCGATGGTAAGTCTCTCTTTGCATGCGTTGGGGTGTAATTTCCTATATTGGGTGAATTGAGAACGTATAAGGATGTGAATATTTTCTATGTGTGTGTCCATTTCATGATACCAAATGAATATGTGGTTTCTGTCCCATAGTGGCCTTGCCATTGGCCTTTGTTGATGTGGAGCACTTTACATTTACTTATAACAAATTGCATATTGACATCTAAGGTGAATGTTTCTGTGATTTTTGAGGAGTTCTTTCAACTGTGTTTATGTATCAGAGTAGAGTTTTATGTCATCCATATATAGGAGGTGATTTATTTTATGCTGGTTCACTTTTTGGTGTCTGATGTTGAAGCCATGGTCTGTTCTGTTTAGTGTATTTGAGAGTGGATTGATATTATTATTATTATTATATTCGAAAAACCAATGCGGGTACGGGGGTAGATTAATAAGTCTGGTAAGTTTCTATGAAATAGCGGAAAATTCTGTTAAGTGGCACGACTGTTAGTAAGTGCGATTCTTGTAACGGTTGTGTTCAAAGTTTTAAACAGATGCAACGCGCAGTTATTTGTTGTGAGCCGTATTGTGGTTTCTTCTGAAGCAATGGTCGATAAAATTTGTGATATCTTCATGGAAGATCGTCGCATTAAATTTCGAGCGATTGCTGAGTTGGTAGGCATCTTATTTGGTTGTACTGTTTTTGGACACCATTCATTTTAGAATAAAAAGAATCTAACTTCAGCTCAAAAAATTAAAAAATACTGAGGAGTTATTTAGTTGTTGAAATAAAATTGAATTGGGTACAACCGTTGCGTCCTGAAAGATTAAGCGGGTAATTCAGAAAAAGGCTGCATTAACACAGGGAAATGTATATTGACAAAATAAAAATCCTGGCAGATATTACACCCTTAAAAAATAAATAAAAACCCCTTAGGCTATGAGAGTGTACACATTTCTATGAATTACTGATCCTAAGTGTAAAAAAACAAAAGACTTTAAAAAAACACGATCTAAAAGTTTGTAAAATTAACTCCGCAGATTACACTGATTGGCTTCTCCTCGTGGATTTTCCATAAGCTGTTTGACCTCTCCTGGTGAGATTCTCATCGAAAATATTGTCTCGGCCGCCACTCTCCTAATCTCATTTAGGTAGCTAATCACTTTTTGACCCGAAATGTCTTAGGATGAGCAGAATATTTTAAGATTGGAAAAAGGCATCAGACTTGAGATCAATAAACAATACCCACTTGGTGATAAAAAAAAAGCCGTTACTGCACTACCACATGACGGAAGAAAAAGCCACTACAGCGTGCTGGAGAAAAAAGCCACTACAGCATACTGGCGGAAAAAGCCACTACGACATACTGTCCCTTTTTCAAAGTGACGTCTCTAAAATCGCTCACTTCCGGGAGGCAAAATCAATGCAAACTAAATAAATTAGGTCAGCAACACGTTATACATGGTTGAGGTACTTTTTTCAAAAATTTAAATCACTGTTTTAAGTTACACTGCTCAAAAATTGAAATCACTGTCTAATCAAATATAAAAATGTAATAAAAAATAAATTATAGAAAGAAAAACAGTGTCGTAACATGATCTTAAAATCTAAAAAAAAAATGAATGTTACAAGGTAAAAGTGTACCAAAAAAAAGTTTATCGGCGGCAAAAGAGATGACAACTCTCTTTGTTTGACTCACAGCGTATTGTCATAATTGACTGTTTAGAAAAGGGTAAAACAGTGACTGGCTCTTATTATGCAACATTATTGTACCATTTGCATAATGAGTTGAAACAGAAGTGGCTACGATTGGCGCGCAAAAAGTACTCTTTCAATACGTCTGCTCACACAGGGACCGTTGCAAACGTGCACAAGCTAGGTTTCGAAATAGGTCTCTACCCACTCTATTCCCAGATTTGGCACCAAGTGACTTTTTTATTTTGCTAACCTCAAAAATTGGCTTGGAATGAAGAAATTTTTATCGAATGAAGACGCACAGTTCTAAACATTTTTTTTTTGTGATCAAAAGAATTTTTTTTTCTGATCGAATAAAAAAAATGGAATCCCGCTGAACGAAAAAATGTTATTTATTTTGTTTTTCACAAAAGTTTTCAATCCACCCTCTGTGCAACAAAATACATGCTTATCTTAAATGCAACAAATTCAACTGTTGTTCATATTGATAAAGGAAAACGTCCACATATGTAGAGAAAAGACTGTGCATGTGTAAATGAAAATAAATTTTTCTTTTTATGATTAGTTGCTTTACTACTCCTTATTATATTTAATGCTAATTATTACGAATTGAGGCATCTAGAATAATTCACGTCAGCTTAGGTATACTAATATTAAACAAACATTAATGTTATTTCGGAATTGTTATCTCCTAGAAGTTATACGACCTAACTTGGACAAATGTGAAATAATGAGACAAAATGAAATATAATATATGATATACAACTGAAAACTGACATTTTCTGGGTACTATCTCTGGTAAAATTGGAAAATAACAGAATTTTCAGATTCGTCGACTATAAGAATTCTGAACGAGAGATATAATATAAGGCAACCCTCAACCCACCGCACCTCTTTAACTTTATGAACAACCAAAAACCAGGAAACATTATAATCCTGTTAAAACTACACAAGATTTGTCGGTTTACACTCCTTTCATCCCCTTCCCCTGAAGCATTATTGTTTAAAAACTATTGGTTTCTTTCACACTATAAGTATTATATAGTGTGTGTACCAAATTTGCAATTCATATCTCATTTCGTTCGACAATTGTATGCCAATAGACCGATAAACAGACAGACAATTCGATTGAAAAGGCTAAGGACATTAAAAAATCGAGGATTCCATTTAGCAGGAGAACTAGGAGTGATAATGAATACTTTTATTTTTCGAATTTTGCATGTTTTTTTTTTGCAATTTTTTTTTAGTGCACTGTATTTTCTTTATTATTATTTTTTTGAAATAAAAATAATTTTTATACACTCATAATTATTACTTCAAATTGTGTCTATTTTAAAAAAATATGTTTGAAACGTTCAGATTTACTATCCGTCCAATTAACTTAATATACATATATATATATATATATATATATATATATATATATATATATATATATATATATATATATATATATATATGTATGTATGTATGTATGTATATATACATATATATATATATATATATATATATATATATATATATATATATATATATATATATATATATATATATATATTTATTTTTTTTTTATTTATTATTATCAATAAACGGGAAACCCCATTATAAAAATTATAATATTCAATATGTAAAGTAATAACAACAGTACAGTAATGAGTATTTAGATAGAACAAAAAAAAATGATATAACATCACAGTTCGAAACACCCAATCTAATGAACAGGAAACATATCAGTGGTCACACACGACTTTGATGACTTGCCCTTTAAAGCGAGACAGCGCGCCTCCGAATGGATTGATGGAAGGATTATTATTTAGTTAGTACCGTGATGACCGATGACAAATATCTCATTTCATCTTAAGCAACGTTCTGGAACCTTCAACTGTATCTGCCCTAAGAGGGTGAACAATCAATAACACCATTCAGCAATTTAAATATCGTGGAAAGATCTGACACCCTTCTCCTGTCCTCTAATGTCCGCAGACCAAGTATACTAGCCAAGGCTCCTCTGTCACCAACCAACCCCAATCTATGAGAGCAATATCCAAGGACACGTTCAATCCCTGCGCTGTAAACATTGTAGTAAGGTGACCATACCAGATATTACGAGGCATATTCGAAAAGTAAGGGCGTTTGCTTACATTTAAAGATCGGCGGGTTTGAAAAAAGTTGTACACATGCAACGCCATCTATTAATTGTTTTCAAAGCCGCTTAAGTTTATGTTTTGATTCAGTATTCGTTTGCCTATCGGTGAAAACAGACAACAATGTCCGCGAAAATCATTGCTCTCGTCAGTTGCGAAGTGCGTACTGTGATTCGATTTTTCTGTGCAAAAGGATCATCAGTTGCTCAAATTTATCGGTGTAATGAGTGAAGGAAAGGTTAGGAAATGGTGTTGAGACATCAAAAATGGCCGCACAAATATGCATGATGAAGAGCGGAGTGCAGGCCTAGTATCCAGACCGATGAAATCGTTCAACAAGTGGATCAAAAACTGCGATTTAATCGACGATTGCACTTGAAACAGTGGCTTGGTGAACAACGGTTTAAAGACGACGAGGAGCTCAAGGCCGCCGTTGTCAACTGGTTCAATTCCCAGGCGGAGAAGTTCTATACAGAGGGATTAAAGAAGCTGGTGCAGCCTTACGAAAAGTGCTTAGAAGTGAACGGCGATTATGTGGAAAAGTGAACTAGGTTTGTAGGAAACTAAAACCGTCAATAAAAACTTTTTCTAACAAATATATATTTTTTTATACTTTTCGAATATGCCTCGTATAAATGTAAACAAAGAAGCGAGCAATTTGGATCTATATTAAAAATTATTTCACATTTACTGTCATTTATATATTTTCCACTACAAAGTATCACAATTTCCGTTTTGAATTAACTGTTTTCACTCTTCTTGATTTTTTTGTTAAAAACTACCAAAGGGTATAAATAAAAATGTCTTCACGGATACGCAATTAAGTTGTACGTATCATAACACGCATCTTCCGGATATCGACAATGACACGTTCTCAATGTTCGAGACCGGAAGTTACATGATTCTATTCGGTGAGAATTTGTACACTACTTATAGGTAGAAAAAAAAACGGAGTTTTTGATCTTACATTTTCAATTGTGTTTTGTTTACTTTTCGTAAAAATATAAAAAAGGCTTCTTATTATAGCGACAAGTTAAACATATTTATCGTTGTTTTTAAAACATTTTGCGTGTTGAATGAATGATTAAAATGAATAAAAAATTGATTATACTATTGTTGTTATGATATTTTATAAGCTCAGAGTCAATAACGATATTAAAATTTTAAAAACTGAATTACTTTCTTCCTGGATGATCGTTATCTACTCCAGGAACCCTGATATACTTGACATAGTTTAACCTGATTATATATATATATATATATATATATATATATATATATATATATATATATATATATATATTGTTAGACGAATTGAAACCCTGAAATTAAGGGCTTCTTCCTGGCTGCACACTCCTTTTGGGCTCACTGTTGGTTAACAAACATTTTTAGAAAATAGTTCCTGTACTTCTTTTAATTTTGGTGCACTTTTCTTGGGATCCTGCTACTGATGAATTCCCGGATTGTGGGAATGAATGAACTATGAAGGTAAGTATTTCGGACGAACCATGGGGCTTTGGCGATGATGCGGAGGGTCTTGTTCTGGTTGGTCTGGAGGGTGGATCTGCGGGAGCCTGAGATCTGGCACCATGCTGGGCTGGAGAAGGTCATTCCGGATCGGATGATCATCTTGTAAATTGTCAACTTGTTGCGAGTTGACAATTTGCTGGACGCGTTCGGGAGTGGGTACAGCTTGCCGAGGGGTTGGTTGACTTTCTTGGCGGAGGCGGTAACCTGGTCCTTCCATATTAGCCGCTTCCTTGAAGGTGAGGCTGTCCGGCGGTGAGTATCGAGCCTTTGATAATATGATGGCTTGGGTCTTTGGTGGTTTGAGCTAGATACTCCAGTGTTCGAACCAGGAGATTAGAGTGTTGAAATGGAGTTGCCATCGGCGTACATGAAAAGAGAAGTGTGGTCAGACTTGGGTATGTCGGTCGTGTAGATGTTAAATAAATAGGGGAAGAGAACGGAGCCTTGGGGGATTCCGGCTCGAATGGGCTTGACTTCGAAATTGGTCTGATCAATTCGAACCTGGAATATCCAGCCAGAGAGGAAGAAGAGGACTAGTCGCGTGATATTCGTGAGATAGCCGTGACAAGTAATACATTATTAACGAAAATGTTGTCAACTATACCTAACCAAACATAATTTTTAATCCTAATTGGCAAGTTTTACTTAAATATGAAGGAAGTCCAAATTAATATATCATAAAGAGGAAATAGACATAACCTTAATTTATTTTTTGTAAATATTCATTAGCTTCGTTTTTAAAGGCGAGTATTAATTGATAAACAGGGCCAAAATTTTGCGAATAAAATAAGATAAAAAAAATGAAAATTTAAGAACAAAGCAGTATTTATACTGAGATATTATACCTGTGTTGTTGAAAGGGTTCAAAGTTTAAGATAGCCTGATTACCAGAATCTGTCAAACGAACAAAAATTTTCCCAAAGGTTTTCAATAATGGTTAGTTTGCCTGTTTTCCAACGGCTGTGTAAAACGAGTTTTTTTTTGATTATACTCAAGTTGAAGTAATTCGGATTTTGCCACTTTTTACACTATATCAGGTTAAAATATTTCAAGTATATCATGGTTCCTGAAGTAGATAACGACTATCCAGGAAGAAAGTAATTCACTTTCTACAATTTTAATATCGTTATTGACTCTGAGTTTATAAAATAACATAATAATAATACTATAATCATTTTTTCATTCATTTTAATTATTCATTCAACTCGCAAAATGTTTTAAAAACAACGATAAGTATGTTTCGCTATAATCGCCTTTTTTTTTATTTTTACGAAGAGCAAACGAAAACACAATTATATATATATATATATATATATATATATATATATATATATATATATATATATATATACACATACATACATACATATACATACATACATATACATATACACATGGCAATCTCCGGATGGGATGCTGTAAACCCCATGGGTTTTCCAGTTTTCCGGTTTTCTTTTGTCCTTGGGATTACCCAGGATGTCTGCCAGAGTGTTTTGTGATTTGTATGCTGTACCTATGTTGTGGTTTCTTAGGAGTATTCCAATCCTATCTGTATCTCCTTTCACATACCGTAATAGGACTTTACTCTGGTTGAGGTCGCGCCCTTCTGTCCTTGTCTGTGGATGGCGTTGTCTTTCTAATGCTCTCCGTATGGACTGGTCTTTATATCCATTTTGCTTAAGGGCCCTAGTGATTTGTGTAATTTCTTGCTGTCTCGTGTCTGGTTTGGTGAGTCGGTATGATCTCGATACGAGGGTGTTGGCTACCGACTGGATTTGGGATGGATGGTGGTGTGAGCCAGCGTTTAAATGCCTATTGGTGTGGGTGAGCTTCCGGTAGACTGAGTATTGAAGTTGACCGTTGTTTTTCCGCGTTATGGGCACATCAATGAAAGGGAGGCTTTTTTCTTCTTCTATTTCCATAGTGAACTGTATCCGGTGGTGGATTCTATTTAAAAAGATACACAAGCTCAACGTCCCCCTTAGACCCATTGTTAGCGCGGTGGCCTCACCTATACAAAACTTAGAAAAGCATCTGTCAAAGATCATGCAACCAACTGTTGAAAGTGCTGAGTGATACATCAAAAACTCCGAACACCTCACGAACATAATCAGAGACATTCAACTAGAGGAAAATGACATTCTGGCAAGTCTAGATGTTGTTTCACTTTACCTAGTATTCTCGTTCATTGCTATTTTGTCTAGTGTTTCATCCACTTCATTGAAAGATGCATAGTTGCATAGCATATCAAAATTGTTAAAATTTATTACAACAATAATTAATCTATATGGGCTACGTTTCGTGCATTACGAGAAATTTATGGTCGACATAATCGACCTACAGAGCTTATTATTCTTAATTTAATTCAAAAGTTCGAGTCAAATGGTAGTGATTGTGGTGTTAAGAATCCAACCTGTCAAAAACGAAAACGTATTGCTAAAAATATCGATGCTGTGAATTAAAGTATGAATGAAAATTCAGAACAATCAATTACACGTCGCGTCGTTCTCAAGAACTTGGACTTTCTTATAACACTACATGAAATATTCTTCATAAATATTTGCATTTGAAGGCGTATAAAATTCAGTTGACTCAACAACTTAAAGGAACTAACCATTTATTGCATAGAAATTTTGCAGAGCTTTAGAACAACTCATTATTTCGTGAAAAAATCAACTTCGGTAATGAAGCTTATTTTTGGTTAAAGGGCTGCGTAAATAAGCAAAATTGTTGCACTTGGGATAATGAAAACCCACATGCTGTTCTTGAAATATCTTTACATCCAGAAAAATTAACAGTTTAGTGTAGTTTATGGTCCGGAGGAGTAAATGAAAAAATGAAAACGAAAATGGCAACGGAGTTACTGTCAATTTATTGACCATGTATGCCATAGATCTCGTGACACATTCAATGTATTGAGAGAAAAGTTCAGTGACTGTGTAATCTTAAAGACTGGCCACCAATATCATGCAATATAACTCCATTGGAGTTTTTTCTCCAGGGTTAAGTTGAATCGTTGGTTTACTCTAATAAATCACAAACACTATGAAAACCAACATTATTCGTGTCATTGGTGAAATAAGTGCTGATTTATGTGGAAAAGTGACCAAAAATTTTTGTTCTAGAATCGAATATTTAAAAAATCCAGAGACGGTCGTTTCCATAAAATCGTTTTTAAATAAAAATGTCATGAATCAATCTCCAAAATAAAAAAAAACCCACTGACAGTTTTGTTTTTATTTCAAATAAAAAATTTATAACCCTTATATATATATATATATATATATATATATATATATATATATATATATAGTATGTACAATAATTGTGTCACTGTTGAATGGAATTATCTGAAACCCACCACTACTTAGCAGTAAGTAGTTCGAGTTGCTTTCTGTCTCAAGTTTCACAATACCGATAATCTACCATAATTATAGCCCTGAAGAAGAAAATAAAATATTTTCGAAAGCTTGGCGTAACTGAAAAGGTGTCACAAATTTTTAGCCCTGTCCCGATGACCACTTACCCCAAGAACCTCAAAACTGATGTTTATATATATATATATATATATATATATATATATATATATATATATATATATATATATATATATATATATTATTTCCTCTATAAACCATTAATACTACGCTTTGTTCTACCTTAATATTGCTTAGCCTATGATAGTTAAGAGTTGCGATCTACACTCTGTGCCCAATAAAAAAAGGAACTTTTTGAGTATAGTACTGCCAACTGTTAGATCTCTTTGTATTGCATAGCAAGTCCGGTTTGCTGTGATGTTTCGTTTTTAGAAATCCATCATCAGAATTTCTTGTGATTAGAAGTATGCGCACATGGTTTTAAGATTGGACTCATCCCTTTCTTGAGAGTGTTTCTCCCTTTATAACACCATCCTACCGAATCGGGTTTCCTTTGAGGACGTAACTACTTTTTGAATGTCGCACTCTAGCCTAAATTTTTCATCTTCTGCCACTCAAGATTACCCCCTTATTAAGCATTGAAATTTCTGAATGAGAGAAAGAGGGAATTTTAAGTGAGTTGAGGACAGACGACAGACACCGTCGGTGAAATGTCAAAGACGTCTTTACACCTGGAAATATTTTTCTGCAAGAATAATTTTTCTTCGGGAAATATTGCAAATGCGTAATGCCAAAAGTGCTCTTAAGTGATTTATTGATGATGTTGAATATTAATGACAATTAATTTTTGTGACAGTTTGTTTAATTAAGCAAAAGCAGTGATTTTTGATGAAATTTTATCTTATATGTGTTGTGTTTAATTCATTGTTAACTAGAAAATTTTTAATTGTTAAGAAGAAACAAGTTGTTATTTATTTAGAAACACCCAAATAATGAAATAGTCAACTGATTGCAATAAAATAATAACTATCGGTAAGTAGTTTTCAATTTACCTGCCGACAAGGGGGCGATTAAAAGTTTGAGACCCCTTTCAATTAATTTTACGTGGTATTATCGAGAGGGTGCCATCTATCAATATTTTTCTTCAGTTGCTCTTGCTGTTTTGCTGCACAGATATACCAGTTTGAATATATTAATCGATTTTTATATCATATCATATATATATATATATATATATACATATATATATATATATATATATATATATATATATATATACATATATATATATATATATATATATATATATATATATATATATATATATATATATATATATATATATATATATATATATATATATATATATATATATATACATATATATATATATATATATATATATATATATATATATATATATATATATATATATACATATATACATATATACATATATACATATACATACATATACATATATATATATATATATATATATATATATATATATATATATATATATTTATATACGCTCAATGAATATTTTCGTTAAATTTTTAGCAAATGGTTAAAATATTTAATCTAACAGTAATTCAGTGTTTAGTACTACTAGGACTGAACTAAATGACAAACATGTGATGATGTACGAAAATATCCAAAAGAAAACAGCAAAAAGCTTCGAAATAAAACAGAAATGACAGAAACATGTCATGCTTAATGCCAGGTGAACTCGAGGAGCTAAAATTCTTTGTTTCTGTTTAGGACTTAATGATGTTCATAGGCGTCCCAAGTATATTTAGTTGTAATAATATAAATATTCGTTTTTTTTTTAATTTTCTTATTCTTACATATTTATGATAGATGCAAAGGCAAAAAAAAACATTTTTGAAGGCAGGTATATAAAGCAGGACGAATGGAGCGAATTGCTTTTACACTACAACCTGCCTGCCCACATGCACTATTGAGCAAGGACGGACCCAGTGAGGGATGATCCCCCCCCCCAATAAAGAATAGTAAAAATATGAAAGTGTGTATATACTAATCCTAATAAATCTATAAAGTATAAAACTAACCCAACGTAATGTTGAAAGGGCTTAAAAATAATTTCTAAACCAAATAACTTTATTAAGTTAACATAATATACATAACCTTATATATATATATATATATATATATATATATATATATATATATATATATATATATATATTGTTCCTGAATTAAAAATACACAATAATTTGTAAAATATTTTATAATATTTTTATATTAATAATTAAATAATTATATTATATAATGATTACTTTAACAAATTTTATAAAAGCTTAAAAATAGAGGGTGAAAATAGATATAATTATTCTTACACGTATAATCAATAATAATATAAAAAAAGTTCAGTCAATCGAAGATGTTTCCTTAATGCAGCGTATGTAGATATAATATTATAATTATTAATAAATATTATAAAAAAATTTAATGAAAACAATTTATTTACCAAAATTGGGTAACAAACAAAATTTTTTTAGCTCGGCTCAGCAACGGTTTATTGGTGCGAGTACAAGCTAGTCACCAAAATTTGAGGCGACGCGGTGCCTAGTACCGGGCACCGGAAATACTATTTTCTGTATAGTCCTGAAAAAAAAAGGTCATCAAGTTAAAGAACAGCCTGTCGCCCCCTCCCCTTAACAGACGGCTGGATACGTCCCTGCTATTGAGACGGTTGCTCTTCGCCATATGGTTTTGAATCATTAGTTTACCCACCTTA
This sequence comes from Pachyrhynchus sulphureomaculatus, assembly GCA_019049505.1. Lineage (NCBI taxonomy): Eukaryota > Metazoa > Arthropoda > Insecta > Coleoptera > Curculionidae > Pachyrhynchus > Pachyrhynchus sulphureomaculatus. The sequence goes on from CM032446.1 coordinate 212,913,509, forward strand.
CAGTACAGACCTGGCTTTCTGTGAGAGATATCAAGATGACCAAGAAGTCAAGGCAGCAGTGCATTTCAATTGTAAAGGATTACCAAATTTACCACCACCACTCACACGGCCAGATAATTCTATTGCAACGACACCTGTTGAGAAAGCGAACTTGTTGGCTGAACTCTTTGCTTCACATTCTACTGTCGATTCCAAGGCAAAACACCACCTACTATTCCCATAGTGCAGTCAAGGATGCCCGATGTTGTCTTCAGACAGCGTTTCATAAAGCGTATTCTGATGAAGCTAGACACCAAAAAGGCTTCTGGCGCTGACGGAATACCTGCCATAGTTCTTAAAAACTGTGCGAGGGAACTAACATCAGTTTTCTGTAGACTTTTCACCCTATCCTACAGAAAGGGAATATTTCCTTCCTGCTGGAAATGTGCTACAGTTCAGCCGATACCTAAAAAAGGCAAGAAGACCTTGCCAAATAACTACCGACCGATCGCACTGCTTTCAATAATATCAAAAGTCATGGAAAAGGCTATCAATCAGCATCTTCTAAAATATCTTGAAGGATTCAACATTATTAGCGATCACCAATATGGCTTTCGTAAAAATAGATCAACAGGAGATCTTCTGACTTATGTAACACATGTTTGGAACAATGCAGTTGAACACTTTGGAGAATCTCGAGCGGTTGCTCTTGACATATTCAAGGCATTCGACCGTGTTTGGTACGATGGGCTGTTGGCTAAGCTACGTTCTTATGGTATGTCGGAAAAGGTCTGTTTGTGGCTCTTATGTTTCCTCAGAGAGTGTTCTTTACGGGTGGCAGTCGACGGATTTCTTTCTAACACCTTCACTATCAACGCCGGTGTACCCGAAGGCTCCATACTGTCTCTTACTCTCTTTCTCATTTACATTAACGATCTGCTGGAAAAGACCGAGAATCTAATCTACAGCTTTGCAGATGATAGTACACTTGTCTCTTCATTCACTTTGAACGCTCGGACATCGGCTACTCAGACGAATATCCGCAGACAGCAGGAAGTCATTCAACTTAACAAAGATCTGGAAGAAATTCTATCTTGGGCTGACAGTAACCAAGTGGAATTTAACGCTAAAAAAACCCAGGCGGCAGTTTTTTCTAAAAAAGTTAACGTTGCTGAACCCGACATAGTTATGTCGGGGCACTCCATTCCTCTAACATCGTCACTCAATTTGTTGGGCATTAATTTGGGAGCAAATATGTCCTGGCATGAACATGTTGCGGGCATAGCAAGGAGAGCTTCTCAGTAGTTGGGAATATTATTTCGAACCAGAAAACTTTACACTCCACAACAACTGTTAATTCTTTACAAAGCTCAAATTCGACCAACTATGGAATACTGCTCCCATGATTGGAGCTCCGCTCCCAAACATACACTGCATTTGTAGGATTCTATTCAGAGAAGAGCTGTTCGTCTGATTGGCGACCCGGAACTGACCATCGGCCTTGATTCGCTGGAACATCGAAGAATGGTTAGCCTATTCTACAAGTACTTTCATGGAAAGTGTTCTAAGGATGTGGCCCGCTTAATTCCTCCCAGAGCGGTGCATGTTAGAAGTACAAGTCGCGCTAATTCTTCACATCCGTATGAGGTTCAGCTTGTTTACTCCTCGTACAACGCTTTTCAAGCAGTCTTTTATATGGAGAATATCATCCCTTTGGAATAATTTGCCCAGGACTGTGTTTCCCACCGAGTACAATCTACAGCGATTCAAGCACAACGTGAATCGCTTTCTCCGCACACGTGTCGCTCCTGTAGCGCTTTAGGGACTTCCCTGTAGCACGTGTACTAGACCCATAAAAAAAAAAAAATTGAAATTACGAAAGGAAACATAGTTGTAGTTTTTTTTTTCTTCTTCCTTTCTCATTCTCATTCTGCGAACTTTTGGATCTCCCCTCGTTTAATTTTATGAATTCACAAATACCTAAATGTTCATTTTTTGAAGATTGTGGAATTTCATCGTATTTCTGTAAACGCAAATAAACCCATTTTGTCACAATTTCGTTACAAGTTCATTTTTTGAAACCCTACAAACACAGCTGTCGTATACAGGCTACGAACCAATCATTTGAAGTTGCCTTGCCGGTTTCTGTTCTAAATCGAAACTTGAGTATTATCGCTATTTCGGGAACTTAAAAGTCAACTTTAAAGAACGGTTATTATGATTCTTTAGTGTTTTAATGCAGGTTTAATTCAGGGGCGTCACACACGTTAATTTATATAGTATAGTCATTTACTTTACATTTAAAATCTTTGGACATAATTAAATCGTAAAATAAGTTGTATCTCTAAATTGCCTGGTGGATTTATTCAGTGGGATTACATCAAGCAAAAAATAAGTCTGGAAACTTTTTAGATAGACGGTGTATACCCACTATAACCTACCATTAAAATTAACAAATATAAGTGATAACACGCATCTACGGTTTTACTAGCTGCATCATACGGAAGCCGATACGAGATTAGTTCTTCCACAAGGTTGAAATTGTACCCAGTGTTTTCTACTTCTCCTTACCCCCAGTGTTTTCTACTTCTCCCGACCCCCAGTGTTTTCTACTTCTCCTTACCGCACTCATTGACGTTTCTGAAGGATCATTAATTTGGCGGGAAACGATGTTATAAATGACATACTTTGTCTGTATTTTTTTAGTGACCAGGGTTCTTTATTTCCTTTAAAGTGCCATAACTGAAAGGATTGAAACTTTTTTGAACAATTCTTTAATAATTTTATAATAATTAAAACTTGGTCATAAACTATTATAATTATTCTATGTAGTGATAAAGTTGTTGTTTTAATTGTTTTAACCTAACTTTTTTTGCTAAAAATTTTTATTTAAATATCCGTGTTTTTATATTTATGACGTAATTTAGTAACAGTTAATTTTTGTAAACAGATGAGACAGGAAGTAAATATAACTATTCTTATCTATTTACTGAAAAATTACTAAATATTCTGATTAATAATGCAACTTTTCCTTGAATGTTAGTCGTCTATTATCATTTTATCAATATAAAATTATAATCTGATGATAAATTTAAATAGGAAATCCTGTATTTTATCTAAATGGGGTATTTTCCTGTTATTCTAGGCTGAAGTTAATAATTTGAGCGCGGTCACCTTAAATTTTGTATTGTTACACGTAATTTTCAATAATAAAAAATGCTGTAGTCATTACCCTTATGTTTTTACTGTCATAAAACCCAATAAAATCACTTAAATTCAGTAGCGTAGTCAGGTTTAAGGGACGGGAGGCATATGTTTACAAGGGACATTTCTTTAAGGAAAAATAGAGAACCTTACGGAGCTGCTTATAGTAGGGGAGCGCCAACTAACAACCCTAACAGGGCGATAAAAAATATTTTGTACTGAAAACTTACAACCCTAGGCTCTTCCCAACATGGTGAACTAAAAGTCTATGGAGAATAGGGATTTTTTACAAAAAAGAACCCTTTCATAGGTGTAATTTTAAAAACAAACGTATTTTACAAATCGATTACCGAAGGGGGAAGTTTTTCATAAAAAAGAAGCTGGCGGAAAAATACAATGGAACTTTACAAACCTATACTGCATTTAAAAATTAATGACTTGACGATCAAGATTTTTCACATAAAGGATCACCCAATAAAACAGCTCTGTTTTTAAGGTGGCACTATTTTCGATAACCATAGGGGCTCGCAAGCCCACTTTTGACTACGGTACAGCATCGTCAGCGAGTTGCGTTTATATCTCCTCTATCGTCTCGAAGTGTCGACTATTTATTTACCTTCATTTTCATACACAGCTCGACCAGGAACAACCCGAAGCCACATGGTGTCAGGTCAGGTGAATAAAGGATGTGTGAGATGGCAATCATGGAATTCTCAAACCCTATTGCGTAGAGAACAAACTAAGGGCCGACACATTGTTCTAATACAGGGAAAAACTTTTTTCACTCCAAAGCTTGCGTCGTTTTCTAATCAATAGAAAGTTTGTCAGAGATGCTTAAAACTGTCCGACGATGGTTCAGAGTGTCGTTCCCAAATGACATCCGACTCATTTCATACGTTGCAGTAGCACTCCTTTTTTTTGTTTTTTTTTTTATATGTGTCTAGCACACGTGCTACAGGGAAGTCCCTAAAGCGCGTTGTTCTTGAATCGCTGTAGATTGTACTCGGTGGGAAACACAGTCCTGGGCAAATTATTCCAAAGGGATGATGTTCTCCAAATAAAAGACTGCTTGAAAAGCATTGTACGAGGAGTAACAAGCTGAACCTCATACGGATCTGAAGAATTAGCGCGACGTGTACTTCTAACATGCACCGCTCTGGGAGGAATTAAGCGGCCCACATCCTTCGAACACTTTCCATGAAACTACTTGTAGAATAGGCTCAAGTCGCCAACCGTTCTTCGATGTTCCAGCGAATCAAGGCCGACGGTCAGTTCCGGGTCTCCAATCCGACGAACAGCTCTTCTCTGAATAGAATCCAACAAATGCAGTGTATGTTTGGGAGCAGAGCTCCAAACATGGGAACAGTATTCCATAGTTGGTCGAATTTGAGCTTTATAAAGAATTAACAGTTGTTGTGGAGTGTAAAGCTTTCTGGTTCGAAATAATATTCCCAACTTCTGCCGAGTTTAAAACCAAATTTCACAGACCTTCGCTGCTCTTTTTAGTGTTCCGTACGGAACACTTATAAGATCACTTCTGTGCCTGTCCGTTTGTCTGTCTGTCACACCCGACTTTCTTCGAAACTATTTGACATAGAAAATTAAGTTTCTAAATGAAATGAAACGAATTACTTTATTTGTCACTTATTTTTTTATTTATCTGCTACTGCAGTCTCGTAGGTTTTCTACATTTTCAAGCGTGATACTACAAACTAATGTGGTTTATTTACCTTAGTTTGTAGTATCACGCGTGAAAATGTAGAAAACTTACGAAACTGCAGTAGCAGATAAATTAAAAAATAAGTGACAAATAACAAAATAATTCGTTTCATTTCATTTAGAAATTTACAATGTACTGTCACAGACTAACAGATACCTCAATTATACAATGGAAAATTAAAATTTGGCACTAATATAGGAATTGATAGCCTCTCTGGAACCGTGTAGTTTTGAAAGTTAAATTTTGACTTGAGGAGTTAGTTTTGGGGTATGAAATCGGAAGTGAAAAAAAAGTTTTTACCAGGTCATCGAGTGGGGTGTGAAATGAAAACTTGTAAAAACACGAGTTCAAAAATATATATAATGTAATACTTGCGCACCCTTTTATTTTTAAAAACATAGGAAAAATCTCGAAAAGTAATGATCAAAAAATTTTGAAAAAATTTTCAGTTTTCAGTAAAGATCGGAAAAAAAAACTTTGTTGAAAACTCATTTGGGGTGTGTTTTGTGAAGTCATTGATCATTTTTTACCTCCGTAACAAAAATTTTTATTTTAAAAGCAATCAACTTAGGAGCACTAATTGCGCAAAACCGACTTACACTTGGCCGGTTATTTCATATCGACTGTAACACTCGCAGAGTAACACAATTAAACCTTGATGCTAATGGACATACAGAATAAACTGATCGAGCTAACAAGTTAAAACTTATGAAGCAATGTTGTTAGGGCTGTAGCTACTGCCACCTAACGGCGCGAATCGATATTATTTCGAATTCTTCCTATATTGTCTTAGTCCGGAAACTTTGGATCGCACCACAGAGCAAATATGTCCTGGCATGAACATGTTGCAGGCGTAGGAAGGAGAGCTTCTCAAAAGTTGGGAATATTATTTCGAACCACAAAGCTTTACACTCCACAACAACTGTTAATTCTTTACAAAGCTCAAATTCGACCAATGATGGAATACTGCTCCCATGTTTGGGGTCTGCTCCCAAACACACGCTGCATTTGTTGGATTCTGTTCAGAGAAGAGCTGATTGGAGACCCGAAACTGACCGGCGGCCTTGATTCGCTGGAACATCGCAGAACGGTTGACGACGTGAGTCTGTTCTACAAGTATTTTTATGGAAATTGTTCGAAGGATATAGCCCGCTTAATTCCTTCCATGTGCATGTTAGAAATACACGTCGCGCTAATACTTCACATCCGTATGAGGTTCAGCTTGTTACTCCGCGTACAACGCTTTTCAAGCAGTCTTTTATATGGAGAACATTATCCCTTTGAAATAATTTGCCCAGGGTTGGTTTCCCACCAAGTACAATTTATAAGAATTCAAGAACAACGTGAATCGCTTTTTCCACACACATGCCGCTCCCGGAGCGCTTTAGGGACTTCCCTGTAGCACGTGTGCTAGACTTATAAACAATTTCTACCCGATAATAGTGTTCTCTAAATATTATTAAATATTGACACCATAAGACACATATGCCCATTAGAATATTTTTTTTTTCTGTTAGGGTCACGTGGATATTATAACCCTATTCGTAGAAAGTATGATGCACGAGGGCTACCTTTTAAGTTTTTACAAAAACAATGAAGAAAAAAAAAATTTGGTACAAATCGTTTGTCTCTCAAAATATTCGACTTTAAGCTTTATACACTTTTACAGGCATTCGAACCAATTCTCGAAACATTTTTTCCACTCTGAAGTTGATACCTGAAAAACATGCTTTTGGAAGGATTCAACAGCAACAGTCTTTAGGTGATGAAAATCGCTTTCCACGCATTTTTTTTTGACATTCGGAAACAAAAGGAAGTCGTTAAGCGATAAATCAGGTGAATGCGGGCAATGTTTTTCTCCGTCAAATAATTGTTTAACGTGCTATGTGAGAGCTGGCACTGTCACGATGAAGAATGATGCGACGTTTTCGGTTGTTTTCCTTATTTCGTCGATGAGTTCTGGCAAACAAATGGATATATACCATTCAGCATTAACTGTTCTTCCTTCCTCTAAAGCAATGGTTGCAACAAGTCCAGTATAACTAAAGAAACAAGTCGAGTATAACTAAAGAAACAAGTGATCATTTTCTTGGAAATGCTTCGCGAACAAATCACTTTCGATGGATTCGGTTCATTTTGGAACACCCAAGCAGTTGATTGTCGCTTAGTTTCCGGCTCGTACAAATATATCCAAGTTTGTTCCCCTGTTACGATGTTGTATACGGATTTTGTATATCCTCAGTCGAATTTTTTGAACATTTCTTTTCACCAATTGATACGAGCTTGTTATTGAGTTTCGATCAAATTATGCGAAATCCATCTGGAACACATCTTTTTCACAGCGAAATATTGTTCATGCAAAATCGAATACACTGCAGTCTTCGATATGCCTAAGGATGCCTCTATTTCACGCTAAGTAACATTCCGATCCTCTTCAATCATGTTGCACTCAGCATCAGTGTTTTTTGGAACACCAACTGATTTTGGTCGACCTTCACTAAATTCATCGCTGACGGAAGCACGACCATGACGAATTTCTGCAAACCAATTGTAAATAGTCTTTTCTGATGGTGATTCATTTCCAAAAGTTGAACGAAGCGATTCGAGGCATTGTTGTTGAGTTAGGCCTTTACCAAAATCGTAAAAAATCATCCAACTAAAATCAGTTGTAACTTTCATTTGTTCACAAAACTGTTTTTTTTTAAATGCTCACTGTAAACAAACTACTCGACCAATTTCTGAGTTGCCACTGTTTTAACAATAACAAATGTCAAATGTTACAACAATGGTAATATCACATCTTAATAACGCCATATAGTGGTCGTTTGTAAAAACTTAATAAGCGGCCCTCGTATACTAAGGAACAATTGTTTTCAGTTAACAACAGTGCAAGTCAAATTCCATGTTCATTGGTTGTAACATACTAACGCAGTTCTGTCGTAATAAAAATATAATAATATTCTTTTTTTTTTTTTTGAGCCACGTCACTTGTGCTGCAGGAAAATTTATAAATGATCACAAGATCGATTCGTGCGGAAAATGCGACCTACATTGGTCTGGACACCATATACACACATATACCAGTAAAAGTGTTATTTTTTATTACACAGTACAGTGTTATTCACAGAAGTTATGATCCCGATTAAGACACAACTGTTTTCAATTAACAACAGTGCAGGTAAAATTTCACACTTGTCTTGATAGGCGCTACAGTCCTGGGCAGTTCTTTTGAAGAGGGTATAACAAGATGTGATATGCTACTATATAGTAGTATATATGTAACACGTATGTGTAGGTCTAGCTACTTAAAACATTTTTTTTTTTTTTTGCAAAATTCGACTTTATTCATCAATAAGCGATATAATCAGTCCAACGCTTTTCTAACATTTCTATACCTTTCTTGTAGGAGAATTTGACTTTGCCTTTAAAATAGACCTCAGTTTCTCTCTTTCCCACGAGCATTTTTTGAGGTCTGCGAATAGTTAATAGTCGCTGGGGGACAAATCTGGAGAATACGGTGGATGAGGAAGCAATTTGAACTTCAGTTCATGCAATTTGGCATCGTAACCATTGACTTGTGACACGGTGCATTGTCTTGATGAAAGAGCACTTTTTTTGTTCATTTAAGGCCGTTTCTTTGCGATTTTTGGCTTCAAACGCACCAATAACTTTATATAATATTCGCTATTGATGGTTTTTCCTTCTCAGCATAGTTGATGGAAATTATTCCATGCGCATCCCAAAATACCGAGGCCGAAACATTCCCAGGCGACTGTTTGGTCGCTTCGGCGGCTTTCACCGGCTATTATCTATTCAGCTGACTGCCGTTTTGATTCCGGTGTATAGTGGTGGATCCATATTTCATCCATTGTCACATATCGCATGAAAAAATCCTTTTTATATCCCTTAAATAGGTCCAAACAGTGCTCAGAATCATCAACACGTTGTTGTTTTTGGTCCACTGTGAGCAAACGCGGTACCCATTTTGAACAGAGCTTTCTCATGCCCAAATGTTCGTGCAAAATATGACCAACACGTTCTTTTGATATCTTTAGACTCTCGGCTATCTCACTCAATTTCACTTTACGGTCGTCCAAAACCATTTTGTGTATTTTTTTAAATGTTTTCCGGTGTAACGACGTCACTTGAGCGTCCAAAGCGTTCAGCATCTCAGCATCATTTGTATCTGTACCACCGCGTTTAAATTCAGCATACTAGTAAATGATAAGTGATTTTCCAGGCGCAGAGTCCCCGTAACACTTATCAAGCCATTGCTTTGCTTGAACGGTATTTTTTTCCATCAAAAAACAGTGTTAATCAACATACGAAATTCGATTTTTTCCATTGTTTTGACAATATCAAAAGTAGCGTCACTAAAACCACTGTAACTTGTAAACTAATCATCGAAATGTCATGAAATTTTAATTCATATCGTTTGAAGGTTGGTACTGCCTAAAAATCATATGGATTTTTTGAAAAGGGTGACATCTATGTGTCAGACCAAAAACTTTTCAATCTACGTTTTTGAAATTTGAAATCGACAGCTCATTTTATTTAGGAGTTATCATTGCAACAGATCTACCGACAGACCGACGGAAATAGAAGGTTTCTCGTAATTTCGGAATCTTAAAACATGAAGAAATGCAGCAATCCGGATATAGATTTTTTTCATGGAAATAGTATTTGCAGTAGTAAGCGAAGTAACAATATAGATTTTATTTAGGCTTGTGAAATAAAATCTTAATTTAATTATTTAAGTGTACAAACAATAAATGTGTAGAGCTGTGTTTTTACCAAATTTATTGTTTCAAGTAGTTAATAATAAATAGGTAGATAATCATGATAATGTCATAACGTAAGCGATAAAGATTACAAATTTTTCAATGTAATATGATTAACGGTGTGTAAATATGGAAAATTCCATTTAAAATAGGATACATACAATAACAAATATCTGATAGCCTTATTTTGTGCCTAAATAATCTTAAACATTTGTAACTGTTGGGTGAGATTTCACTGAGATAAAACGAAAAATAAAATAACACGATATCTGGCATGATTAGAATATGTCTTTTTGGGTGTAGAGAGTTTACTGTTTTGATAATAGCAAAAGAAATTGGTAAAGTTGATCTAGCACTTCCATTGTAAATACGCAGCTCTAAAATAAACACTGAATTTGACTTTCTCAACGCATCTACGCATTAAAACTCATTATTGTACACAGAAGCTACTTTATAGTGAGATGTTAATAAAAAATTCTCGTTATATCAACCAACCTGGAAAAATTTTGATAATAATACACTGATGAGCAAAAAAACGATTTTACTTTAACATCAATCCTTGAATTTAATTTTCAAACAATGGTATTATTTTTAGTATCATTAGAATGCTGATTTTCTATTCTTTCCAATAATACCAAAAACATTTGAATTTCTAAAGAGTTTTACTGATTAAAACGGTTTTACTCAATATAATCGTTTTTGCTCGCTCAGCAACATACTCGTTGCGCGCTATTCACTAATTAGGTCATCGGAAAATGGATACCACCCCGGAAGAAACGACACAAGTCATTGCCCCATTGCAGAAGGGCATAACCAACGTGTCGCTGCGCAACTGCACCTGAGCCAGTCAGCTGTCTCCAGTTGTCTACAGACGTTACCAAGAGACTGGCGCCTTTTACAGGATCAGGAAAGAAAAAGGTGTACCTCAGAGCGAGACGACCACTTCATTGCTAACGCAACTCTAAGAAATCGTCACTTGACCGGCGTTGAGGTCCAGCAGAACCTCTGACAAGTTCGTGGTCGGGCTATCAGTCATTGGACAGTCAGAAGCAGACTTAAAGAAGCTACCCTTACTCCGAAAACACCAGATAATGGACCCAAATTGACAGCAGCCTATTGACAAGCGCGATTCAGATTTGTCCGAGACCATGTTGACTGTACCTTAGAGCAATGGCGCTCTGTCTTATTCTCCGACGAGTCCTGGGTGTGCCTACATGGCAATGATGAAAGAAGACGAGTCTATAGGAGGCCTGGAAAGCGCTATGCGCAGTGCTGCATTGTTGAAACGGTCCCTACGGAGGAGGTTCTGTCATGGTGTGGGGAGACATCTCACTGGATGCGATTTGGTTTTCGTGACTGATGAGACTCGTAGCGGATTAACTGCCCACCGGTACATCGAGGAGATTTTGTAGGAACACGTTGTTCCTTACGCTGAGTTGGTGGCGATAGTTTTCGTTTCTAAGGCGAGGCCACATGCTGCTGCATCGGTGCGGCAATACGTGGCGGAAGAATCGTACAGACAGTGGTGAAAAAGCTCTCCCGCTCCATGAAAAACCAGCTAAAAGCAGTAATAAGGGCTAGGAGGTAATACAAAATATTGATTTTGGTTTTTATCAATAATTTTGTAAAATTGTCAAAATTAAAATTTGTTTAATTTTTCCTTTCTCTTACCCCTATTTTCAATCATTTTAATCAGTAAAAAGCATAAGGTATGCTATAGAATTTGATATCATTACTGTATATACGACTCCCATCCATTTCACCTTCTTCCCAAGTTAAAATTGAAAATAATGAAAAAAATAATCTAATTTTTTGATTCCTCGGCGTCAAAAACCTTGAATAACATATCTGAAGCAGTCCCTCTATTTTCTACCACCCCTTCAATCCCTTATATTCTTGCTATGAATATTTATGCACCAAATTTGTTTACTATCTCAATTTCTATAAAAACCGTACAAAATTTATTCTCACTTCTCCTTTCACCCCAGGTTTCATCTCGTCCTTACGTATTATATATATTCTAAGTTTGAACATTTTTCGTTCGAAAGTTATCGTAGCAACATGCCGACAGAAATGAGTGACTATGTTTCTCGTGATATAGGAACCCTACAACGTGAAACATATCGGAAAATACAATACTTTTCTTGAACGAATCATTTACGGCTTTGGTTTGAAAATTTGTCTCATTCCAAGCCTCAAGATTTCGAATCATCTATTTTATTTTATATATATTTATTATATATATTTATATATATATATATATATATATATATATATATATATATATATATATATATATATATATATAGATATATAGATATATATATAGATATATATATAGATAAATATAGATATATATATAGATAAATATATATATATATATATATATATATATATATATATATATATATATATATATATATATATATATATATATATATATATATACATATATATATATAGATATATAGATATATATATAGATATATATATAGATATATATATATATATATATATATATATATATATATATTATATATATATATATATATATATATATATATATATATATATATATATATATATATATATATATATATATATATATATATATATATATATATAGATATATATATATATATATATATATATATATATATATATATATATATATATATATAGATATATATATATATATATATATATATATATATATATATATATATATATATATATATATATATATATATATATATATATATATATATATATATATATATATATATATATATATATATAGATATATATATATATACATATATATACATATATATACATATATATACATATATATATACATATATATATATATATATATATATATATATATATATATATATATATATATATATATATATATATATATATATATATATATATATATATATATAATCGTATATCCCTTCTACCATATGGTGTAGGGCAGTTATACATTCCCCTTTTTTTCCCTCTCAATCTCCACATATAAACTTCTTCCATCTGTCTCTATTCTTTGCCATTTTCACTGCTTCTTTCCAGGATTTTCCTTTCTCCTTCAGTATACTTCTAATACTCCCATTCCAGGTCTGTCTAGGTCTTTCTCACTTCTGTTTTCCCTGTATTCGGGCTTCATACACTTTGTTTTCTATCTTAATCTATATTAATTTTCATACCTTCTTCCTTAAGCGCTTTATTCCAAATATCGAGGTTTCCCTGTAATTGTCTCTCATTTTCCGTCACCAGCACAATATCATTAGCAAAAGCCGCTTCAGATATTTCTATTCATTTAAGCTACCAGCATCCAATTGTCATTCTTTTCACTTTTATTTTGCATTTCTTGATTATTTCATCCATGTATACAGTGAACGTTGAGCTCAAGCTATTTTATTTTAATTTTTTTTTTATGGGTCCAGCACACGTGCTACAGGGAAGTCCCTAAAGCGCGCCAGGAGGGGCATGCGTGCGGAAAAAAAAAGCGATTCACCTTGTTCTTGAATCGCTGTAAATGCTAAAATAAAGTTCGAGACATGCAAAACTATTGTCTATTAAGTCGAATCTGAGGTGAGATCATCTTCCTATAGCATGTAATACACCTTTAAATAAACTAATCTTTAATAATAATAAAAGTTATATAGATATCTACTGTTTTTATTGTTCCTAAAAGACTTGATAATGGGACAGAGAGGAAACAGAAAATTTTATTTCCCTGGTAACTTAAAAGGTGAAAGTAAAAAAGTATTTTTTACGCATATTTATGCAAGGCCTTCTTCTTCTTCTTCTTCTTCTTCCACGTACTGTAGGCCTCAGGCCTGTAGTTTTCAACTTATCAGTTTTCTTGAGATGTTGATGTCCATGATTCGAGCCATCTCTTTGGAGGTCTTCCCAGGGGTCGTCGTGTCCGTGTTTTACCAACTCGCCCGATTCTCGCTAGTCTCTCCTGAATCATTCTCTCCACGTGATCCCTCCAAGCTCTTCTACGTTTACGTCCCCATCTGATTATGTCTTCCACTTCGCATTTATGTCTTATGTCTGTGTTTCTTTTCGTATGTCTTAGTATGTATCCTGAAATGTTTCAAAGTATTTTCATCTCTGTTGTTCAAAGAATGCTTTTTGTTCTTTTATTGCCTGCTCTTCTTTCCATAGCGTATGTTAGTGTGGGTCTCACACATGTTTTGTATATCCTTTGCCTTTTTGTTCATAAAGGCATTGTTCCAGATGATCCCGAAGTGCGCCTGATATTCGGCTGGCTTTGTTTGCTTGGTCCTTCACTTCATTTGTTCTATTTTGGCATGAGGTGATTTATATGCCTAGGTAGTTAAATGACATGACTTGTTCTATTGTTTTGTTTTCCAGAGCAAGTTTGCATCTTATTGGCTCTTTAGATATAACGGGGGTTTTGGTTTTTGTGGTGGATACCTGCACGTTGAGGGCTTTAGCTTTTGTGTAGAATGCGTGCAGAAGCCACTGTAAGTCATCTTCGTTCTCTGCCACGATCACAACGTATTCTGCATAACAGACAATGTTGATTTTACCCGTTGTAAGTAAATATCGTTCCTCCATGTCTCTGATATGAGTTATTATCTCGTCCATTATTAAGTTGAACAGTTGCGGGCTTAAAGAGTCCCCTTGTCGGATTCCAGTTGGCGTTTGTATTTCCTCTGTCAGTCTTTGATTAACTAAGATGTGAGTGCCTGTATTGTGGTTTAGTTGTTTTTATGATGTCTATTATGTTTTTTGGCACATGTTTTCTTTTTTAGGATATCAACTACGTGTTTTAGTCTTACTCAGTCAAATGCTTTAGTGAGGTCTATAAAGCACATAAATGCGGGTTTTCCGTATTCTATGGCCTTCTCTATTACTTGTCTGACTATGAAGATAGCATCTACGGTTGACCTATTTTTTCTGAAGCCTTGTTGTTCTTCCGATATGTTCACATGCTCACTTATTATTGCTTCTATGATCTTTGTAAAGAGCTTCATGGTTGAGCTTAACAGAGTTTATACCTCTATAGTTTTCTGGTAATTTCTTGTCTCCTTTCTTGAATATAGGAATGGTTATGCTTTTTCTCCATTCATTAGGGACTTCTTTGGTTGATAATATTTTTTTTGAATAGCTATTGAAAACTATTAATTGCTGCTATTAATTGCTCACAGATCCAACAATGCAAGGCCGTGACTACAAAAAATTTAACGTAATCATAAAA
>CM032446.1:212930934-212953434 GCA_019049505.1 Pachyrhynchus sulphureomaculatus
TGCACAGGAATTGGATATGTGTCCATCCACTTTATGGAAGATTTTGCGGAAAGATCTTGGTTTGCGTGCTTACAAAATTCAACTCGTGCAACAATTGAAGCCACACGATCACCTAGCAAGGTGTAGATTCGGTAAATGGGCCCAAAACAAGTTTGCCGTTGATCCCGATTTTCATAAGCGAATTTTGTTTAGCGATGAAGCTCACTTTTGTTTGAATGGCTACGTCAATAAACAAAACTGCCGTATTTGGAGTGATGATAATCCTCAAGTGTATATTAAGACACCGTTACATCCAGAAAAACTGACTGTTTGGTGTGCTTTATGGGCTGGTGGAATCATTGGTCCGTACTTCTTTAAAAACGATGCTGGTCAGAACGTTACAGTCAATGGTGACCGCTATAGAGCCATGATTACTGACTTTTTCGTTCATCAATTGAACAACCATGATGTGCAGGAGCTGTGGTTTCAACAAGACGGCGCAACATGTCACACAGCTCGTGCCACAATTGATTTATTGAAGGAAACGTTTGGTAACCGCATAGTTTCACGTTTCGGACCCGTGAATTAGCCTCCAAGATCGTGCGATTTAACGCCGCTAGACTATTTTCTGTGGGGATATGTGAAGTCGCTAGTCTACGCCGATAAGCCCGAAACGATTGACCACTTGGAGGACAACATTCGCCGCATTATTGCCGATATACGGCCACAAATGTTGGAAAAAGTCATCGAAAATTGGACCTCCAGATTAGACTACGTCAGAGCCAGCCGTGGCGGTCATATGCCAGAAGTCATATTTAAATTATAATGCCAGAAGATTATCTTTCGAATAAAGTAAATTTCATGTCAATTTAAAAAATTCATCTTTGTTTTATTCCATTTCAAAGTTCTATACCTCTATAAAAAACACCCTTTATATATATATATATATATATATATATATATATATATATATATATATATATATATATATATATATATATATATATATATATATTATTATATATTATATTAATTCTGTTTTAAATGTTAACTAAGTTGGAAATGTGGAATCTTTGCACTTTTGCACTCGGCGCGCGTTTCGCTAATCATGTTAGCTTCATCAGGAGCGATGATTGACTAAAGCTGAACTACAAATCTACCCTATTTATACTTAACCTAACCCTTGAATTACTCAGGCGGAACTAATGGCATAAGCGAGGCCATCAGTTCCGGTCAAGTAACCAGTAGAGGGGACTATAAAGAATAGGCCCTCTGTCTTTATTTAAACTACTTTTACATTTTATAATTTCCATACTTTCGTATGCGTTCAACAATCTCCTATCAGATACATTTTTAATTAATCTTAAATTATCTAATGTTACAGTATGATCAGCTTCAAGTGCATGTACGGCAATGCTAGACTTTTCTGTTCTACTGTATTTTAAGTGTGCTAAATGTTCTTTAAATCGTGTTTTAATTGACCTTTTAGTTTGCCCAACATACTTTTTGTCGCAATCATTACAACTAATTTCATAAATTCTACTTTTCTCACAATTAGGAATCTTATCTTCGGGATTTCCTAAAAATATTCCTTAGATTGTCTGATGACTTATAGACTAAGGTGAGGTCTACCTTATTAAATACCTTATTGAGCCTCCTGCTATATGTTATTTCGGATTATATGGTATGGAGACATACTTGGTATTATTTTCTTCCCGTGTAAGAAAGGGGGAATTCAGTATAAGCATCTATTTGTTATAGTTTTCCGTTAGTTACTTGGATAAAGAACTAAAAATGTGTTCTCCTATTTGCTGAACCTAGCCCAGCTGATGAGCCGTGATACGGCGAAATGCGTCTTGGGATGGTTCAGCAAATACGAAGAACACTTTTGGTAACTTCTAAAAATGCGATTCTTTTCGTTTTATTTTTGGTTGTTATACCAATGCTGAGAACTTATGTTTATTTATTAACTTGTTTACTAAGTTATCGTCATAACCTTTAACTCTAGTTATATTTCTAATACGATTCCTTTCAAGAGTAAACTTCAATAATGAAAGGAATCGTATTAGAAAATATAACTAGAGTTAATGGTTATGACGATGACATAGTAAACAAGTTAATAAATAGACATAAGTTCAGGTTAAATATTCGGAATTCCACCTTTTTTACCCGCGAAGAAAATAAGACCAAGTATGTCTCCATACCATATAATCCGAAATATAGCAGCCGACTCAATAAGGTATTTAATAAAGTAGGCCTCACCTTAGTCTATAAGTCATCAGACAATCTGAGAAATATCTTAGGGAATCCCAAAAATAAGATTCCTAATTGTGGGAAAAACTGGAATTTATGAAATTAGTTGCAAGGATTGCGACAAAAAGTATGTTGGGCAAACTAAAAGGTCAATTAAAACACGATTTAAAGAACATTTTGCACGCTTAAAATACAGTAGAACAGAAAAGTCTAGCATTAGGAATGTATCTGATAGGAGATTGTTGAACGCATACGAAAGTATAGAAATTATAAAATGTAGAAGTAGTTTAAATAAAGGCAGAGGGCCTATTCCTTATAGTCCCCTCTACTGGTTACTTGTCCGGAACTGGCCTCGCCTATGCCATTATCCGCCTGAGTAATTCAAGGGTGGGGTTAAGTATAAATAGAGTAGATTTGTAGTTTAACTTTAGTCAATCATCGCTCCTGATGAAGCTAACATGGTTAGCGAAACGCGCGTCGAGTGGAAAAATAAAGTGTTTGGTGTGTAGTGGTGATATATGCTGAGTAGTTAAATGTTAACATTATTTTTTATCAGGTTAAATGGGCCACTGATGAAAATTATGGCGCCTCCTTGTCTGCAGGATAACTTCACAAAAAATAATTCAATTTGCAAAAATTAAAATTGTCGAATAGTTTTTTTACAAAAATAAAAAATTTACGCTGTTTCAAACTTTATTTATAAAAAATTGTCTATTAGGAAAATTAATAAAAAACCTTTCGACATTTTGTAGAAAAAGTAATTATTAAGATTTTAAGAAAAAAAAGTGATATTGAAGACAGTGTCTGAAAACATAGTTTCGAGA
The DNA here is from genome assembly GCA_019049505.1 of Pachyrhynchus sulphureomaculatus. Lineage (NCBI taxonomy): Eukaryota > Metazoa > Arthropoda > Insecta > Coleoptera > Curculionidae > Pachyrhynchus > Pachyrhynchus sulphureomaculatus. The sequence continues at coordinate 212,933,991 of CM032446.1, forward strand.
AAAACGCGTTTGAAGTTTCGGGTAGATAAAAAGTGAACTTACGGCTGGTCTCCCATTCCAGCTTCGTACTGTATGGCTTCTTCTTGTAAATTGGTAAACTCCACTAATGAATGCAACATTCTAACTACATTATTTTCAAAAGAAACCGGCTGACAAAAGAAATCCGAAACGCAGCTGCGGCACTGAGACAGGTAGCGGTCCCAATCCAACGCCAGATCACATTTAATGGTATAACTTTGTAATGGAGTGGAATTTTCTTAAGAAATTCTTAGAAGTATAGAAAATAATAATCTGTAAAAAAAATCGAATTTTTGAAAATTCGAGGTATATGTATTTAACTCCAATATGTACGATTTTTTTGACCATGCTGTACGTATATCTATAGAGAGTTATTTATCTGTTTAGCATACCTAAGATATTAAATATGCCAAAGTTAAGTGTGCTTAATTTTTAATCTTTACGTCACCATTTGCCAAATCAAACAATATGATTTTATTATATCAATGAACTTTGATAGTTCCGTGTGCAGAATACAAAAACAAATCATGAGTAGCTAGAATATTAATTTAAGGCCAAGTTGATACAAATTCTTAAACGGAAACATCACTTTCGTATTTCTTATTTTATCCGAATTTTACACCCTAAAGTGTAAAAGAAAACTGTTATACTGTGATCCACGCATCTTTTCCGTCCATGGAAGACACTTTTCGAAAGAACAACCACTTGAGTTATATATCCCATACTACAGCTCAATACATCGCCAACAGCTTCAGCCCCAGACATCAGGTTGGTGCTGTTTTTTTAAATGTCTCCAAGACTTTCGACCGAGTGTGGCATGAAGGTCTAGTTTTGAAGTTCATCCGTCACCGGTATTCTACTAATATTACTAAATTGGTGGTCTCCTTCTTCTCGGACCTCACTTACCAAGTCAGAGTCGATTAGGCCCCTTCCGAAATCAAGGCCAGAATCCCCCAAAGCTCCGTCGTCTCCCTGCACTTATTCAATATCTTCACCACCGACGTTCTCAAGTCGAACCATACTTCCATATTCATGTACGCCCATGACACTGCCATCACCGCTACCACCAAGTCCACCAGAATCATCACCAGCCGCCTGCACTGTTTTGATGCCGATGAATTTTTTTCCTGGGAGAATTTTCAAAAAGTGTTGGGAACGAACGATTCTTATTTTTAGATGTTATTATTTTTTAGAAATAATTATCCAAAAACTGCAGTTTTATATGCAGTACAGATTATTTATTGGCATTTTGTTTTATTTACGATAAATAATTTAAAATTAAACTTTTTAGGTAACAGCTTCTATATTGGTAATATAAGTTTATTTTTCTGCTAAAGTCCAGGTGCAACATAATACTTAATAAATGTGTACTTTTTTTTTGAAAATTAGCCAACAAATATATAAGAAATATTAAGGAGTTATCTGAGTGATTTAAGTGATCCAAAAATAATATTTGGAGAACTGTATTTAATATCGGAATTTTCCCTGGAAAAAATATTTATGTTTAAATAGTGCTAAGCGATGTGCGATGATTGCTTTAATTTTTACAGATAAGTGGCTAAGTTATGTGATTCAGTTTAATTAAATTTAATTTAAAAATATATTATGATAAATAAGACCGAAAGAATACTGACTAAATATTTAATGTGGTTTTCTTTAATATATGTTGATTTCGATTACTTAGTGTTTTCAAGTAACCTTCATGACAAAATAGACTATTCTCAAAAATATATTTAGGTCCTCATATATGTGGTTTTCTTTATATATATATATATATATATATATATATATATATATATATATATATATATATATATACATCAATCGGTTTTATAACGTCTTCTGTCTTCCGATGCCTAATTTCCACTCCTCCCGGCTTCTCCATCCCTCCTCCTCCAGATCTCTCTCTAGTACTTCCTTGTTGATTCCTGCTCTCCAGCTTTGGCGTGGTCTTCCTCGCTTTCTTTTTCCATGAGGGTTCCAATTTAAAATCTTTTTAGGTAGTCGGTCTTGTGACATTCTCTGTACATGTCCGTACCATACCAACTGTTGGGTTCTGATTTCGTCCACTATATCGTGCTTTATTTCTAAAGCTCGTCTTATCGTGTCATTTGGTATGCGGTCTTTTCTGGATTTTCTGGCTGCTCGTCTCCAGAAATCCATTTCTGTAGCTTTTAGTATTTTTTTTATGTTCTTTCCTTCAATGGCCACACCTGGGAGCTGTAAGTTATTATACTTTTCACTATTGAGTTGTAAATTCTCTTCTTATTTTCAATGGTTATGTTTTTGTCCCATAGTATACTATTAAGCATTGCAATCGCTTTTTCTTCTTTGGATATTCCTCTCGAATATTGCTTCTTCCAGTGTTCCGTCCCTAGAGATTCTCGTTCCCAAATACTTATAACTGGCACAGTGTTTGATAGTGTGTCCTGTGGCCAGTTTCAAGTCCTGCTGTTGTCCTCCGACGCACATGTGGTCGGTCTTTTTAATATTGACTTCTAGGCCCCATTTTTCATATTCCTCCATAAGTTTTCGTGTCATGTATTCCATATCATCGATGTCCTGAGCGACTACTACCTGGTCGTCTGCGAATGACAGCGTGTACAATGTAGTATCGTCATTCAGTGGTAATCCCATACTGCTGCATTTCCTTTTCCAGTTCTTCAGTGCACTCTCCAAATAGATTTTAAATAGCGTTGGGGATATACAGCAGCCCTGTTTGAGACCCTTTGTGACCTGGAACCCTGTTGTTATACCATATTTGGTTTTCACACTACTTCTTGCGTCTTGGTATAAGGATTTTACTGCTTTAATTATTTCGGTGCTTACATTACTCTGTTGTAGTGTTTCCCACAATCTCATTTGGGGCACGCTGTCGTAGGCCTTTTTTTAAATCAACAAACAAGACATGGACTTCCTGATCAAATGCGGTTTTCTTTTCTAGGATTTGTGTCAGTGAGAAGAGATGGTCTATTGTGGATCTTCCTGCTCTAAAGCCTGCCTGTTCTTCAGCTTCTACGTCCGCGTATTCCGTTTCTATTCTATTTTTAAGTATTTTTCCGTATATTCTGCTAATAGATCGTGTAACCGTTATTCCCCTATAGTTATCGCAATTATTTTTGCCTCCTTTCTTATGAATTGTTGATATGTATGATATTTTCCATTCCTCAGGTACTTCTGATGTGTTAATGCATCTTTGGAATAAGTTCCTCAAAGCGCTAAATAGCTTTTCAGTTCCGTATTTTACTATCTCTCCTGGGATGTTTCCTGGTCCTGGAGCTCTACCATTTTTTAGCGTTTTACATACTTGTTTAACTTTTGATATTGTTATCCTTATTGGGGATCCTCGTATAACTATATTTGGGTTTCCATGTTGGGTACTTTTGAACTCTGGTCTATCTTCTGTTAGCATATTTGTAAAATATTGGTTCCATTTTTCTGGTGTTATTGGTGAGAAGATTTCTCTTTTCCGTTCTGTTCTCATATTTTTAAGAAGTCTCCAGCTTTCTGTGCTTTTTCTTCCTCCTATGTAAGTGTTGAGTCTTGAGCATGTCTTTTCCCATTGGTTGTTCTTTTTGTCACTAATCATTTTGCGTACTCTAGCTTGGGATTCTTTGTATTTTACTTTGTCGTTTGTGCTCTTTGAACTTAAGTATTTGTGATAGCTTTTCCGTTTTTCTTCAATTTCGTATTTAATTTCTTCATCCCACCAATATGGTTTTTGCTGTTTTTTTCTGGGGGGGGGGGGGGGTGGCCCTTTTCTCTTGGTACCCTAATGCTTCCAGTGCGGCTGCGTGTAGGCATTCCTTTATATACTTATATTCTTCTTCTATATTAACAAATCCCGTCCGTTGTATCTTTTGGTCCAGTCTACTCTTGTATAGATTTCTGATACTTTCATTTTCTAAGCTGTCTGTACTATATCTTATTGTTGTTTCACTTGTTGTGTGCTGTATCTTCCAGTTTGCTTTCCCGTATTGTTCGTGAGGTTATCTTTCCTTTCACAAGGTAGTGGTCGCTGCCACATGAAGCCCCTCTTTGGACTCTTACATCTAGGAAGTTTAATCTAGATCTCTGTCGTATTATCATATAGTCGATAATACTTTTTAAATCTCTTGTTTGTCTCCACGTATATTTATGAATATCCCTGTGATGGTAGTGTCCGTTTAATATTGTAAGGTTGTTTTGTTCACATATCTCTATAATTCTTCTTCCGTTGTCGTTAGTAACTTCTGGTTTTATTTATTATTTTGCAAAATAGTTTTAAGAGCACCCTCAAACGATCAATTAAAGATAGAAGGACTAATCAAAATCAATATCAACTACTAAAAATGAAAAAAGTCCATTTTATCACTGCCGTTTTTTTCATCTGAAAATCCTTCTCTGGATGCTTTTCGCGCTCATCAGCCGAGATCGATTCTACAAATGAGAGAACAAAATTCAATATACTTATTGCAGCACTGCACAATCGCAGTAGGCTCTCACCAGTCAGAGATACAATTTGTTGTATCTAGAGCTATAAATTTGGTCGTCATAAATTTCTTGTCATTTGTCCAATCGTCTCCAGCATCAGTAATCGCAGCAGCCATTTTATTCATGAAATCACTTTCCTTGAAATTATACGTCTATTTAAAATGTCTTTGTGTGCGGTAAGGACATGTAGAAAACAGTAGGGTAAATTACATTCCTGTCTTTGCAAAATGTGACTTCTTGCAACAGCGGTTAGAAAACGGAATGATCGCCTGTTGTCTTATAGTAAAACCACAGTAAACATAAACATTCTTGGGTCCTGTTTTTTTATTACACATGCGTCCCCTATCATACCAACCAGATGGCTGCCAGCGCGGTCGCGGGTTGTGTTTATATCTGAATTTCAAGAAGAATCGTTTTATAACGTGCTCCGAAATTCATTGTTAGTAATTTTCAAATAAGTACAAAGCTCAAATTCGACCAACTATGGAATACTGCTCCCATGTTTGCGGCTCCGCTCAAAAACATACGTTGCATTTGTTGGATTCTATTCAGAGAAGAGCTGATCGTCTGGTTGGAGACCCGGAACTGACCGGCCACCTTGATTCGCTGGAACATCGAAGACCGGTTGGCGACTTGAGCCTATTCTACAAATATTTTCATGGAAAATGTTCGAAGGATTTGGCCCGCTTAATTCCTCCTAGAGCGGTGCATGTTAGAAATACACGTCGCGCTGGACCTATAAAAAAACATCCTAGATAGTTGCCAGGAACGACTTTTTTAACAACATTGTTATTTTTGTTGTGTCACCGAAGAAATGTTTCTATAAGAAATTTTTAAAAAATTGAGAAATGGGACCTTGGAAATACACAAGTCTGATTTACACGTGAAAACTCTATAAAAATTTGATTTTTCGTTCTCGTATTATAATCTAACACACATACAGACAGACGTTGTGTTTTCATTTATGTAGAGATATCGCTTGATTGTTGGTATTTTATAGTTTGACATCAGCATGGTGTATGCTATTATATCTTACCTTTAAAATTCGATTTTAGTTGTTAATAGCTCATTAGTTAATACTCTCCCTTAATAATTTGCCTACATTTATTTCTTTGTGTAAAAAAACAGCAAATTTCTAGAAGATAATTTCGTACAATGGAAGGTGGTAGTATCATATAGTGTGTTCTTGGGTTGTATTAAGTTAAATTTTAGTGTTTTTTTAAGCCATTTGAATAGGCCAGGGGTTCCCTACCTGTGCGTCGCGACGCCCTGGGGCGTCGCCGCGCTATCCTAGGGGAGTCGCGAGACGATACGAAAGGTCGCCTGCACGCGACGTAATAAGCTAGTACGCGGCACGGCGCGCATCTCATTAGCGACTCACCCACCCCTCCATTCCCCCGCGCTTTCGTTCGTTCATCGTTCGGTCTTTTGTTTTGGCGCTTTATTTATTCGTCGATTTCAAACATTGATGAATGCCATGTTTTGATTTCAAGTGTGTTATATTTAATTTACGCGCTCATATTTATTACTTAAAATAGAGAACTTTATTCAAATAAATAGAAAACGTGTTGAAGACGCAGGAGAGAGTAGAAAAGGAATTGTAGAAAAACGAAAAAAGTACAGAAAATATAATGACCAATATTTAGATTTTAGATTTACCTACGTTAGCAAAGGAAATATGGAACTCCCCAATGTGTTGTTTGTCATAAGGTGCTGGCAGCTGAAAGCATGCTTCTTAATAAATTGAAACGTCATTTAGAAACAAGTTACAGTAATTTACAAGGAAAGCCGCGAGATTTTTTTGCAAGAAAATTCCGAGAATTGAAACATCAGTCGACATCCTTGTTTTCCAGAGCATCTATTTCTTCCAAAGCACTGCTCGCCTCTTACAAGGTTGCTCACCGTATTGCCAAATGTAAGAAACGACATACGATTGCTGAAGATCTTATTTTACCTGCAGCGATTGATATCATATCAGTGATACATAGGGAGGCCCTGGCTGCAAAAAATATGAAATGACTGATAAAATTGCAGCATTTCAAAAGAAGTTGCTGTTGTGGAAAAGAAAATAGAAGAGGAGCAAGGAAATACTGACTGTTTTCCTCTTTTGGAAGGTTTTCTGAGAGAAAAATCTATTCAAAATCTGGAGCCAAGTTTGCAATTGATATTTATCCAACACATAATAAATATTTTCCAGAGAATCTGAATCAATACGACTGGATTAGAAACCCTTTCCAATCGACCCCACCACCATTTACACTTTCAACTGTCGAGGAAGAACAGCTGTTAGAACTGTCTCGTGATACTACCCTAAAACTACGATTCGATAAAGACAAACTGTTTCAGTTTTGGAGCCATTCCTCCAAAGAATATCCTACTATCAGTACTACGGCTTTGAGGGTTCTTTTACCATTTGCTACGTCGTACTTGTGTGAAACTGGCTTTTCTTCAGTTGCAGTAATCAAATCGAAGTACAGGTCACAAATAAATATAGAAAAAGTAATAAAAGTAGCAATTTCAAATCCTCAGCCCCGATTTGAGAAGTGATGCTCAGAAAAGCAAGCTCATCCTTCTCATTAATTGTATTGTTTGTAGTTTTTTTTATGTTTTCTAATAAATAATAATTAAGATTGTATATTCTTTGGAGTTTTCTTTGAATAATGAAGTAATTTTATTGTCTGCTAGAGTTACACACAGGCATCTTCTTTTAGAAGGGCGTCGCAAAAAATTGCAACCTGTAAAGGGAGTCGCAGTAAAAAAAAGATTGGGAACCCCTGGTATAGGCTATATTTGACGACCTTTAAAACGCATTGTATACATTTTTAGTATTGCGTACGGAACACTTATAAGATGACTTCGGTGTCTGTCTGTTACACCCAATTTTTTTTCCGAAACTATTTGTCATAGAAAGTTGAAATTGGGTAATAATATAGGAATTGATGGCCTCATCAGACCCATGTAGTTTTGAAAGTTAAATTTGGACTTAAGGGGTTAGTTTTGGGGGGTGAAAACGGAAGTGAAAAAAAATTTTTTTTACTGGGTCATCGAGTCTGGTGTCAAATGAAAGCTTGTGAAAATACGAGTAAAAAATATATATATAATGTAATACTTGCGCTCACTTTTCTTTGTATTATTTAAAAAAAATCACTGTCCACCCGCCTTATCTCGAAAAGTACTTATCAAAAAATTTTGAAAAAATTCTGGAATATTCTCCACGGGGGGTGTAGATTGAACGAAAATTATCACGAGTGCATTACCTTTAATAATTTATCTGGTATATAAAAAAAACAAAAATTTCAAGGTCATCAGTTTTCAGTAAAGATTGGAAACAAACTTTGTAGAAAACTCATTTTGGGTGTGTTTTGTGAAGTTACTGATCATCTTATACCTCCGTAACAAAAATTTTTATTTTAAGAGCAATCAAAGTACAGAACACTAATTACGCAAGTTCAACTTGCACTTGACCGGTTATTATATTTAATAGTACTATGAATTTTTAGTACTTGTGTTCATAAATGAAGGATTTTAATGTTAGTATCACATACCATCTTTGGTAGTTTCTGCATTTTGTACTTTATAATGCAGTCGCTAGACCTGTTTTCACAAACAACATTTACTTGCATGTCTGATGTCCTGCAGATGCTAATTTAAATAAAATCTATGTCGATTTGAAATATTTTCGTCTTGGTCGTATTTTAATTTGATTAAGCTAAATGAGTTTTTGAAGAAAAAAAGAAAATTATATTAAATTTCTCTACACAGGATACACACCTACGAAAAAAATCATGATTGAACTGTTGGAAAAGCATCTTCCAGTAATATGATTTTAATCGGCATTATATAGGGTAGGTCGTCTACTATAAATTTCTTTGAAAATACACTTTTCGTTTCTTCTGGTGCTACTGATACAGAGAAGAGACGAGAGACTATAAAATAATTTTTTTTTTAAATAACTTTTTAATCTTAATTGCGTTAAACTTTAGCTCATTTAACAAGTAAAATGATACCTTAGAGACCCTTTACCCCGTAATTGTGTTGACATTTAAAAAAGCTAGCGTTTACTATCCATTTTGAAAGTGTATCTCCAGCTTTTTAAAAATATTTCAAACTGTCAAAAGCAATGCAGTATGAACTAACTTGTTAATCTGCTATTTTTTTATATATATTTTTGCTCGTAACTCTTTTGTTCCATATCTTCAGAAAAAATAAAATATTTTTTTTTTGTATTACAAGAATTTCCTTTTATTTGCTTTAGAATTACCCCCAGAAAGGATTTTCTGCATACTTAATCAACGAAAAAAAAATCAACAAAATTCTAAACTATTAAAAGATCATTTTTACTAAAAAAACGCCGTGGAATATTAACATAGAACAAAGGGTTAATTAATATATATTTATTACCAGAGAGACCAGTTTATAAAAGAGAAACGAAATTCCTTTATTGTAGAATAGATCCATGCCGTAAATAGCATCAGGACCATACTACTAGGGCCGCCTTTAAGTTTATACAAACCACCACTAGATGGCGCTATTGAGATGTAACTTTACCATTGTTGTAAAATTTGACATTTGTTATGGTTAAAAGAGTGGCAGCTCAGAAATTGGCCGAGTAGTTTGTTTTCAGTGAGCGTTTAAAAAAAACAGTTTTGTGAACAAATAGAAATTTCGTTAAATGATTTTTTACTATTTTAGTAAAGGCCTAACTCAACCACAGTACCTGGAATCGCTTCTTTCAACTTTTAGTAATGAATCACCATCAGAAAAGACTGTTTACAATTGGTTTGCAGAATTTCGTCATGGTCACGCTTCCGTCAGCGATGAATTTCGTGGAGGTCTACCAAAATCTGTTGTTCCAAAAAACGTCGATGCTGTGCTCAACATGACTGAAGATGATAGGCATGTAAGATGGAGGGATCCTTAGGCTTATCGAAGGCTGCAGTACATTCGATTTTGCATGAACATTTAGCTGTGAAAAAGATCTGTCCCCGATGAATTCTGCATAATTTGACCGGTACTCAAAAAGAAGCTCGTGTCAATGGGTGTAAGGAAATGCTCAAAAAATTCGACCGAGGATATGTAAAGTCCGCATACAACATCGTAACAGGAGACGAAACTTGGATATATTTGTACGAGCCGGAAACTAAGCAACAATCAACTGTTTGAGTGTTCTAAAATGAACCTAATCCAACAAAATTGGTGCGTTCGCGAAGCACTTCCAAAAAAATGGCCGTTTCTTTCTTTGGTTATACTAAACATGTTGCAACAATTCCTTTAGAGGTTCGAAGGACAGTTAATGCTGAATGGTATACAACAGTTTGTTTGCTAGAAGCCATCGATGACATCAGGAAAAACAACCGAAAACGTCGTACCATTCTTCATCATGACAATGCCAGCTCTCACACAGCACGTCAAACAATTGATTATTTGGCTGAGAGAAAAACATTAAATTTAATGTTTCATTCCCCGTATTCACCTGATTTATCGTCTAATGGCTTCTTTTTGTTCCCGAATGTCAAAAAAAATGTGTAGAGAGAGATTTTCATCCCCTCAAGAAGCTATTGAATCCTTCCAAAACCATGTTTTTGAGGTACCAACTTCAGAGTGGAAAAAAGTGTTTCGAGAACTGGACCGAACGCAGATAAAAATTTTATAGGCGGCGGAATATTTGGGCATGAGAAAGCTCTGTTCGAAATGACCGCATTTGCTCACAGTGGATCAGAAACAACAACGTGTTGATGATTTTGAGCGCTGTTTGGACGTGGTCCTAAGCGGAATAAGAAGGATTTTTTCATGCGATATGTGACATGGACCCACCACTACACACCGGAATCAAATCGGCAGTCAGCTGAGGGTACAGCAGCTGTAGAAAGCCGCCCGAAGCGACCAAAGACACAACAGTCGGCTGGGAAGGTTTTGGCCTCTGTATTTCGGGATGCGCTTGGAATAATTTTCATCGACTATGCTGAGAAGGGAAAAACCAATAGCGAATATTATATAAAGTTATCGGTACGTTTGAAGGCAGAAATCGCTAAGAAACGGCCCCAAATGAACAAAAAAAAGGTGCTCCTTCATCAAGTGTCACATGGTTACAGTAGCAAAATTGGAAAAATTGAAGTTCGAATTGCTTCCTCATCCACCGTATTCTGTAGATTTGGCCCTCAGAGCCTATTATTATCTATTCGCAGACCTCAAAAAAATGCTGAACTTGTTCAACACGTTACTACAATCAAAACGTTGACCTCAACGTAAGGACAAAGGATGCTTTTGTATCCTGAGCCACAACAAAAGCCTGTGGCCAATAGTATCCTTCTGATGCTACTTAGATTATTCGAAGTAGTAGTGACTCAGTCAGTGAGTTTTGCCCTTGTATTAAAACATTGTTATTCACCGAGGCTAAATACATATTTCACCTAAATTATTGTAGTGATGTCCACAAGTGAGTATATCGTGAATGTAGAGTATTATTCCAAAAACCGTTAATATTAATTTACAAACACAATTTTCAGTTAAATAAGATTTGTTACTTACAACATAAATGTGTTAAGACTGAAATAAATAAGACTTAGAAAGTAAAATAACTTAAGCATCACTTAACAAAAACGAAAATCATTTTTATTATCTTATAAAAAGAGATCATAAAGGCGGTGTCAATGATAAAACGATCTTTGTCTCTGTTGCTACTTGCATTGAGTTTGGTGAGAAACAGTGTTAACGACTTTACCATTACGAAAACAAAAAAGAATGAACTTATGGCGTATACGAGGAGTGATAAGTAATTTCTACGTCTTTATTATGACTTATTATTTGTTTGATGTGTGGTTCTTATCTTATATACGTATCCCCAAGAGGTTACTTGTATGCTTAAAGCACATAGACTTCTGAAAGCTCAATACTCCATTAGAAACAACACCATCTTTCGAGGTTTTTATCAGTCCACATATTTAATTTTCCATGTCGGGACATGGTTCATCGTATTACGACTCATCAGCCGAGGTAGCCTCGACAGAGAAAAGAACAAAACTTAAAGTACTGATCACTGTACTAATGCAAAGAATCCATTTCAAAAATAAGTTTACAGCATCTAAGGATACAAATTATTGTATCATACTGAACTGATGAGTTTTGTTACGACGAAACGCGTCCCGAGATGTATTAACAGATGAGAGAACAATAAATAACTGCTGAAATATGGACTTTGTTTAATTTTAGAGTAGAACTCAAACGATGGCGCTGCCTAGTGATAGCAACTCGCTAAATAATCTATGGCCTTAAATAGTCCCCGACGCAGGGAAGGTATGCCTTTAAAAATAAGCTTACAGCAACTAAAGATACAAATTATTATATCCTACTGATTTCTTACATATATTAGGACATTATTATTAGTCTCGTTTATTTTTGGACTCTCCTTGTATACATGTCTATAATTTATTCTACGTTGTACCCACTATCACTCCGGTCGCGTCGTCGAATCTTTCCTACAATTGTTTTCGTGTGCCTACTCCGTATTCCTCCCGCCACTCTTCTATTTCATTCATAAATTAACGAACCGCCACAACTGTTTTGTATGCACTTTGTGTCTCAATACGCTCGTTGAGAAGTTAGCTAAAAGAAAAAACAATATTATGTTATCATCGAATACTAAGAAAACCTATCAGAAACGTTACAAAAGCGATAAATAATTTGACAATCGCACTTATTTGCAGACAATTCATTATTATTGCCAGCCAAATAAAAACTACAAACTGGATGACGATCTGGGAGTAATATGTAATTAGGGATGATATTTTCTGGTAGTTTTAATTCCATTATGAGTTTTTAATAATAGGTTTTGAGGGATTTTAAGCGGGTTTTAGAAATCTATGGCATGAGAGAAAATGAGCAAATTGAACTGATCCCCATAAATCATTTAGTTAGGCCAGATCACAGACGGCTGCCAAAACTAACGATGCCATCTAGAGCCTCTTTATTCTCAACCACCTAAATGATTTTTGGCTGTTTTGGTTACCAGGTGTACAAGTATGAAATGCGGATTTTTTTTCTAAAAAAAAAACATGTTAAATTTATTTTTCAAAGTATGCTCTATCGCTTGTTATACATTTTTCCCATCTTTCGGGCAATTTGTGAATACCACGCCAGTAAAAATCTTCCCCTTTTGCTGCGAACCATTTATCGAGCCATTTTTCACATCTTCGTACAAACAAGTGGTAATCGGAAGGAGCGTGCTCTCGTTGCTCTCGTTGCAGAAGATATTTCTTACTGGTAATAAATTGTATTTACTGATGATACATTGTAGAATCATTTCTTCAAAGCACGAAAAGAATATTTCGGAGGCGGCTGACGTCCCCAATCGTTACTACGCCACTGCTTGGTAAACTTATGTGGATAAGACAAGCCTGGATATTTCTGGAATATATGACAGCATTATCTGGATATATTGATGATGGTTAAGGAGTTTTAAATATGTCGATACTGTAACTGATAATATAAGGGAAATGTAAGAAGCCTGGAGGACTCAGACTTCCATTGTTTTTGCCTGGGATAATTCATAATTTGCCCTTACCCTGAAATATCTGTTTCATTGGGAAGCACATGATGAATTTAATACTGGAACTGTTGATTGCATTATCTATTACTCGGTGTGGTAGAGGTTCTATTAAATGACCTTGTTCAAAACTAAATTCTTCAAAAGGGAAGTGCCATGTTCTTGCACTATACCAGGTGTACAAGTATGAAATGCGGATTTCAGACAACAGATGGTGCACCAATGCAGTTTGTGCTATAAAGATTTGACACTGCGCCATCTTGTTGTGTCATCAACAAGTGTCAAACGCGCATGAGTGATAAATTGGAAAAGTGTGTGCATAGTGTTGTGTTGTTATGTTCAATATGTCGAAATTTATACCCAATAAAGAGCATTCGCGGACAGCATTAATTTTTTGTTTTCATTTGAAGAAAACTGCTGTTGAATCATACCCATTACTTCGAGAAGCTTATGGTGAACATGCTCCATCGCAAGATACATGTGAACGATGGTTTCGGCGTTTCAAAAGTGGTGACTTCGATTTTGCAGACAAGGAATGTGGAATTGCAAGCATCGTTGGACGAAGATGATTCGCAAACACAAAAACAACTCGCCGAGCAATTGGGCGTTAGTCAACAAGCTGTTTCCAATCGGCTACGAGAGATGGGAAAGATTCAGAAGACCGCTAGATGGGTACCACATGAGTTGAACGACAGGCAAATGGAAAAGCGCAAAAACACGTGTGACATTTTGCTCGCTCGGTACAAAAGGAAGTCATTTTTACATCGTATAGTTACAAGGGATGAAAAGTGGATTTATTTTGAGAATCCCAAGCGCAAAACATCATGGGTAGACCCAGGCGCACCATTCACATCGACCGCAAGACCGAATCGCTTTGGCAGAAAGACGATGCTCTGTGTTTGGTGGGGCCGGAGGGGCGTGGTCTATTATGAACTGTTAAAACCTAGGGAAACGGTTAATACTAAACGTTACCAACAACAATTGACCGATTTGAACCGTTCGCTGTCTGAAAAAAGGCCAGAATACTGAAAGAGGCAACACAAAGTCATTTTTCTTCATGACAATGCTCCATCACATACGGCAAAACCAGTTCGCGACACGTTGGAAGCACTCAGCTGGGAAATTCTACCCTATGCGGCTTACTCACCAGACTTGGCTCCTTCTGATTACCACTTGTTTGCATCGATGGGTCACGCACTTTCTAAGCAGCGCTTTGGTTCGTACGAAGATGTGAAAAAATAACTCGATGTATGGTTCGCAACAAAAGGGGAAGATTTTTACTGGCGTGGTATTCACAAATTGCCCGAAAGATGGGAAAAATGTATAACAAGCGATGGAGCATACTTTGAATAAAGCACTTTTTGTCATTCTTCCGAATTTAACATGTTTTTTTAGAAAAAAAATCCGCATTTCATACTTGTACACCTGGTATACAGGAGTTTGGATGGAGAAATTTTCTCTGCAGCTTTGCCAATGAGGATATTAAACTTATTGGTCTCCAGTCTGGAAGGAATTTTGGTTTAGTAGGACGACGATAGTAGTATTTCCGACTGAATATTTTGAAATATTCAAAAACTTTTAATCACACTTAATAAAAATATTAATATTTACATACTGTAGATAATGCTTTCATTAAGCGTGGATAAAAACGTAAAAACGTATGTTTTTGATTACCCAATAATATTTAATATTTCACAACAGTGATTTGCCAGTGCTTCATTCTTTAGACCAATCAAAAAAATCATTATCTTTCTAATATCGATACTGCTCTATTTATAACTTGAAACGGATCTAACATACTGTTTTTTCTAGACAGCTAATTTAAAATTTCAATCACAGTTGAAGTACCTACGTCGATTGTTGAATAACCACTTATCAGTTTTTACATTGTAAGAGGTTTCTCAAAATTGAGATTGACTCGAGAATTCATCGAAAAAGTAGCGTAAGAAAGTTCAAGTGGCGGTGGGGGAGGGGCATATGGATACATGGGACATTTCTTTAAGGAAAATGGAGAACACTGAACGTGGGGCTACTTATGAAGGGGAAGGGGGCGTCAAACGACAATCGGGGAGTGAAACTGCTTTTTTTCACTCCAGTATAATATGATTTAATCCCAAGAACCAGGATTTCTCATCTAACCAAACCCGTGAAAGCTTCCGTCCGACAAATTTTTATTTTTAATTTTGGTCAGATACATATATGTTCTAAAAGGAAGAAATTTAAATTTATCTCCCGTCAATCTGCGGGAAGCTATGCTAAGGCTAAAAACATAAATAATTTTTTTTAAATAAAACTATTGGAGAAAAAGAAACTCGGCCAAAGGCAAGTCGGACTTGCGCAATTAGTATTCCATACATAAAATAAAAATTTTTGTTACGGAGGTACAAAATGATCAGTGACTTCACAAAACACACTCTAAATGAATTTTCAACAAAATTTGTTGATCCGATCTTTGTTCTTATTTACCAGATAAATTATTAAAGGTAAGGCATTCGTACTAATTTGCATTCAATCTAAACCTTCTGGAAAATAGTCCAGAATTTTGTCGAAATTTTTTGATCAGTACTCTTAGAAATAGGTTTAGGGGCCGCAATTTTTGGCAGTTTTTAGCTTCATTTGACACCTAATTCGATGACCTTAAAAAAATTGTTTTATATACCAGCTAAATTATCAAAGGTTGATTTAATCCCAAGAATCAGGATTTATGTTTTTTTTTTATGTTTATTTAATTTACACCTTATAGAGGATATTCCAGAATTTTTTCGAAATTTTCTAATTAGTGCTCTTAAAGATAGGATGGGGGACAGTGAATTTTAGCGTTTTTTTTTTTAATAAAGAAAAGTTTTCGCGAGCATTTTTGGAGAAAATCGAGTGTGACAGACAGAAACCGAAAGGATCTTATAAATGTTCCGTACGGAACACTAAAAATGAGTCCCAAGAAAATTTTATAAATTTTTCATTTTTCAACAATTGTGATTTATAATTTTCACATAGAAGATATTCTAAAAAACTAATTTTTATGTTCTGATGGTAAAGTCGTCTTAACTATAAAAGTTAACAATAAAGTCCAAATGAATAAAAAAAATCGGAAAAATAGGAATAGGAATAAAAAATAACCGGTCAAGTGCAAGTTGAACTTGCGCAATTAGTGTTCCGTACGTTGATTGCTTTTAAAATAAAAAAAAAATGCTACAGAGGTATAAAATGATCAGTGACTTTATAAAAACACGTAAATCGGATAAGTGGTTCTCAAGTGATAAGCGCACTAACGGACAGACAGACAGACAGAAAGACGTTGCATTTTATATATATTCTAGATAGAAGATAATCTGGCCAGAGAACAAATGTATGAATTAAAAAAAAAACACGTAAATCGGATAAGGGGTTCTCGAGTGATAAGCGCACTAATGGACAGACACACAGACAGAGAGACGTTGCATTTTATATATATTATATTCTTTGCTACATGATATTGTTCCATATTTAATGTTTTAGGCAGTGTATTGCAAGAGAACGCGCTAGCGGCAAACTTTTCTCCGACTTGATTCACTATTATCGTCACTGCTTATTCCTTGTGTCACCTAACGTAATAAAATAGATCCTATAACCTGGCCAGAGAACAAATGTATGTTTAACAAAAAATCACGTAAATCGGATAAGTGGTTCTCCAGTGATAAGCGCACAAACGGACAAGCAGACAGATATACGTTACATTTTATATATATTATAGATGTAATAAAATATATATCTATAACCTGGCCAGAGAACATATGTATGAATTTAAAAAATCACGTAAATCGGATAAGTGGATCTCGAGGGATAAGCGCACTAATGGACAGACAGACAGAGAGACGTTGCATTTTATATATATTATAGATATAGATTATTATTATTATTTTGTAACCTGGCCAAAGAATATATGTATGAATTTAAAAAAAAAGACACATAAATCGGATAAGTGGTTTTCGCGTGATAAACGCACTAATGGACGGACAGACAGACAGAGAGACATTGCATTTTATATATATTATAGATTATAGATTATAGATATTCTCTGCTACATAATATTGTTCCATATTTAATGGTTTAGGCGGTGTATTGCAAGGCAACGCGCTAGCGGCAAACTTTTTTCCGACATCATTCACTATTTTACGTCACTACTCATTTCTTATGCTACCTATTGTAATAAAATATAGCCTATAACCTGGCCAGAGAACATATGTATGTTTTAAAAAAAAAGTATGTAAATCGGATAAGTGGTTCTCCAGTGATAAGCGCACTAACGGACAGACAGACAGACAGACAGAGAGACGTTGCATTTTATATATATTATAGATAAGACAGTTTGTTAAAAAAAATAATTTGTATAATTTATTAATAGAATGTCTTTTAAGTGGAACAATACTCCTATGCTACCTTCTTTCCAAGAAGATAGGGATGTTCGTGGAATCTGAGTGAATGCAGTAAAAATTTTCGGTATAATGGATACTCCTTAATGTTAGCAGAGTTGAATTTACCTCATTTAACTGTAGCTGACATAAAAGCAAAGATAAAAAGTGTTCGAACGTGGTACGTATTAGAAGTTCTTCTTGAAGAGACATATACGAGTACGTACGAACGTAGACGACCCTCTGGCCTTTGCCTGGAGTTGATGCTTTTTTAAGTGTTCGAGAGACAAAAGGCACTATGCATGATACAAATCAGAAGTTACCAAGATAAAAATCTCAGAAAAAAAGCGGAACAGGTGCAGATGACGTCTATGAACCCCGGTTATTCTAGTTCAAGGAGGCTGATTTTTTACGAAATGTCTGCATTCCACCTCTTCATATTTTTATTTTCTGCCATTCTCTATTCACTGGCAGTGAAAAGGCGTTTATGGGATTAATATCTGTAAACAAAAAATCTTTCATTATTCCCTTTCATTTTTGATGATCACTTTGGATATTCATCAAAAGTGAAATAGTTTTCTTAGCGCGGGGATTAAATAATGTACAATTTGTAAGAGGCTGATATTTATTTTTTTTCTTCTAGGATGACGATTTTGTTTTCAAACTGAAACAAGAAGTAGTTGATGATAGCGATGAAGACCAATCACAAACGCAGGCTTTCGACTCCATTCAAAAAGTACCTTCTATCAGTGATTTGTCTGATCCAGAAGCATCTCTTGGTAAGTAAAACGAATAATATATACCTGCCTTGCCTCAGATACCAAATACTTATAGCAAAATACAAATAAGGTTCTTAATAAAAATGGTGCCTATATACTAAAGTTTTTATAAAAAAAAAAGGTTAAATATAACTATTTTACGCAGAAAAACAAGCGAAGTCACCGACAAATACTGGTAGATTTCCAGCCAAAGAAAACCTATTTTTTGCATTATCGAGAAATAAGGTTACAAAAGCTGTCCAAGAGGATAACACCTAAGATCCATTTTTATTATATTCTTTAAGGTGTTTAGATACTTCCAATTCTTTAACCGCCTTACCATAAACATTGCCTCTTAACAATAGATCAAAGCTCTTACGATAGACCACTTATAGGAAATTTCATATTATTATACCTTTTGACGAATGTATGTATCAAAAAGGAAATTGTGTTCACTGTATAGATAACTACAATTAGCTTCTATCTCGTAGCGTTTTTTTAAAGACAATATACGTAGAAATGTATGAATATATATATATATATATATATATATATATATATATATATATATATATATATATATATACATATATATATATATATATATATATATATATATATATATATATATATATATATATATATATATATATATATTCATATATTTATATATTTATATATATATATATATATATATATATATATATATATATATATATATATTAATTTTAATGAATTATTATTTACAGACTAGAAAATCAGAAAATATTCATGATTTTCCAGGATTATTCTCATCTATGTGACCTCCTTTGTTTTAATTACCGCTTTACAGAATTTCGGCATTCTGTCCAGTAGTTTTTTTTTTCGGTTATTTTAACCCATTCTGCTTGTAAAAGTTCCCACAAGTGATTTTCCGATGTTGGATTAAGCATAGCAATTCGATGGGGTTCAAGTCGGGTGCTTGTGGAGGCCAAGTCATCACTTCCAGGACATCATCGGATTTCCATTAATCCAAAAGTTTTCTAATTTGTTTAGCAGAATGTTTAAGGTCGTTGTCATGCTGAAAAATAAATTTTCCCTGAAAAATATCTCTTCCAGAAGGAAACATTTGAGTTAGCAAAATTTTTTGATACTGTTCTTTTCGCATGATTCCTTCTATCCTTAACAACTTTACCGTTGCCAAAAACAACCCCAAACCATTACTGAACCTCCACCATGTTTTACTGTTGGCAACTGACAGGCTTCCAACATCCTCTCTCCAGCTG
>CM032446.1:212958434-213140934 GCA_019049505.1 Pachyrhynchus sulphureomaculatus
CAAATCATCACTTTGGTGGGATGTTTAACCGTCGGGACGACACAATCAGGATGAAACTTTTCTCCATGACGACGACGCACATACTGAGCTTTATTCTGCAAAATTTCGAATGCGCTTTCGTCACTGAAGCAGACCTGTCAAAAATAGGAAAAATATATAAACTTCCATGTTTATTTGCTTTATTTAACTGAAAATGATAATAATGTATCAATTATTGATTAAATTGCTGTGTCTTACCGATCTCCAGAAGTCCACATCTTTGTCTTGCCATTGTTTGGCCCACTTCAGGCGCTTTGCTTTCATTGCAGCTGTTAACTTGGGCTTCCTGGCGGGGCGACAGGCCTTAAAATCTAATTCTTTCAATTTTCTTCGAACAGTGCACTCAGAAGCATTTACGCTAGCATCCTGGAGTTGTGATTTTATTACCTTTGTGGTAGCAAATCTGTTTTCTACACAAATTTTCTTCAAACATCTCTCTGACCGTGGAGTGAAAATTGGTTTTCTACCGCATCTTTTCTTTCTTTTCGGGCTTAATTCCTTCCCTGACTCAATTTTCTTTTTTATGCGTCGTACACTAGCTTCAGAAACCTCCAATCTTCGTGATATTTCTCGGTTTGTAAATGTTTTCGCAATCACAAGGGCCTTCACTTCAGCTTTTTTACGTGGTGAAAGATCGCCTTTTCTACCCATAATGAAAATAGTCCAATTACTTTTTTAAAACACTGCATACAAAATAAACTAATAACTGAGTAGTATAAAACTGCTAAACAAACAATCACAGTCCATAAAGCCACAGAAACACGTCCGTACCTGACTCGATTCCGATCGCGACTGATACAGGTTTGTACTTGTTTACGTTCATGTATCACTTTGTCAACACAGTGTTGCCATATGTTAAAAATAAATACAAATATGTAGTCTACAACAATTCTTTTAAATAAAAATCAATAATATTGTAGTTTAAATATACCATTATTGCATAAAAACTCTTAAGAAACATAATATTACTAAAAAAAATACAGTGCGTCTAATAATTTGGCCAGGGACTGTACATCGGACAAACTGGACGTACATTTAGACAAAGAATTACAGAACACGAAAAAAGTTTCATCCATAGAAAATCTAATTCAACATATGCTAATCATCTATTAACAGAAAATCACACATTTAACAAGAATTTCAAAATTTTACACACCCAACAAAAAGGTTTTAAAATTAAACCTTTTAGAGACTATGCAAATAAATCGATTAAGGACTACAGGTACTTTACTCAACGACCAGGTAGATTTAAGCAATTCACCATTATTGAATTTATTCTCTTAACTCCAAATCTGTGTGGATTTTCCAATACTATCAATGTAATTTAATTAGGTGTAATATTATAATTAAGAAATTATATAAAACTGTGAATATTAAACCTAACTTGACAGTGTAAAATGTAGATCTGAAGAAGCTGCATCGACAGCGAAACGCGTCATTGCAATTTAAATAAACCAGTGGAAATTGACTAAAAACAGTCTTTTATTATATATTTTTTAGATAGCAGTTGTTTTAGTACTTCTAAACGATTTTTATTATTCTGTCTTAAAATATGTTTCACATACATGAAAACATCATGTTACAGTTCGTCAAATACCCAGCCGCCTCTGTTCTATTAAAGCTCAATTCAAAATAATATAATCTGTTTTTTTTCTTATATTTCGAAGCAAGATCAAATTATTTTGGGGACAGATTCCTAGCCGATCAATGTCCCTAAACATTTGATTTTTACATATATTAAAATTTCATTTTCCAATGTTATGATGTCAAATCTATCAAAAAAAAAAAAAAAAAAAAAAAAAAAAAAAAAAAAAAGAAAAAAAAAAAAAAAAAAATCTATATCGTATCAAAAAACAGCTTTAGTACAGTCTACATTCTAAAAATATGCAAGATATCATCAGCTATGCAGTCCGCCGCCGGACATAAGCCTCCCCTAAGTACGTCCATCTTCTTCGGTTTGAGCCTTGTTTATCCAGTTGTATCCCAGTCCCAGTTGTCTTTTGATGTCGTCAGACCATCGGGTTTGCGGGCATCCTCTACTTCTTTTCTCAGTCTATGGCCTCCAGTTGTTTACTTTATGGGTCCACATTTCTCCCTCTCGCTCCAACCCAAACAGGATTAACTCGTTACTCAACCTACACAATATCTTACCACCTAAATTTAACTGTCCATGACATTCTACTTTTCCTCCGTGGCTAACCCCATGTCCCCCCATGGATTTTTCAATGATGTCTTTCAACAATCTTGAATTCTCTACCACCTATATCAACAAAACATTCTTGGAAAAATTATCACGGAATTATTCTCAATATGACATATACACAGATGGTTCCAAGTCTCATGTAATGGCAGATTAGCACATTGGGGCGCTAAATAACCAAGATGTTGACGCGCCCTAAACCCTAAATATCTATCGAATTTCTTCATAAGTCAGCCTATCCCTCAACGATATTCCCAACATCCTACTTTCCATCGCTCGTTGATCTACTTATAGGCGATTTATAATTTCTTGATTCAAAGCCCACGTTTCCGTTCCGTATGTCAATACTGGCAACTTGCATTGGTCGCTTTTAGTGTATTTGGGACATTGGAAAGGAAGATGTTCCGCAATCTGCCAAAAGCCGACCAAGCCAATGATAGTCTTCTTGATAAGGCCTCTTTCAAGTTTTCTTTGGATATTACTATTTCTTGTCCAGTACGTTTGTATATACGTATGAATCCGTTCTTGTTTCTACTTTACTCTCATAAAGGTCCTATGTAAGATATACTGTGAGCAAATAGATTATATTGTACAACAAATTTAAAAACATAACATAGACAACGTTTTATGAAACTGCATGCTATTACACGAGGAGTTTGGCAACCAGTAAATAGGCTAATTTGCAGAAAAATCTATGATAGGTATGGTGCGGACTTGCAAAGAAAAAAAAAAAAGCGATCGTGGAGGAGCGTTTCGTCTAGTCTTACGTCGTCCTAGAAAAGGCTGCCAACCAACAAAATCGTTTAGAAGCGGAAATGAATTCTTCCATTATACGGTTTTGAATGGCAAGTTACATTGTAACTTAAGCTTATGTCATATTTTGGAATTGGTGTTTATGTTCGTGCACGACATTCCGAATACAACATGTGAACAACTGACTGGAAGGTCGCCACATACCATAAGTGATTGGTATCACATGTACCGCGAAGTATGCTCCTCAATTGTGTCAATCAATCGCAGAGGACAATTAATCGGCAGTAACACCGATTCTTTACAAATTGATGAAGCGCGATTCGCGGGTTGCTGAAAATATAACAGGGGAAGGCTCTTACAAGGTGATCAACAATCTGAATCTGAAGATAGCGATGCACCGGTGCAAAACGATCGAATAGATAGACCGTGGGTTTTTGGTTTACAAGCAAAACGAGAAGTACGATATTGTATTGTGGAAAGGAGAGATGAAAACATATTAATGCCAATTATAGAAAGATATGTCCAATTTCAATCTGTTATTCATTTAGACGAGTGGCCAGCGTATAGGATTCTTGACGGGCGAGGCTTGGACTATCAAACCGTTTATCACCAGCAAAACTAGGTTGATACTCTCACAGGATACACCAGGTATTGAATGATCGTGACTAGATGCCAAAATTTACATCTTAAAAAAAATGAGGGGAGTACCATTAAACCATCTTCAATCACACCTGGACCATTTATCCTGGCAGATATTAAGGAACAATGAAGACGACCAATTTGTCAGCTTTTAAAGGATATTGCCTCTGTTTATAGATTAAATATATTCGTAATAAAATCATTATTAACTACAAATTGTTCGTCTTATCAATTGTTGCTGTATAGCAATGTTATAGCAGGGTAGATCTCAAATTTTTTAGTAGACCGCATGCTACAGTGGTACCGAAAATGAAATGTTTCTGAAACTAAAAAGGAAAGAGTCTTTTATTTTAATAAATACCTACAAAAAATATAAATACTTTATAATTTCTTATTTTTGCCTGGGTCAATTAGGCCCATTATCTAGTTATCCCTTGAAGACATCCCCAGATCTTAAGCCAAGAACTGACCAAGATCAAAGGACGTCTTCAAGTCGTCAGCTTTGTATTTATTTATTTAAACGATCTTAATTATTTTGTTAATTGTATGTAATAAGATTTAGAAATAAGTCTTATATTTTTCCGACAAACGGTTCTAAGTGTTAATTAGTGTAGTACTATAAACTAAAGAATTTAGGAACTAATTTTACTTGCGACTATGGTAGTAAATTCAACTTTTAGGTCTACGAAATTGTAAAATTAAGTAATTAAACAATTAATTCAGAAAATTTCACACATTGTGCAATATTATATTTCACAATGTTATCTCATGCTTTTGAGAAATTTTGATATCCCACGATTGATACAGGATGTTTTTAAAAGGAGGGGGACTTACTTATTAAAATAATCACTTACGAGAAAAAAATCGGTAGAAATTAAAATCATTTTTAAAAATGTATAAGGATTTTATGTCCGGCATTATTTATGTGGCAAAAGCAATCTATTTCCACTCAGTCTGCATTCTTTACAAATTATATGAACATGTATGTTAGGTTGCCTATTATTGTACTCCGTAAAGAATAAAATATTACAATGGGTATTATTTTCTTGACGTGGTGGTGAATGCGCGCATATTACCTGCGTTTTATATACTTGGTCACTATGACTTTCATAAACTATGGATTTTCTTGTATTTGTACCTGACATCACTGTGATAAGTAAGTAATGTAAAATAGTTTTACTAATTTTTGGGAAAAAAAATGTTTTTATATGTATCCACTCACTCCCCACATTTTTGTTTTGATTTTGGGAAGTCTATGTAAAAAGATTATTTCGGCTCAAATATTGTTTTCATGTACGAGGCTGGTTTGAAAAGTCCGTGCAAAAATAAAAACTACTTATGTGTTTGGGGTAAACCTTTTTTATTTTTCGACATAGTCTCCTTTTAGGCTTATACACTTCGTCCAACGATGTTCTAGTTTGTTGATCCCTTCCGAATAATAGGATTTGTCCAAGTCTGCAAAATATCCATTAGTGTCTGCAATCACCTCCTCGTTTGAATAAAATCTTTGTCCCGCCAGCCATTTCTTCAAATTGGGGAACAAATAGTAGTCCGAGGGAGCCAAGTCTGGAGAATAGGGGGGGATGTGAAACGAGTTGGAATCCTATTTCCATTAATTTTGCGACCACAACTGCTGAGGTGTGTGCTGGTGCGTTGTCGTGATGGAAAAGGACTTTCTTGTGGGCCAATCGCGGGCGTTTTTCTTGCAGCTCGGTTTTCAAACGGTCCAATAACGATGAATAATATTCACCTGTAATAGTTTTAAACCCTTTTCCAGATAGTCGATGAGGATTATCCCTTGCGAATCTCAAAAGACAGTCGCCATAACCTTTCCGGCCGAAGGAACGGTCTTCGCCTTTTTTGGTGCAGATTCCTCCTTGATAACCCATTGTTTAGATTGTTGTTTGGTCTCAGGAGTATAGTAATGTATCCATGTTTCATCCACAGTGACGAAACGACGCTTAAAGTCCTCCGGATTCTTCTGGAACAGCTGCAAACCATCCTTGCAACACTTCACACGATTCCGTTTTTTGGTCAAGCGTGAGCAATCGCGGCACCCATCTTGCGGATAGCTTTTCTCATGTCCAAATGTTTATGCAAAATAATATGTACCGGTTCAGTCGAGATGCCCACAGCACTAGCAATCTCACGCACCTTAACTCTTCTGTCATCCATCACCATATCATGGATTTGATCAATGATTTCTGGAGTCGTAACCTCCACAGGCCGTCCAGAACGTTCAGCGTCACTTGTGCCCATATGGCCAGTCCGAAAATTTTGAAACCACTTATAAACTGTTCTAATCGAAGATGCAGAGTCACCATAATGTTTATCAAGCTTCTCTTTAGTCTCCTGAGGCGTTTTTGCCTTTCATAAAGTAATGTTTAATCACCACACGAAATTCTTTTTCGTCCATTTCTTTAAAATCACTCGACTTCCTTGATTCACACGAATGCCAAACACAAAGAAAATAGACCAATATGGCTGAAACTTGGTGTGCGTTCATTCAAGAGATGCTACTAACTAAACATGACCTCGATACGCGCCGGTGGTGCCATCTCTCGGACTTTGCACGGACTTTTCAAACCAGCCTCGTATTTCAGTTTAAACTTTGATTTGTGAATATCTTAAAACATTTTTTTATTATTATCATATATATTATTGCAAATACGCTGTTCTAAAATAAAATCTTAATTTCACTGTCTCACACCAAATAATAACTTAATCTAAGCATTTCAATGGACGTTATCAATGAGTGATTATGGTGATATATAGTATATTGCATAGAGACGTCAGAGATATTTACAACTGAAACCTGACATTTCTCTTTATATACTGTATGTTAAAATACAAAATTAAAAAAAAAAAACATAACTTTCAGGTTAGTTCAAGTTCCAAGAATCCTAAAAATGTCGTATAACATGATATATAGGAGGCAGCTTGCATAACCCCCTTCCCTACCTCTTTAGGCCGCTATAATAGTACCTAAAATTGGTACATTATCTCAATCAAAAACTAAGAAAACTACTACTTCAAATATATGTGTACCCAGTTTGAAATAGAATTGTCATTTGGATCGAGAGTTACGGTGTCAATAGACAGATAGACCGACAGACCGACAGATAGACAGAAAGACGGAAATATGTTTTCATGATCTAGGGATCATGGAACGTGCAGAAGTGCAACACTCTCTGAGAGTGATCTTTTCATGATAAAATACTTCCTATGGCAAGTGAAGTAATAACATATACAGTGCGACCTCGATAATCCGGACTAATTAAAACCGCGGTGATCCGAATTAGTAAATTATTCGAATTACTGAAGCAGGACATTATTTATATTAAAAAACGAATCATTTAGTACGAAACAACTAAAAAATAGTACATACATAGAATAATATTTAAAATAGAAGCATATCTTATTAAGTTTTATTTTATTTTGTAAAAAAAATTGTTTGTTTGACCCTTCTCTGGTATCATTTTCTTCTGCCCATCTCATGCACACATTGAAACTTTTAACTGCCTCATCATTCTTCACAGTGTTCTTAACAGTCCGGTTTGTATTAGTATTTAACTCTGAACCTTCATTATTACTCTCGTGTTGTTCATCTGTATCATCTATGTCTTCCAGTGGTAACAAATCTTCATCATTTTCAAGCCAATTACATATTTCCACGTTCGTGAGATTCTGCTCAGTGAGAACATTCAGCATATTTGAAACATCTGTTAAATATTTACGAATTAACCAAAAAAATACCAAAAAAAAAATTTCAGGCTTTACCTTTCATTTCTTCATTCGTGGAAAGCAAATTGTGCCGCAATTCACTCAGATGAATCAGATGTTCAGAATCATATTCAGTGTCTGGATTGGTATCTGCCACATAAACCATAATTTTGTGCCAGCACTTTTTCAAGACTTCAGGGGAGACTTTTTCCCATGAATTGCATAGTAGCATACAGCATCTTTTAGATTAATGCTTTTTAATAACTTAACAAGGTTCTCTTCATTATTTCGTAAGATATGGCTAAAAGACTTTTCCGATAAAATAATTTTGTCAGTCTGATTGCATTCTGGCCCATAGGCTGCAAAAGTGCAGTACAATTTGGTGGAAGAAATAATATTGTAAACCGTCCATCCTCACTAGTCAGCCCTTCTATAGTTCCATGGCTCAAACCGTTATCAACAATTAGCAGGGCTCTTTCAGGCAAGTTGAGACTTCTTAAATGACTTTTGACTTGACGAATAAAAGAATGATGAAACTAGTCTAAGAAAATTGCCGTAGTTATCCATGCATTGGCAGATGATTGGTACTCAACAGGTATGTTCACATTTTTAAAAGCCCTCGGCTTTTTTGCCTTTCCTATCACTAACAACTTTAATTTTGTGATCCATCAGCATTGCAACATGCTAGAAAGGTAACGCGTTCTTTGTTTATTTTTCGACCTGGTGCGGTATTTTCCTGAGAACGAACCAGCGTTTTTTCCGGCAACATTTTCCAATACAGAGCTGATTCATCTGCATTGTATATTTGAGTAGGTTCAAGGTTTAATTCTTTTATCTTATCTGCGAATAAAGTTAGGAAAGGTTCGACGGCCCTTTCATCATTGAATAGTTTTTCGCCACAAACTTTTAAAGCATGCAGACCATGTCTTTTTCTGAAGTTAGAAATCCAGCCTCTGCTAGCTCTAAAATTATCATTCCCGTAGGTTTCAGTGTAAAACTGTTTTGTTTTGCGTAATAAAATTTCGTAGGAAATTGGGACGTGCCTTGATCGTTGCGTACAAAACCATGTATACAAACGAGTTTCCATTTCTGAATATTCGGCTTTTCGTAACGTTTTTCTGACGCCACGACCGGAATCACATTTGGAAATAATTCTAAAAGAAGTTACACGTCCATAGTGAGTGTCCAAAATTATCTTTAAAATAAATCATATATACATACCTTTTGATTTTCCCTTGCTTATTTTTTATATCCGAAATTGTGGATGTTCCTACTCCGTATTCATTTGCCAACACTTTTCCGCTGTCACCAAGAACTAGTCTTTCTAATATATCGGACTTTTATTTTATGTTTTCTTTTAGAAGGCATTTTAATATGTAGGTACATATACGTAAAAAAAACGTTTACATACTTATATGAACCACATAAAGTAAAATAGAACGTAGGTATGTTGTACTTGTGACAATAAACAAACAACTACAAAGTCCTTAACCTTTAGACGCGATACGCGATGCGTTGTAGGCAAATCAAAGGCACCTACAGTTTGTGTGAATCCCAAATGTATTAGACTGGAAGTTAGGGGAATCCCCTCACTATCGATTTCAGTTTTCCCATGTAGTTTAAATTAAGTAGATGTCTAAAAACGCAGGTCCGGATTACCTAGTACTATCAAATCCGGATTATAAAGTACACAATGCAATAGAAATGTTTATCCAGATTACTAAAGAATCCGGTTTAAGGGAGATCCGGATTATCGAGGTGGCACTTTATTTGAATAAAATAAAATTTTGTCAAGATTCTGGAGTTTAATAACTCAAAGGTCTTCTTCTAGGTAGTAACGTACTTTGTGTTATGCTTCAATTTTTTTTTTTGAATTTCTTTGACAAATTAGTGAAACTGTAGGAATGCATTCAGTACGTCTTACAAGAAAAATAACTTTTTTTAGTAAAGTAAACAATTACTCTTTACAGCTCACAGGGCTTCTAAGGTATAACTTATACGTTTAGTAGTAGAGCAGAGAATGAAATATTCTCGTTATATGTAAGGCAATTAAATTCGCGAAAGGGAGGCTAGCAAGTAGCATCTATCTCTTTCTGATGCTGTCTCAAACATTCATGCGATGCATTTTAGAACCGATATTACGTATTTTTACGAACAGCCAAATTCCTTAACGAAGCTGTAGCGAGTAAAATATTTTCAATGTTCTAAAGCTGTATCCCTTCCTTTATAGAAATGAAACTATTTTTAAATGAAAACTTTTTATATGATAATATCAAATTATAATAAAAATAATAAATAAACTTTAACATACCTCAGCACTATTAGACAAGTGATTGTTTTGTATTCTTCGTACTCACCATTACTACTAGTGCATATTTCTTTTACACAAATTTTAGAATTAGATTTTTAAACATTGATATTCTTAGTGTTCCCTATCAAAATTGGAAAACGAAACACTTATGTCGGTGTCCGTCTGTCACATTCGATTTTCTCCTAAACTATTTGACACAGAAAGTTGAAATTTGGCCCTAATATAGAATGGTCCAATCAGAGTAGTTTTGAACATTAAATTTTGACTTAAGGGGTTAGTTTTGAGGGGTGAAATCGGAAGTCAAGAAAAAGTTTTAAGCCATCGAGTGGGGTGTCCAATAGAAACTCGCGCCAACTTTTCTTTATATTATTTTTAAAAAATTGCCAAAAATTTCTGTCCCCCCGACGAAACAATTCTGGAATATTCTCCATAATGTCTAGATTAAATGAAAATTATCACGAGTGCATTACCTTTGATATAAAAACAAAGATCGGAAAAAATATTTTAAAAGCATTCACGGTACGGAGCCCTAATTGCGCAAGTCTGACTTGCACTTGGCCAGTTTTTTTTTTAATAATGTTTGTATGAGCGACAGTGACATTGCTGGTGGTTGTTTTAACAAATATAAGGGGGAAGGATAAAAATCCTCATAAAATAAAATAGTTTAAATTACAT
The DNA here is from genome assembly GCA_019049505.1 of Pachyrhynchus sulphureomaculatus. Classification (NCBI taxonomy): domain Eukaryota; kingdom Metazoa; phylum Arthropoda; class Insecta; order Coleoptera; family Curculionidae; genus Pachyrhynchus; species Pachyrhynchus sulphureomaculatus. Next base: position 212,968,775 of record CM032446.1, read on the forward strand.
ATTCCTAATATTTTTGGGGGAAGTTTTGTAGGAAAGGATTTTTTTGCCTTTTTCTCAAATGTATTATAAATATTAATTTACGAAATAAGACAAAAAAATGAATACTGTGTGTGAAGATTTTGAGAGTACTGTATCTGCCTTCACACAAAACCTAGGACATAAAATTAGTATTAAAGTGTTATCCTTATTTTTAAAAAATAAAACAAATTGTGAACAAGGAAAATTTCAGATGCATTTTTAGTATTCTGTACGGAAAACCTATCCACCCTATCTCGAAATATACTGACGAAAAATTTTGAAAAAATTCTAGTATATTCTCCATAGGGTGTAGATAGAACGAAAATTATCACGAGTGCATTACTTTTGATAATCTATCTGGTATAAAAACAAAACTTTCAAAGTCATTAGTTTTCAACAAAGATCGGAAACAAACTTTATTGAAAACTCATTTGGGGTGTGTTCTATGAAGTTATTGATCATTTTATACTTCCATAACAAAAAATTTTATTTCAAAAGCAATCAACGTACGAAACACTAATTGCGCAAGTTCGACTTGCACTTGGTCGGTTTTTAGTGTTCCGTACGGAACACTTATAAGATCACTTCGGTGTCTGTCTGTCTGTCTGTCTGTCTGTCTGTCTGTCTGTCTGTCTGTCTGTCTCTCTGTCTGTCTGTCTGTCTGTCACACCCGATTTTCTCCGAAACTATTTGACATAGAAAGGTGAAATTTGGTAATAATATAGGAATTGATGGCCTCATCAGAGCCATGTAGTTTTGAGAATTAAATTTTGACTTAAGGGGTTAGTTTTGGGGGGTTAAGTCGGAAGTGAAAAAAAAATTTTTTTACTAGATCATCGAGTGTGGTGTCAAATGAAAGCTTGTGAAAACACGAGTAAAAAATATATATATAATATTATACTTGCGCGCACTTTTCTTTGAATTATTTTTAAAAATTCGCGAAAAATCGCTGTCCCGGGCCTTATCTCGAAAAGTACTTATCAAAAAATTTCGAAAAAATTCTGGAATATTCTCCACGGGGTGTAGATTGAACGAAAATTATCACGAGTGCATTACCTTTAATAATTTACATGGTATATAAAAAAAAACAAAAATTTCAAGGTCATCATATTTCAGTAAAGATTGGAAACTAACTTTGTTGAAAACTCATTTGGGGTGTGTTTTGTGAAGTCACTGATCCTTTTATACCACCGTATCATAAATTTTGACTTAAGGGGTTCGTTTTGAGGGGTGAAATCGGAAGGTTTATTATCAGAAAAACACGCCCGAGTAAGGTTAGCTCGGGCACACGAAAATAAATATCATAACTGGAGTAATGGCATTTTTACGGCCAAATTTTCTTTTTGAACACGTTGTGTAGTGAAACCATGCTGGTACACTGCCACCAACAGCCTTATCCAAAGGACTGTTAAACACGCGGCAAAGGTACCAGTTGAGTCGCTTTCATCTCTTTTCTCACAACCTGAACATTGATAAATATTGAAAATATACAAAAAAGTTTGAATTCCGTTTGCACAATGCTCATTTATCAGTAAAAAAAAAAAGACTGGATACTGCAGGAGGATTACGCTCTTAAACATCGAAGACGACTCTGGACATCCTGGAATGACCTAGTAAAAAAAATTTTTTTTACTAGGTCATCGAGTGTGGTGTCAAATGAAAGCTTGTGAAAACACGAGTAAAATATATATATATATATATATATATATATATATATATATATATATATATATATATATATATATATATATATATATAATGTAATACTTGCGCACACTTTTCTTCGTATTACTTTTATCGCTGTCCTCTACCTTATCTCGAAAAGTACTGATCAAAAAAATTTGAAAAAACTCTGGAATATTCTCCACGGGGTATAGATTGAACGGAAATTATCACGAGTGCATTACCTTTAATAATTTATTTGGTATATAAAAAAAAAAAAATTCAAGGTCACCAGTTTTCAGTAAAGATTGGAAACAAACTTTGTTTGAAAACTCATTTGGGGGTGTGTTTTGTGAAGTCACTGATCATTTTATACCACCCTAACAAAAAATTTTTATTTAAACAATCAACGTACGGAACACTAATTGTGCAAGTTCAACTTAGGGAAAACTTTAGGAAATTTATTGCATTACTTGCCTTCGCTAGTTCAGGTTCATACAAAAAGTATGCTTTAGTTGTACCTTTTTTCTCAGACTATCCGATACATTGAAACCGTATGTTTATGGTATACTAAACAGCATTCTTTTCTATTTTTGTAAATAGTACGTTGTGGAGAGCCTGCAACTTCTTCTTTTTGGGAACATTTCTACTTTATATATATATATATATATATATATATATATATATATATATATATATATATATATAGATATATATATATATATATATATATATATATATATATATATATATATATATATACATATATATATATATATATATATATATATATATATATATATATAAATATATATATATATATATATATATATATATATATATATATATATATATATACATATATATATATATATATATATATATATATATATATATATATAATATGTGTATATAATATATATATATATATATATATATATATATATATATATATATATATAATTTACTTGCATAAATTAGGGGTTCAATGATTGAGATTTATTAAATAACTTAAAATTACTTTAGATTTTGCGTAAAGCTAAAGCCATTAATGTAAAATAAAAAAAAAGCTTATAGCTTTTGAGGAACTCGTAACTTTCTACAATAAGATTAAGATATATCTTGATTCTCCAACTAGTTAAAAATTGTGCATCTTTATCATGTGACATCATCTATTATGGAAAATGTCTCTTAGAAGCCGAAATCTATATTTTTTTAGAAGCAAAAGTAGTTATTAGGTTTTTTAAAAAACTTGGTTAGAACGTCAATTTAATATACAGATCAGTTTATAGATCGATGAGCTTTGTTTATTATTTTTTCCTTTTTTTTTTTTTTTTTTTTCTCTTTTTTTTTTTTTTTTTTCCGCATGAAACATATTAAACAGGAATTCATCCTCTTAAGACTGACTTAAATTGACATTTTGATTAGTGAAGAACGTGGCGCCACCTGTTACCAACAAAGTTAAACTACCATTTAAATTGACACAATGAGATTTAATAGAAATGTAGGTTCTAGATATGAATGAATATTTTTTGGTAATAATACAGAAAATATAGCTAGGAAATCGTTAAAATGAATCTCGAGGTTCTCAAAGATAGCTCGCAAGTTGTATTTTATGAGACAATAATAGGGAAAAAAATATGCGCAGCATCTGTGAGAAACTCGACGAGGCACATTTTAACGTGCCGGTGGTAAATAGCCGGCTTTGTTTTGCGGCGACGTTTTGTTCCACGTATCTTTCAGTAGCGATAGTTACATTTTCTGTTGTATTAGCTATCAAAAAGTAGCTAAACTACTAGTTCAACTACTCAGTAGTTACATTTTGCCCAGCTCTAGATGAAATAATCAAAAACACATAATGATAATTGATGCTGAAGCAGAGTCTGGTATTTGAGTTAAAGTAACACATATTACAATACATCAGGAGTTTAAAATTTGTGCCAACCTACCATTGCTTAACGTAGTGTAACCTGTCTAGTTTGTGCAAAAAAACCCTTATGTTTAATATGTACCTTTTTATTATTATCCATATTTTATTCTGTTTGGAATATCTAAATCCATTAATAACATAATAATAAGGTGAGTAGCCATTGAAAACTTGTTTTTTTTTTCCTTGAACTTTCGTAGAGTGCAAGTTGGCAGCAGGTGCATCTTAGGATTGATTGTGTTATGTAAAATCGGTTGCAGGGTGAATTTCGACGAACTCGTACTGCTAGAAGAGGGAGATAGTAAATTATTACTTAAAATATTTTACAACTGACAAGTGGTTTCTGGTTGGGATAATAAACATTTTATTCAAAAATACTTAGAGTCAAACCTCAAAAGGAGTTAAGGAATTATTTATCATGTTATAAGTCTATTTTAGGGTTCTTATAGTCGAGAAATCGGAGATTCATATTATTTTTTTCATTATTTTCAATTACAATACCATCTAGAATGAAATGTTAATTTTTAGTTGTAAACATCTTCATCACATGGACAGTGATATCACACGTGCTTAATTTTCATTTCATTCTGTTTTAAATTTAATATGACCAGGGTTACAATAGGCACAGTAAAGGTAAGATCCCATTCGTTAATAATAACCGATCAAGTGCAAGTTGAACTTGTACAATTAGTGTTCCGTACGTTGATTGCTTTTAAAAAAAAAAAAATTGTTACGGAGGTATAAAATGATCAGTGACTTCACAAAACACACCCCAAATGAGTTTTCAACAAAGCATGCTTGAAATAAAGGTAAGGACAAAGGCATGTGAAAAATAAGGATTGCAAAATCTCTCTAATGTTTGCCAAAAAAAACCAAACTTATTTTGTGTTGTGCGGCTTCTTCTATATCATGTCACTAATCAAATGAAAAAGAACAGACATACTATAAACTGATCTACAAAATAAATTCCAAAATATATAAAAACGCAGATACTACCTTGCTCTTTATATTGTTAAAAGAGTGTGCTCTATTGGCTAAATACTCATTTTTTACTTTTTTATTTAGTACTAAAATATACAGTTTTCAATACAACACAGACACAAAAAAGCTAGTTCGCAAATTTTTCTCTTATAGGTTTATTTTTCTAAACAGTGATACTCAGCTCTTTCTATTTTTATCATTTAATTAAGTATATTTTCATCATTATAAGTTCCTGTTTATTGCTGGTCATTTATTCCGTAACCGCAAGCTTTAAACCTACCAAGTGTGTTTTATCGGCGTATACTGGATGCAACTTGCTATTCCTACAAAGTACTAAAATTTAAACCTATCCTGTATTTGCTGGAAAAGATAGTTTACGGAACCGACATGTACAATCTTAACATTGGACAAAAAACTATTTTAACATTACTTAAACACCATAAACAATTGTTCAAGCGATTATTTTGTTATCACGATAATATAGCTTCTTTTATTCAAAACTGTGATATCAGTGATCCTTCTGCATCCTGTGCATCATTTAAGAAAATACTGAAGATAGTTTTATTTGCCCAGTAAATAAAACTACTATTATTAAAAAAAGAAATATAATTCTTAACGTTTTTTAGTGACCCTTAAGATTTTTCTTTTCTAATTTATTATACCTTCTTCCAGCTTATCCTTATTTTCGTTTTGTCTCCTCATATATGTCGCTAGCTATTTTTAATAGACTATAAACCCTAGACACTAAAAAAGAATAGACACATCTTGTCCCCCCAAATCAGTGATCCATTAGAAATTTTAATGATTGCGGTAAAGACAAGTAGCTCTAATTTGTGTTCACTTTTAATGTTGGATCGCGTTTAAATATAAACAGCGGAGCTTTGCTACTCACTAGTTACCTTGTATGGGTCATATTATTTATAAAAAATTGTAAACTCATATGTTTTATAATGATTATTAATAGGCTGTATTTATTACGCACTTAAATAAGTTTACAAAATGTTCCTGTACATTTTCCTGATTGGCTTAATAGCGCCTTCATGGTTAATTCTATGAGGGACACTGCAATCAAAGTTACTTAGGTCATTCTTTGTTTTTAATAGTAGATGTAAGGCTCTTATTTGCAATTATATTTTAATATAGTCTAATAAAAGTTTCAGTATTATTAATTAGTACTACAGCGTCAAAAGAGTAACCCTAAAAAAGTGTGAATTTTAGCCCGTTTTTGCAACCTTCATAACTTGGAGACAAAAAAAGCAAAATTACCGTCTTAAATTAAAGCTAATTAAAAATCTAGAATAGATTAACATTTTTTTCAAATTTTTTGTTTCGGGGTAACTACCCTCTATTTTCGGGATAAAAGTGTAAAAATAAATAAGTTTTTAACAGAAAATAAAAAAAAATATTTATGTGTGGTTATCGCTTAGCGATAAGTTTGAGGTGTAGGTCCAGCGGTATATTCTCAATATTTTGATTATTTTTTTTGTATTTCTTCTTAGTCTTGACGGTCATGTTTGTGAGTATGGCAGGATTCCCTATTAATTGTGACTGCCATTTAGAGGGTAGATTTTGATTGACTATACGGTATTGGGTAGAGAATATGTAAATAATTAATCACATCACAAAACTTATTTATTTTCACCCTTTTAACTCTCAAAATAAGGGGTAGTTACCCCTAAACAAAAAATGGAAAAACATGTCCTAAATTTTTAATTACCTTTAATTTAAGACCTTTTACGTTAAGTTTGCTTTTTTTGTCTCAAAGTTATGGAGGTTGCAAAAATGGGCTAATTTTGTGGTCCCTCTTTCTCCATCTGTACCGTAGAAAAAAAAAATAACAAGTACGTACAATAGGAACGGTTCAAATGAACACTGTTGACTGTCCAAATATTCGAACTCATTGGTAAACGCATTTCTTTTATATAAGGTACTTTGAAGTACTTTAGTTACTCTTTATTTTATTATACTGTAAAGAAAGGCGATACAAAATATAAGCCTTCTTTTCGGTATTTATATGGAGTGTTGCAAAATTGAAGATCTAAGCTATGGTAGTTAAAGTTAAATTCTTAACTTTATTTTCTTGGTTGATAATTATCCATAAATTTTAAACTTTGTTTATTCTCTGCTAGTTTCTCTATAATGACCTTCTAGTCATATATTATATCCGATTATTTTGTCGCTTCTTTTCGGTAACGTTCCCCAAACGGTACTTCTTTCCTTGGCAGTAGAGCTTTACTTTTCTTTTGTAGCATTATCTTCAATGGGCCTCTGAAGCTATATCTGCTTTCTTTATGGTTTACGTTTCACGTCCATACAACTCAAGAGCAAAAATTACTAAAAGTTTTCACATTCTAAGAAAATTACATCTCCTGAAGCCGGCGCTGTAAGATTTTTCTTCCTGTCCCATGTATTCACATTTGTCGGGGTCTCTGTACCATTTCTTTAGTTTATATTGAAGTTGTTATTCTCTGCTAGTCGAAAAATGGACGTAGCGTCCTGACCTCCATACCTGTCCTTGATATTCTGGAGCCACGAGTGCTGCTTTCTACCGGGTCCTCGCCGACCCTCTATTTTCCCCTGAAGAATAAGTTTTGGTAGTGGTCACCTCTTAGTATATGTCCCAAATAAGACACCTTTCTTTATTCTGCGATATTAAGTAGTTGCCTCTCCACCCCGGCCCTTTGAAGCACTTCTTCATTGGTTAGGTGTTTGGTTCAAGAAATTCGTAGCAGACGTCGCAGTATCTATAGCTTGAAAGCGGTCAGATATAGCATTTTATTACTCGTAGGCGTAGGGCAAGTGACAATTGTCTTTGAAGAAGCATATTTTTTAACTTTTTGCCATGCCATTTTAACTTCTCCATCACAGTCCCATCGTTCGTTGACGACGGAGCCAAAATAATTGAATTTAGTAACCAACTCAATCTCTCAATCCTTTATAAAGAGAAATGCATTCTCTTGGGGGTGTCTACTAATCACCATGATTATGATTTTCTCAGTATTTATACGTAGACCGTACTCCTCGCCAATATCATTCAGCTTATTGATTAGAATTCGCAGATCTTCGATGTTATTGGCAACAATTTCGGTATCGTCTAAGATCTTCAATTTATCAAGAAAATAAAAGTGCTAATAGCGGAGGTTATCATCGAGCAAACAAATTACAGCTAAGTAATGTAGTTACGCCAATCTGTGAGAGAGCATCTGAGATTTAAAAATGTTTTTAGGCGACTTCCCTTAACTAAAAATGGGCAGTACGTATTTGTTTTTTTTTTTTTAAATTTTAATATCTCGAAACGCAAAAAAGTTATAGGGGCGAGCCATTTTTAAGGGAGCAGTGCCAGTTAACGGTAACAGTTTTGGTATGTATTTCAGGAAGCTATATCTTTTTTGGTAGTGGAGTTAGGAAAAATGGAGAACATTCAGTATAGTTTTTGTGATTAGAAAACATAGGTTATTTAGCCTCTTGGTGTGTAACACTGAAGAACATAACTATTGCAAAAAATCTTTAAGAACAGACCAGTAGCTTTCGCGAGCAAGGTGTCAAAACTGATGATGGAATTTTCAAAGTTTCATGGTCGCAAGATTAAATTTAAATCAAAAATTTCGGATTGTCGTAGCTTCTATTGTTGGAAATTCATTATAAATATATAATAAAATACTGTTTTTAGTCAATTTCCACTGGTTTATTTATAATTGTGATGACGCGTTTCGCTGTCGATGCAGCTTCTTCGGATCTACATTTTACACAGAAGAAGCTGCATCGACAGTGAAACACGTCAACCAGTGGAAATTGACTAAAAACAGTCTTTTATTATATATTTAAATTCAATGAAACCAATTGTTTTTTTTTTAACTTTTCTACGAATTTTATGATTATTATCAAAATATAATGGAGAATTACTAAATCTGTTAAAAGGAAAGTAGAAGATAATTCGTGCCTAGTGGGCGATAAGAAATTCATCAATGGTCAAAATGCTGGTCAAAACTTTAAATACAAAACAATTTGTAGAAGAAAAATTATATGTAGTTCACTACTGTTGTGTGTTTATAATGAACTCCTATATTTTTGAATAGCCTCACGGATTTAAAGTTACGAGCTATGATGTGAGAAAAATCATAAAATTTAGAGAAAAGTTTAAAAAAATGGTTTATAGGGTACATAATACTTGAATTTACTTATTCAACCTTAAATTCAAGATATTCAAGTTTTAGGATGTTTACTGTTTCATATCAAAAAGCTAAATAAACTATATTTTTTGTTAAATCTAGCCATGTTCTTCATTTTTTCCGAACTCCACTACCAGCAAAATATAGTCTCTTGAAATACACTCCTAAATTCCCCCTGTCAATTGGCAGTTGCCATTGTTAGCATTTGTAAACAGAAAGAGAGCATAGAAAATGTTTATATTGAGCAATCAGAGATTGACGGAATTATCTGGTTTGATGGATATTATTATTTCTACTAAATTCTGATTGCTATGCTGTGTTATTTTTACAGTGTTGCAAAATGGTGCTTCTCTGAATTAAAATTGGTCATGCTACGAATCCTTTTTTACCTGATCGGCCACGTGGTCTCTTCCCTTCTACTTTTCCAGTCGTGACCAGCCTCACCAAATTGTCCGAATCTCTTCATGCTATGTGATCAAAGTAGCCGAGGATTCTCTGGTAACAAATGGTGGACAATCTTGTTGCAATATTTAGCTGTTCGAGGATAGATTAATTTGTTTTTTTTTCTGGCTATGTGCGAAGCATACGTCGCCAACACCGAATTGGCCATGATTCGGATCCAAAGAGGAAAATTCTGCAAATTAAACTCCGTACAAGTTTCATTTTTGTCTGGTTTTGTGATGTTCCCGTCTTGCCAGATTTTTGTGAACCTATTGATTGCTAATTTAGTCATCTGCACCCTTCTTATTTCATTTGCACATCCTCCCTCATTTTTCAGCAGTGATCCTACAAACTTGAACCACTTCCAGGCCGGATAGCTCTCCGATACGAGTGAGTGGTTTAGTTCCATCAAATACCATTGTTTTGGTTTTTGCCTTGTTGATGTAAAGACCTACAGATTTACTATCTTTTTCTGTTCTGGTAATGAGTTCTGACCTTTCTTTTTCTGTACTCGCGAATATTGTGGTGTCATCGGCGTACCGCAAACTACTAATCTTTTTTACTTCCTATCAGAAAGCCACCCTCCCTTCCTTCCAAGGCCTTTCCCATTATATGCTTCCCATAGATAGAATAGGCGATAGGCTATATTCCTGTCGGCCTCCTTTCTACGCTTTAAACGGTTCGGGTGTAACATTATTAACTTTAACTATAGTTTCGCCATCTGTATATAAGTAGGATATGAGTGCTACAAGATGTTCAGGCACCCTCATTTTCCTGAGAATTTTCCACACGTTACGAATCGATATCCCCAAAGCTGTTTACGTTGACTCTAGAAGACATGTTCAAATCATTAAAGTGGGAAATAAAGGAATACTAATGGACGGTGAACGATTAAATCACTTAAAGTTCGCAGATCATGTCACTCTGATCGCTAACACAAAAGAAGAATTACAAGATGGAATTAAATAACAAGTCTCGAGAAACAGGTCCAAAAATAAGCTTCACGAAAACCAACTATTTGAACAACGAAAATGCAAATAACACCCAGGTATTATTAATAGAAGGTGAAAGAATAGGAAAGGTACAAACATTCATATATTTTGGACAAAAAATATGAATATCAAATAATAATTCAAAGGCCGACTTGGATAGAAGAGTCTCGTTAGCTTGGTCTGTGTTCGGAAGGTTACAATCTACATTTAAATTGGACATCTCAAATACAATAGTATTCGATCAATATTTACTGCCGGTATTAACATATGGCACTGAAACGTGGGCTTTAAATAAAAGTACAATAAATAAACTCCATATAACCCACAGAGCAATGGAAAGGAGAAAGCTAAATATTAGACTTCAAGATCGTATTCCGAACATTGAAATTCGAAGAAAATCAAAAATGATAAATGTAATACAACGAATATATATATTAAGGTAGAATTAGGAGGGGCATATCGCAAGGATGAATGATAACAGATCGACACGCCTTATAGTTGAATGGAGGCCTAGGAAACACAAACAATGCAGAGGTAGACCACTGATAAGATGGACGGATGCCATAAAAAAATCAGCGGGACACAACTGAATGTAGAAATCAAACAAAGCTCTTTGGAGACAACTTGGGGAGGCTTACGTCCAGCTATGGATGAAATAGGCTAATAACGATGATGATGTTGATCTCCATCTTACGCAGTTAAAGACTTTGGAGTAGTCGATAAAACACAAGAGCATAGGGGTGCTGAATTCTCGACTTTTTTCTGTCATCTGTCTTATGTTTACAATTTGTTCTCTTGTGCCTCGGCCCTTAACGAACCAAGCTTGTTCACTGGGTGTCTGCCATTGAATTGAGATACGATTTTAATCTTTCGTTGATTACGTAGAGCACAATATTGCTTGCATGGGAGATCAGAGAAACTGTGCGATAATTTCCACACGTTTTATTTTAAATACTATAGTGCGTACTAAAACCTTAAAACGAGCAAAATTAAAATACTGAAAAATAATGATTGTCGGTATAATTACAACTGATTACTCATCTTAATTCAGAATATTTCTAGCATGTTATGCGCGCTCCAATAAAGGCATATTTATGTCCAGAAGAGCTAATTAAAGGGATATAGATTATCTTGATGGGTACATGCATACACGTGTTTTATTACCGCGAATAGAAAATAATGTATGTAATTTTGTTTAATGAGTTTGGTCATCTAGCTTTAAAAAAATATTGATCTATGGGTCTTTTTTGTTTATTATTCTAACACATATGCGGTGGGAATAAAATACACAGATTTTTATTACAAGCATATTCCAGATTATATTACACCGCGAATTAATTTTTCTCCATAAAACTCGTTGCGGCCTCTGAAAGTGCTACTCTCCCCCTTCAGAATGCATTTTGAATTTTTTAGATATCGCGGAGAAATCGCCCATTGAAATTAATTAGTTTGGCGTTTTCAGTACAACCATGTAAAAAAAGAGTAGTGTATTTATATGATTTTTGGGACATTTAATCTGAATTCGTTGTCGGTTTAAGTCCATCGAGTCATGGTTTGCCCCTAACCTTAAGAAATTCAAAGTGGCGGATCCCATATGACGGGTCGGAATTAGGAGGAGTCTAAATTAATATAAAACTCGATATTTGTTATATTTTTCCCTTGAGTAAAATAACTTTAACTCATGTTTCCACAAGCTTTCATTTGACACTCCCAAAACTAACCTTTTAAGTCAAAATTTAACTTCAAAAGCAACAAGGCTCTGATTGGACCTTCAATTCCTATATTTATGCCAAATTTCTACTTTTTATGTCAAACAGTTTCGGAAAAAATTGCATGTGACAGATAGATACCGAAATGAGCCCATAAGTGTTCTGTAAAGAACACTAAAAGTACTAAAATAAGAGAAAAAACTACATAAATGTAATATTTCCTTACCTTAAAATCAAATCATGGTTGCTAATGTAATTTTATCCTAATCATTACCTGTAAAACGAGTCAAATTTACCGTTAAAATTATCCAAAGCTTATGATTAAAAAAATCGACGTATTTTGAGCGAGTATTTACTTATCATTGTTAATTAATTACATTTTATGTTTTCCAGTGTTTTTCTTCTTAAAATTTATAACTTGTGACGAGCTCTTGTAACACAGAGGAAGCGTTCTTATCATCTGATCTGATTTACTATTTTTTTTTCTAACTTTTTAAACCATAATACCTATACCTTTGATAAAATACTCTAATGTCAAAATTTTTATAAATTCTTATCTTATGTATGCATTGCACCCATGTTGAACTAGGTACTTTATTCTTATAGCATATGACCAAGAAGATATGATTCTGGCACAGGCAACTTAACTTTTTATAATATATTTTGGCGGTTAAATGAAAAGTTTATTTTTTAGCTCACCCCATACAACTTCTTCTTCTTGAAGTGCCATATCCGATGCGGACGTAGGCGACCCTCTCGCCTTTGCCTGTGGTTGCTGCTTCTTTAAGTGTTTCCATAGAGAAAGGGACCTACAATTTAATGCTGTTTCCGAACGGCCAAAGTAATAGGGCCTTACTAGGCACGATACTACGGATGGTTTGCCATTTCCTTCCCGAAAGTTGCGACTGTCATGTTATATATAATTTTTTTTTTTATTTATTACATACGACACATTCTAGTTGTAAGTAAACTAAATATTTATCCTGTTATGAAATCTACATAACGCATTACACTAAATAAAGTGTTAAAAAAATTGTGTCAAAATATAGTGCTCATAAAAATAAACTATCCTGCATAATTACTGGAAAGAAATAAAAATATAAAAAATTTTGACAGTATTCAGCGATAAATATCTAATAACTTCATTTTTTTGTAAATACCTTTCAATTAAGAAATTTTGAATAGCTTTAAATCCAAAAATACATAAATACGAGGGCGCCTTTTAAATTTTTACAAACGACTAGAAACTAGATGGCACTATTGAGATGTGACATTACCATTGTTTTAAAACTTGACATTTGTTATTGTTAAAACATTGGCGGCTCAGAAATTGACCGAGTACTTAGTTTACAGTGATCGTTTGGAGAAAAAAAGTGTTGTTTAGGTGTGAAAGTTTCAGGTGAAGGTTTTCGTTGGATGATTTTTTCCGTTTTGAGTAAAGGCCTTACTCAACAACAATGCCTCGAATCGCTTTGTTCAACTTTTGGTAATGAATCACCATCAAAAAATATTGTTTACAATTGGTTTGTAGAGTTTTGTCATGGTCGTGCTTCCGCGATGAATTTCGTGAAGGTCTACCAAAATCGGTTGTTGTTCCAAAAAACGTCGATGCTGTAAGCAACATGATTGAAGAGGATCGGCATGTGACTTACTATGAGATAGAGGCATCCTTAGACATATCGAATACTGCAATACATACGGTTTTGCATGAACATTTAGCTATGAAAAAGATCTGTTCCCAAAAACAGCGAGCGAGGACATGCAAAATCCATATACAACATCTTAACAGGAGACGAAACTTGTATATATTCGTACGTGGGGGTAATATATATGTCTATTGCAGGGTTTTTAGACTCGAGAATCTCAAAACTTTTTTATTATTTCCAATTTTGTTAGAAGCCCTTCGGCTTATTTTTTTTTTATAAATTCGTCTCCATAAAGAAACTATTGCGTAAACCACTAGGTGTATTACTAGTTTTTGCTGGTAATAATAAATTTGAAGCATAATCACTACAGTTAAACATGTAAAGAATTAAAGAGGTGGGAAAGAGATTAGAGGGGGTTATTTCAAAGATATCTTACGTATGTCCTTTTTAGAGTTTTTGCAGGAAAGAAATCTGAAAATTATATTATTTTTTCGTGGTTTCATTTTTCAACAACAGAAATAGTATTTAGAAAGAAATTTCAGTTTACAATTGTTCCCTGAGGCCAATAACACAGGTATACAAAAAAAATTCTTTTAAGTCAGACACGTGTTTTCTTAAGTATTTTTTTATGCTGAATCTAAAAAAAAACATAAAAAAAACATCCACCGTGGGGTTTTTTTCAGAAAGCACACTTAAAGTTCCAGAAATCGAAAAAATAAATTTTAATAAATAATGTAAATCTATATAATCATTAAAATTATGGAAAAAAACTATTATTTCAGACATCTTGAAATGTTCTGATTCAACATTTATCATAAAAACTTTAAAATCAGTATTAGGTTTTAGTGTTCATATTTAACAAAAAACACGCATACATCACCTTTAACTAAGCTACGTAACAAAAACTAAATATGTGCAACCGCTAAATTAAAAAAATGTTTTTAATTTGTATTAATATTGAACAAAACTATTATTTCTATTTTTTTTGAAGTTCTTAATCCTGACTTGACATCAAAAAATAAAGTTTTATGTTCAGTTTCAACACATAGCACCCTTGTAAGTGTTAAAAGCTAGTTTGATACAAATATCAGTTATATCGAGTTTAGTACTTTTCTTTAATATGATGAACTTAAATTTCGTGTTTTTTTTAACTGCTTGTTTTCAAGAAGTACTAGATAAATCACTTTATCATATTTTTTTATTTTTTTTTATTTCCATCATTATAGAGGAGTATTATATTCATGAAAAATCACCCTTCGAAGTTTTTTCTCACCTTTCAAGGTCCCTAGATCACAAAAAACATAGCTTAAAATTTTTATTGGTCTGTCAACTCGAATTAAATGAGATATCGAATTCAAATTTCGCATAACAGTAATACTGAAATGGGGATGGATCTTAAGCGATTTCAGTGTCAATAGTATTATGAGAATTTTTTTCTAGTTCTTGGACCAGACACTGAACAGACTATAAGCAGTATTACTTATAGTCGGACATACAAGAGGTGGCTTCAAATATATCTTCTTGTACGCTTTTAGGGATCTTAGAGTTGAAGAATTCGAAAATTATGTTATTTTTTCATTATTTTCAATACCAAGGAAAAGAGGTGAGAGGTGAAAGTGGCTAAAAGGTATATTATTAGTAAAACATATGAGTGATATGTAAATGGTATTGATGTATGATTGCTTGTTTCTTTGATTGTACTGGACATGTTGCGACAATTACTTTAGAGGATCGAAGAACAGTTAATGCTAAATGATATACAACAATTTGTTTGCGAGAAGTCATCGATGAAATCAGGAAAAACAACCGAAAACGTCCCATCATTCTTCATCATGACAATGCCAGCTCTCACACAGCACGTCAAACAATTGATTATTTGACGGAGAAAAACATCGAATTAATGTCTCATTGCCTGTATTCACCTGATTTATCGCTAAACGACTTCTTTTTGTTCTCGGATGTCAAAAAAAATGCGTGGACAGCGATTTTCTTCACCTCAAAAAGATGTTGAATCCTTCCAAAACCATGTTTTTGAAGTACCAATTTCAGAGTGGGAAAAATGTTTCGAGAATTGGTTCGAATTCCTGCAAAAGTGTGTCGAGAATGCATCCACGAATGTATAAATCTTAAAGACGAGTATTCTGAGAAACAATAAAACGATTTCTACCAAAAAAAGTGTTTTTTTCTTTGTTTTTGTAAAAACTTAAAAGGTAACCCTCGTATAGTTACTAGGATATATATAGGGAAAAAATTCTAAAATCGTTGGGAGATAAATATCTAATACCTTCAATTTTTTGTAAATACCACTCAGTTAAGGAAATTTGAAGCTTTAACTCCAAAATACGTAAAAACAGTTAATAATTTGAAATAACAGTGGTGTGCCACCATTTTTCCTATTTAGTTAATTTAGTATTGTGATTGATACTGCTACCAACAATTCAAAAATAATATTTTAGGAAAAAAATACAGAGAGAAATTCCCAACTAATTTTATTTCAAAAGTCCAAAGAAGTTATGCATTTTTTAATACAAATTTATTTTTAGTTAATTTTAAACACCTGGTATTTTAAAGACAAAATTTATTTGGGAGAAGTTTTTATGAACTGTTTGTCAGTTCGTAACCTTTCAAAGTTTGTTTGAATTTTTAATCAATCACTTGTTTATTCAACAGGTTCAACAACTTTGCAATATTCGCGATTTTGCCAAATTTGAATATCTAATAAAATAATAATTTTAGAAAAAAAATATTATATAGTCTGTCAAGTGAGAACGTCAACTCTCGTTCTCGTATTCTTAAAAAAAATGTGTTTTGAAAATATTTTTTTTGTCGTAAATGTATTCTTTGGTGTGCTAATAACGGCACAATTACCTGAATAAGTTGTCCAATTGTATCCAGCATCAATAATCGCCAGGCATCTTCGAAGCATGCTGTCGACAAGATTTTCTGCATACTCGCTCGGCAATAATCTCCAAATTTTGCGAGACAACTGAGTCAAAGTCCTCAGAGTCTTTCCTCTGAGTTTTCTCTTTACAAGGGACCAAACGTTTTCAATAGGGTTGGCGTCCGGCGATTGTGAATGCCACTCTAGTATCTTATCGTGAGCCCAAGCGAGCCGCTTCGCGACCTGATTTTCGCCCAGCAAAGGTTTCTTTAACGTGCTTCGGAATTTGACATCATGAGCTCGAAGATGTTGTCGAATGGTCTCATGGGACACATTCAAACCCGATTTTCTTAATTTTGCCTCTCCTTGAGGTAGCGTCAATTTCGGGTCCCGTGAAAACAAAGACGCGATTCGTTTTTTCGACTTTCGGAGTGACTTGGCCTACCGAGCCACGTTCTAACAAGTCATTGACATTTTTCGTCTCCTTAAAATGAGTTGTTCACTTCTTCAGAAACGGTACCGACTTTTTAACATATTTAGCAGCGCGGAATGTGTTATTTTAAGCCCCTTTGGATGAACCGATGCGCGACTCATTTGGATTTTACGTGATTTCGATGAAAGCTCGGAATCGACTGATACTTTTACTAAAATGCGTCGTAGGCAAAGGTTCCCTCTGATTTTTTTTGTTGAATTCCTAGAATAGCATCTACCAAAAATGAATTATCGCGGAGAGACTTACATTACTAGAATGCTACATAAAATTTAAATTGTCACATTATTTCAATTTATTTTTAATTTAAGGAGATGAAAGTCGCAAATTTCAAAAGTCGTAGGTCCTGTGATTAAACCGTGTGACCAAATTATACAATCAGCTGTAGCTAAACATCATCACTTTACAAGTCTTATGACCCACGGGAAAGAAACCAAAGTTTTTGCGTCTGTCGTCAATTTCTATAAATGAAAGTTTGGAGATTCAGTCGAAATTTACAAACACCATATAGCATTAATACAGTATAATATACTACACTATATACTACTCGAGTTAAGATCTGCATCACACGTGAAAAATGATCATTACACTGGGCCACGGGGTGTACTCTGATCAGGTAATTTGTGGTTAATCCAGCACATTTAGTTTTTTAATTTTGAAGTGTAAAGAGCTTTGAAGATGTCTCTTGCAATTGTAGGCTAACTCCAAACTGACGCGCTCTATTCCCAAAAACCACAATTTCTCATCTAACCGAATCCGTGTTACATATTAGCGCAATATGACATTCCATATTAGGGCAATATCGCTTTCTTGGAAACTTAGGTGCGCATGTCAAGGTTCTTAGTCAGAACGCAACATATTTGTCTCGCGAGCAAAATCTTGTGTCAGCATTTGTTGATAGCAATCTCGAGTTGAAACACACAGCCAGATTCATTCAAAGAATGTAAAAATAAGTTTCGGTCACCTAAAACCTGTAGCTGTCTAGGTGACTGTTGTGTTTAAGAATGTTATATTTTATGTTATAAATATCCCCAAATAAACGTTCTTGTAAGAAAATTTGATATGAAACTCGAGAGATAAGAGGAAACAGGTGGGTAGTGGAAAACTTTTTAAAATTTTAACATAATATTGCATTTTGATTGGTTTCATTAGAAATAAAAAAGAATTTTTGCGTCTTTTACTTCACACATAACTTTAGTTGATTTAGCTGCTCTTGTCAATTTGAACACCTACTTGCCAAATTAGTCCAGGTCTAAAGTTTATACTTTTTTAGTGAATCAAGAATTTTAAAATGTATTTTTTGTTGCAGCGTCTTATAGACGTTATAAAAATACATACAGTGAAGTTCGTTTATAACGAACTCCAAAAAATCACTAAAAATGGTTCACTATATCCGAAGTTCATTATAAACAGTAAACAAAATCTAATATCATTTTTCACTACTTTTTTATTTAGATTAGGCGCTAATGCTTAGAAAAATGAATAATAATAATTATTAAATTAAAAGAAAACGTTTAAAGGAAAATAAAACAAGTCACATAAAAGTTATTATTATGTATGTTGGTACATATACGAGTATAAAGTTTATACCATAAGATCAGTAATTTTCGTTTGCATAATTTTACTTGAAAAGGAAATGGTGTTTATATAATTGTCAAGGTCACAAAAATTACTCCATATATGTTCAGAAACTTCACGAGATACCAAAAAAATTACGATTTTCAGTCATTTTCTTAGTCATTTCTGAAATGGATGGAACATAAATATTATCTCCTACTCCAAGCTCGTCTTGGTCGTCATAACCGCTTGAAATCTTTCAAGAAGTCACTGATGCCACAATTTGATCATCAGTTAATATTTCTCTCATCATTAATTCATTATCAGCACAAACATATTCTTCAAAATTGAAGTGATTAAACATCTTTTTAATCTCCACTGTACTTTGTTGAATGTCAACATCGTAAACAAATTCTAGACAATCAGTAGGATCTTCTCGATGTTTTTCAATCCACTAAGTCAACGGTAGCTCATCATCTGAGTCATATCTATATTCCGTCCTTAAAAATCCGCTATGGTTAAAACAGTTTTAAATGGTTTTTGTACTGACTCTTTGTCAAGCCATATGGATAAAGTTTTTTAGCGCCAAGAGAGTTACAGAAAAAATGTTACCTTTATCGATCGTCTCTAACATTTTCATAAGTAAAAATCTTTCTATAATAACATTTTAAAGAATATATCACACCTTGATCCCTAGGCTGGAGCTTTGCACTCGTGTTTGGAGGCATAAAAACCAATTTTATTTGCCGTAGATCAACTTCAGGTGGGCTGGACAGTTGTCAATCAAAAGTAATGTTTTTCTGGTTGTGAATTTTAATTCTTTGTCCCATTCGATCAGTTCGTTTTTAAAAATTTCTGATGTCATCCAGGCTTTACTGTTTGATTTGTACTTTACTGGTAAATGTTTGTACACCTGGGATTGGCGGACTTTCCTATCACTAACAATTTTCTTTTCTCTGTTCCAGACATATTTGCAGTTACCAACCCAATAATCCTTACTTTTGATAATTTTCCACCAGCATAATTCTCTCCGACAAACTTTAATGTCTTATCAGGTGTCATCTTGTAAAACAAACCCGTTTCATCATCCGCATTAAAAGTGTCCACATATTCATAACTTTCTCGAATTTCCGGCCCTACATTGGCCAACCACTCGTCAACAACAGTCAGTTGTTCAATCCAGCTTTTAGAACAGTTAAACTCGGTGTTCTCCATTTTCCTTCCCAATTCACTAGCTTTCTCTTGTAAAGTATAGCCGACATGAACATGTTCCTGTGAACATGTTCATGTCGTTTTTGACTAAACCATTTAAGGAGTCCTTTAACGACTTGGTCATGTGTAGATTTTCTTACTTTTTTACAACTAAAGTTTCTTTTATCATAGATTGCTAAGATTTCTTGCGTCTTCTTTCATATGGTAGAAACCGTAGTTTTAGTTAAATTCAACTGTTTGCAAACATCACTTTGTCTTTTAAAGTAAACGTTTTACGTTTTTGTTTACTGATTTTAAAATAAAAATTTAAACTTTCACTTTGCTACTTTGATCAAATATACATTAGAACCACATAACACAAGTGAATTGAAAATAATACTGCTCTAACTAGCGACGCGGCAGAAACAAGTAGAATAAGGGTTCCCAGCGAGTGGCAAGTTCGTTATAAACGGACACAAAACATTCAAATTTGGTTCACTTTACCCGGAAGTTCCTTATAACCGGGTTTGTTAGAATTGATAAAAATTTGCATTGGTGTTATGGAAATTTTTTCGTGCATTATAAAATAGTTCGTTTTAACCTAAAATTCGCTATAAACGGGTTCGTTATAAGCAGATTTCACTGTATTTTCAATTATACTTGATGGCATAATTCTTAGAGTGTCTAACATAATTTTTTTAGTGTCCTCTGTTAATTTTGATACGGTTTTTAAATGTTTGTTGGGATGTTTCTTTTTTGAAGCTTTATTCAAAACGTGTAGTTCTAAGAGCCATTTTTATGACTTCTATGAAAAATATGAAAACGAAGGTATACCTTTGGAAACTTCCAAGATATCGCAAGCAAAGAATATACATAGATACATTTAAAAATACCCTGTGTAATATAATACAGTCTTTATAATCGAAAAACATCAATTAAGAAACCAAAAATTACGATTATGAACATATAAATTTAATATCACAAAATGATTATCATCGGTGAGTTTAATATGGCGGCATCGTAAAATAGTATAGAAAATTCCTTATCGCTAATTAAAACTAATAAGAATTCTTTCAACCATAACCAGTGAAGTTGAACTCAAGCAAAAATCCAGGCTTATGCCATTTTTAGAAAAAACATCGTAAGATATACGCATGTTTATTATTATTATTGAATGCTACACACCAGTTCGCAATGTAATCAATTCACAGTAGCAAATTACAACACCTTTTCCAAAGGTTAAGGCTATAATTTTAAGAAGATATTATCTTTACATTCCAACTTATTCTACTAAAGATATAAAATATCTTATTTTTAGTAAATGTAATTAAACAGGGTGTTACAGAATTGGAAAAATAGTGTTTCACTAACGTAACGCCTTAGTTTAAGGCAGTAGCAATATAACACCTTGGCTTGAGATAGAAATTAATTAAAAGATAGCATCTTCCTTTTAGTCGATTATAGATGCAAAGATTACCATAAAATTATTTTCGGAATCATAAAAGTACAGACGTATCAGTATTTTCTGCATACTATCTCACCAAAAACTAATGTGAAAGGCTAAAGCCAGTTTTCTTTTACTGGTTTCTTCAGTTACAAAGATGGTGGACTTCTTTACTTAATTTACCTGTTAATGTTTTTTCGATAAAATAGCAAAAAATTGCATATTTTTAATTTTTCAAAATCTTTAAATTCTACAAAGGCGGGGGAAGTGGCAATCCACGTTACTCTTGAATCAGTTCACGTTGTACTCTGTGGGAAACAGTCATGGGCTGTTCATTACAAAGGTATTAAGTTCTCCTTCTACCATCTAAAGCGTTCTTGAAGGGGATGGTACGAGGAATAACAAGCTAAACTTCATAAGGATGTGATGTATTAATGCAACGTATTGTTTTAACTTGCAATGCTCTGGGAGAAAGCAAGCGAGTCAGATTCACTTTTATGAAAGTATTATGCAATATTTCAAAGTCATAGTTTTTGGTAAGTTCAGACGTATAACTCTCTTTTGGAGATAATCTAATCAACGCAGAATATGTTTGAGAATAGAACCTTAAATATGGTACTAATATTCCATCGAGTTACCGTGCTAGCAAATGTGAACGAAAGAAAAAATTCTAAGTTTAGGCAGTATTACATTCTACTTGGCTACTCATTCCTCAAGACAAAATTTCTAGCAGGTCCTTGCTACTTGTTCATACCTTACTTGGTTGCCGGCGAATATTTACATGAGCAGTTAGTGTTCGAGCGTTTAAGGTAAATGGAGAAACAAGCGAGCTATCATCAGAAAAACTATAGATTGAATGTTTGGCCTTTTCCAGTTGTCAATAAGAAGTAGGAGACCGTATAGAGCCCTGTGGTACACCTGCGTTGATGTACAGTAATCAGTTTTGGTATGTAGCGAAACCACGGTCGAACAGTGTTGTCAAATCAGTTGGATTTTTATCTACATTTTATTTTATACCATAGAAATATTAGAATGAATAAAGGAGGTAAGTACTCGCGAGAAGCGTGACGCTCATAGAAAGAGAAAGAAATAAAATAATATGAGTCATTTGGCTCTCTTACTCGGCGCACGCCCACCACACTAAGTTAGAGTGCGTCCCCGTGCGAGAATGTTATTCGTATTCTGCGCTCGCTCGGATAAGAAAGACAGAATAACTCATATTATTTCTTTCTCTTTTTAACGACACCACGCTTTCGCTTACAGCAGGTTGTATACTTTACCTCCTCTATTCTAATATTTCTATGTTTCATACCTACATTTGAATTCGCGGGTATATTTAAAATGCTGTAATAAAAACATCGGCATAATGGGTAACGAGTTCTTCGTTTACCCTTTAACCATTATCAAATTAAAGTGTCAAATCAATCATCAAATTTTAGCTACGTTACAGACGATTTACCATACAACACACCATATAAAATTAAATGTAAAGAGAACAGTCATCAACAAAACTGCGAAGACGAGCGTATAAAAGGACGACAGACGCGTGTACCAACAGTAGACAACACAGTGCCTGTTACGTCACTGTGGCTACCATAAAATTTTATTTTTAAATTCAGATTAGCTTTACTACACTTATACACATCTCTAAACAAAATGTAAACTTTAGAATATTTTTAGTGTTCCGTTCGGAATAAGATCACTTTGGTGTCCCGTCCGTCCGTCCGTCTGTCCGTCCATCCGTCCGTCCGTCCGTCCGTCCGTCCGCCCGTCCGCCCGCCCGGCCGTCCGTCCGTGCATCTGTCCGCTCGCCCGTCCGTCCGTCCGTCCGACCGTTCGCCCGTCCGTCCGCCCGCCCGTGCGTCCGTCCGTCCTTCTGTCAGTTTGTCTATCTGTCTTGATGGCCTCATCAGAGCCGAGTAGTTTTGCAAATTAAATTTTTACGTAAGGGGTTAGTTTTGGGGAGGAGTGGGATGTCAAATGAAAGCTTGTAAAAAGACGAGTTCAAAAATATATATAATGTAGTACTTGCGCACAATTCTCTATGTAATATTTTTAAAAAGTGCGAAAAATCGGTGTCTCGAAAAGTACTGATCAAAAAATTTTGAAAAATCTCTAGAATATTCTCTACAGGGTGTAAATTAAACAAAAATTGTCACGAGTGTATTACTTTCAATAATTTATCTGGTATCGAAAAAATACAAGAATTTCAAGGTTTTCACTAAAGATCGGAAAAAAACTTTGTTGAAAACTCATTTGGGATGTGTTTTGCGAAGTCACTTCCGCAACGAAAAGTTTTATTATTTATATATATATATATATATATATATAATATATATATATATATATATATATATATATATAGCCTTAACACTAACCATCGACTGAAATACATCATTCCCGGTCACTTATTTTCGAGACATGGCAAAATAAAACTGTTTTTTAAAAATGCCCAAAACCAGGGGCGAAACGTCAAAATAATAAAAAAAAATTCAAAAGAACTCAAAGATATTCATTTGATGAACCAAAACCCAAGATACATCAGAAAGATTTATTTACATAAAGGTTCAAGAAATCAAATCTATATATATATATATATATATATATATATATATATATATATATATATATATATATATATATATATATATATATATATGTGTATATATAGGGTGTTATGGAAATCACTGATATACTGAAACGGATAATTTGTGCGGTCAACAATTTTGAAAAACACATTCAGTACTTTTTTTCAAATTAAAATTTTCTAAAAAAATTTAAAAACAATTCTAAACGGGATTTTATCGCTAAACCAAGCCGCACCTGAAAGGCCGCTATTGTACGAACTAGCGCAGGCGCATTGTTGCTGTTAGTATATTGCGCCTGCGCTAAGTTAAATCTCACCAACACTGTAAATGTCACCTTTCTGTTAACAATCGGCCATATTGTTTAGTAGTGGGGAACAAAAACAATATCTTCATTTCATTGATTTCATCATTTCTGTAGGGTCAATTTTTTATTTTATTATTGAGATCGGCTGCTTATTTTGATTTAAATTTTTCGTTAGATTATAATTTTATCTTGATAAAATAATACAATAAAGATACGATATATATGCAAGGAAAAGTTGGATTATTAGTCGGAATTTTTAGTAACTTTTCAGTAAACAGATAAGGCTAGTTGCTAACTATTCCCTGTCTCATCTGTTTGCTAAAGATAATTATCACATTTTACATGTTAAAATAATACTGACAATAATGATGGCAGTAATCATGTATAGAACTCTTGAGCTTAAGGTCTTGTTACGATGTGCGTGGTTTAGACAGGGTGTTTCGCAGCTGTGTAAAATTTAAAGATTCAAATTTTTCATGGGAAAAAATGTAAAAAATTTAAAATCAAAGATATAGTTGACGTTACGAAGATACCATTTATTTATGTTTAATGACATTATTAATATGTAAATGTATTATGCTTTATTGTATTTTGCAAAATCATCCGTTATTCCAGATATTCTCAAATAATAAAAATGCCATGTGTGTATAAGGAAGTGTCACATGTATTATGAGACCGTAAAATAAATTAATGGCGTAGCAGAATTAACAGATACAAGCGCCACAAAAATTATTGGCGTTATAAGTTTAATTTACATAATAAACATTTAAACAGGAAACGATTTAGCGACTAAAAACAACTTAATGGTGTTGAACAATTCTTTCCCATAGTATTGAAAAAGTGGGAAAGTCAACTTTAACGCATATCATTAGCCAAAATCAACAAATCACTTTTGAAACACCTAAATCTGATTAAATTTACAAAAAGTTGATTGGCGTTGTTGCCAAATCCTTTAATTTATTTACAACTAATATGTTCCATTTGCTCCGTTTCTTGTACGTAAATTACAAGTAGTCAGAATAACTTAAATGTAATTCCAATGAAAAAAAGGTGAAAATCCTGACAAATTACACCTATATATAATCAATATTTACTATTGTTCAAAATATCGTTTATGATGATTCATTTTTAGTGTTCTGTACGGAACACTTATAAGATCACTTCGGTGTCTGTCTGTCTGTCTGTCACACGCGATTTTCTCCGAAACTATTTAACATAGAAAGTTAAAATTTGGTACTAATATAGAAATTGATAGCTCATCAGAGCCGTGTACTTTTGAAAGTTAAATTTTGACTTAAGGGGTTAGTTTTGGGGGTAAAATTGGAAGTGAAAAAAAAATTTTTTGCTAGGACATCGAGTGTCAAATGAAAGCTTGTTATAACATGCGTTCAAAAATATATATAATGTAATACTTGCGCACAATTCTCTTTGTATTATTTTTAAAAAAGTGCGAAAAATTGCTGTCTCGAAAAGTACTGATTCAAAAATTCTCCACGTGGTGTAGATTGAACGAAAATTATCACAACCTTTAATAATTTATCTGGTATTTAAAAAAAAAAAAAAAAAATTTCAAGGTCATCAGTTTTCAGTAAAGATTGGATACAAACTTTGTTGAAAAGTCATTTGGAGTGTGTTTTGTAAAGTCACTGATCATTTTATACCTCTATTACAGAAATTTTTATCTCACTAATTGCACAAGTTCTTCTAAATATCTAGAAGGATTCAGTATATATATATATACAGTAATACCCCGCTTAGCGCGACCCCGTTACGCGCGGTTTCACTATAACGCGAATTTCAAATTTCGCGCTCATGTAGTCATTAACTTCTCTATGGTCGCGGGGGGATCCCCGCTTTCTCTGAATATTCTCTTTGAAGAATTGGGAATTCCCTGTCCTTCGACTTTGTTCTATGGGGATTTCCTCGTTCGTTTCGTGTGTTCATTTGTTCCGTAATGTTAGTTCGGTCGGCTGGCAGTTTTGTTTTAATATTTATTGGAGATACATACATACATAATTTAACCCTACGTTAAAAATGCCGCCTGTAAAGAAAAAAAGAGCGTAAAAGCGTCACTTTGGAATTGAAGATGAAAGTGTTAAGAAGAATGGAAAATGGAGGCAAAGCAACAATTGTTGGGAGAGATTTTGGACTCTCAGAATCGACTGTGAGAACGATTTATAAAAATCGGGAAAAAATTAAAATCTCCAGCGAAGGTTCAACACCTATAAGTGCAACAAAACTTTCTCGTTCGAGATCATCTATCTTAGAAAGAATGGAGAAATTACTGTCAGTCTGGATCGAAGATTTGAATAAGAAGAACACACCACTAAGTCAAGATCTCATATGCACAAAAGCAAAATCTTTGTATGAGATGCTGAAAACAAAAGAAGGAGAAGGGAGTGCCACTCCGACTTTTGCTGCCAGCAGAGGCTGGTTCCATCGGTTCAAGCAGCGTTCTAATCTTCACAATATCCACATAACAGGCGAGGCGGCCAGCGCGGACATTCAAGCTGCAGCTGAGTTTCCAGACAAGTTTCAAGACTTCGTTAGACGAGAGAAAATTCCTGCTTGTCTCATCTTCAATGTTGATGAGACCGCACTTTACTGGAAAAAAATGCCATCTCGAACATTCATTTCTAAGGAAGAACGTCAAGCCAGTGGTTTCAAAGCTACGAAAGATCGACTAACACTTCTGCTGGGTGGTAATGCCACTGGTGATTTCAAACTGAAACCTTTACTAGTGTACCATTCAGAAACACCCCGTGCAATGCGAGGCACAGACAAGACAAGTCTACCAGTTGTGTGGCGATCAAACAGAAAGGCGTGGGTTACACGGGAAATTTTTCAAGAATGGTATTCTAATAGTTTTTGCCCATCAGTCAAATCATACTGTGACAGAAATGGGCTTGAACCTAAAGTTATATTACTCTTAGACAATGCCCCAGGACATCCAACCTCACTTGATACGCCCAGAGACTTAAAAGTGTACGTAAAGTTCCTTCCACCAAACACTACGTCAATATTACAACCTATGGACCAGGGAGCAATAGCAAACTTCAAAGCTTATTACCATCGCCGCACTTTTAGCCAACTAATTCATGAAACTGACGGGGAAGGAAGACAGTCTATGCGAGAGTGGTGGAAGTCATACAACATTATGAAGTCTATTCACAACATAGAAGAGGCTTGGAAGGAAGTTAAAATGAGTTGTATGAATGGGGTGTGGCGTAATCTTTGGCCAGATGTAGTGGAAGCACCTAGAAGAATTGTCCAGATGCAGAGACAAGTGCTTGAAGACATTGCTGCAATGATTGAGGGGTCTGAACTTGAAGATGTCACGGTAGAAGATCTCGTAGAACTTGTAGCAACGCACGACGATCCTATTAGCAATGAAGATCTGATCGAGTTACAGAATAATCCTATCTACGATGAGGAAGAACAAGTAGAAGAGAAAGTTTTATCTTCAGGGGAAATACAAAATGCACTTTCAAAAATTTATTCAGGTTTGGACATATTGCAGAGTATAGACAATAATGATGACCGTGTCTTGACCGTGTGTCAAACAATTAAAAACAGTGTTGGGTGTTATGAACGTATTTTACAAGAACGTAAACAAAACGTTACCCAAAAGACAATAGATGTATTTTTCCGTAAAAAATAAGAGTATGTATTGCATAAAGTGTTCTTAGAATTAAAGTGATTGATTAAAATGATTTGTATTTTTTTGTATTAAATTTTGACTATGTTTAATCATAAACCTCGATATACGCGAATTTCAGTTAACGCGATTTTTTTCGGAACGTATCCCTCGCGTAAAGCGGGGTATTACTGTATATATATATATATATATATATATATATATATATATATATATATATATATATATATATATATATATATAATACATTAAAATTCTGGGTTTCAATCCGTTCGTCTACCCATGAATTTGCACGACGTTTCGCCAAAATCTCTGCTGCTGCTGCCGCCCGATGGTTGTAGGTGTATCGGCGACTGCTGAAAATCAGTTGGATGGACAGAAATAGTAACAACAGTGTTCTCACTCACATGGACAAGGACTTGGAGTGGTCACGATCATCAAGCGACGAAAGTTAGAATATTTTGGCCACATTATGAGACATCAAGAAAAATACAAAATTTTGCATCTTATAGAAGGAAAGATTCCAGGACCTGGTCCGGAAAGAAGGAGAATATTGTGGTTGAAGAATTTGAGGCAGTGGTACGCAAAGTCTACAGTTCAACTATTCCGAGCGGCTCTCAATAAAACGATTATCATCAACATAGCAGCCAACATGATAACCAACGATCTTTGAACGGTCATGGTACCCGAAGATGAGGAAGAAGCAAAGAACAACAGGAGATCTTTTAACTAGTGTTACATATCTTTGGATCAACGCAACTGAACATTTTGGAGAATCTCAAGCGGTTGCACTTGATATATCTAAGGCATTTTACGGTGTTTGGCATTGCGAATTGTTGACTAAGCTACAGTCTTATGATATGTCTAAACGGTTTTGTTTATGGCTCTCATGTCGCCTGGGAGCGGGTTCTTTCTATTACCTTCACCATCAAAGCTGGTGTGCCCAGGGCTTCATACAGTCTCCTAATCTCTTTCTTCTTTACACTGTTTTTTCTAAAAAAGTTAACGTTACGAGCCCGACATAGTTATGTCAGGACACTCCATTCCTTTAGCATTGTCACTCAATTTTCTGGGAGTTGACTTAAGAATGGCATGAACATGTTGCAAAGAGAATTTCCCGAGAGCTGAAAATATTATTTCGAATTAGAAAGCTTTACACTTCACAACAACTTTTAATTCTGTATTAAGCTTAAATTCGACCAATGATGGAGTACTGCTCCCATACTTGGGGCTCTGCTTCCAAATATACACTGCATTTATCGGATTCTATTCAGAAAAGAGCTGTTCGCCTGATTGGAGACCCAAAACCTTGATTGCTTGAAGCATCGAAAAACGGTTGGCGACTTGAGTCCTTTCGACAAGTACTTTCATGGAAAGCTTTCGATCGATGTAGCCCGCCTAATTTCTTCCAGAGCGGTGCAGGCTGGCAATACACGTCGCGCTAACATCACATCTGTATGAGGTTCAGGTGGGTACTCCTCGTACAACCATTTTCAAGCAGTTTTTTATATAAAGAATCATTTCTCTTTGGAATTTGTCCAAGATTGTGTTTCCTCCGGAGTACAATTTACAGCGATTCAAGACCAACGTGAATCGCTTTTTCCGCACTCGTTTCTCTCCTGTAGCGCTTTAGGGATTTTTCTGCCGCCCGTGTGCTAAGCCTATAAAAAAAATGCAAAGCTTAAATTCGATCGATGGAATTCTATTTCCGGCTTTACTCTCCAACATACTCTGCATTTATTTAAAAGAGAACGAAAGTGTTTTCACTGACGTAGCCGATTTGCGTACCCCAAAAGGGTGTACGTCGTACTCATACAGCACATCCGTATGAGGTTCTTCCTATTACTCGTAGTATTACCCTCTTAAAGAACATTTATATCATAAATCTCAGAAATTAAATACCCAATCCTGCAACGATGCAAGACCAGCGTAAATTGCTCTTTCCGCTTACAGACCGCTACTATGTGGACATAGGGATTTCCTTGTAACGCCTCTACAAGCTGTTCCCATATGAAAAAATACGATTTGAAACATTTTTAACGTATTAATATTTTGGGATGCACTGGCAACAGGATAAATTAGGGAATTAGACGTTAGGTTGAAAGATAATTCTCCATTGCCAAAGCCCAGTAGCCAGAAGATATTAATATTATTCCAACTGATCAAGTATGTCTCATATGGAAGTCCTGGAATATATTTTGTTGTGAAAAGAAGATAAGTACCATATTACTGGAATATAACGCCTAAAGGTTGAATCATCTGGAAAATCTCGGGGAAGTACCGAGGAGAACGGAAGCGCTCCTCATCCAAGATTTACTATAAATTGAATACACATTTCCTACAAACAAATTTCGTGCATTTCCAACAACTAATGTAATGTAATAAGCAAATTCGACTGGTTTAAAAGCTTAATCTTTTACCCATACTATCATAATGTCCTAATGTCCTTTTTTAAAACCAGTGGCGGAGCCAGGTTCAACATTAAAGGTGAAACTGCTTGTAAAAGAGAGGGAGAGAGGTGCGCGCCTTGTGGAAAAAAACATATTTTTCCACTGAAACTCTAAAAGCGTAAACGCTTTTCAACAAAGCAATTTCCAAATCGATGACCGAGGTGAAGGGGAAGAACTCTTTCATTTAGGGGAACTTTAAAAACTTACACCACATTTTAAAATCGATAACTGTGGGAACAATTTTTCACGAGAAAACTCCTTCATACAAAGAAACCTGGAAAACTTCCTCTCAATAAAAAAATCCCTATTCTTAAGAGGGCGTTATTTTCTACAAGAGTGGGATGCATTTGCAACCCGGCCCCCTTGGCTACGCCCCTGTTTATAATCAAGACACCTAAGAACTGCAAACGAAAACTATTTTCTTTTTCAGTGAAAAATGGGATGTAAAGCTGTTGATACGCATAAGAAAGTTCTAATTCTAATTCGTATACAGAATGTTTCAGTACTATCGTTTATATAACTCATTTATGTAGGTTTTAAATAAATAGAAGTAATATATATTGTACAATATATTTTTTGTTGAGATGAAAAAGAATCCATTAATATTCCAAAATATTAGTTAGCTAAAACTCTTTTCATTTTTCTACTATATAATTTCGCTGTAATTTCATATTGTGTCCATTTATTTAATTTCAAATTATTTCATATAAATATTTGAAAGCGCCTATCATTTATCCATCATCTGGACTTTAAGAATCGGTTTTTCTTGGGAATACGAGTTTTTAAGGAAGTATTTTTCAACGGCTATCAGTAGTAGAGTTTGTTTCAAGGTATGAGTGTCGTAGGGGTTTTTAACTGCACGATTTCTTTAACTGTCATAAAAAGATAAAATACATTACTGGATCGTTTAGCAAAAACATTTCTACCATCAATAAGAAACAGAGAGTTAAGAGAGAGGAACTTCACAAAGACATTATTCAGCGATAAACGTATATCAAACTTCAACAACTAACTTGAATCTAAAAGTGAGAAAAGGGATAAAAGCCCAGGTCACGACGATATCGAATCATTTAAGGATCATATATTCTTAAGCGTGTGGAAATCATTATCACTAGTTTATTCCATCCATGGTCAGATGTAAGCCTCCCCAAGTTGTCTCCAATGAGATTTGTTGTTTTCTTTTTGCATCCAAACGTGTCCCGCTAATCTTTTTATGTCGTCCATCCATCTTGTATGTGGTTTACCTTTGCATCTTTTGTGTTGTCTGGACCTTCATTCAACTATATGGCGTGTCCATCTGTTATCTTTCATTCTTGCAATATTCCCCGCCCAATTGCTCCTTAATATACATATTCGTTCTATTACATTTGTCACTTTTGTTCTTCTTCGAATCTCGATGTTAGGAATACAATCTTGAAGACTAATATTTAGCATTCTCCTCTCCATTGCTCTTTGGGTTACTTGAAGTTTATTTATTATATTTTTATTTAAAGCCCACGTTTCAGTGCCATATGTTAATGCCGGCAGTACATACTGATCGAATATTCTGGCCTTTATTTTATTCAGAATGTCCAATGTAGTTTGTAACCTTCCGAATACAGACCAAGCTAACGAGACTATTCTACCAAGTCAGCCTTTATTTTTTGATATTTCGATTTTTTGTCCTAAATATATGAATGTTTGTACCTTTCCTATTCTTTCACCTTCAGTTAATAATTCCTGGCTGTTATCTTCACTTTCGTTGCTATGTTTCTTTTTGGTGAAGTTTATTTTTAAACCTATTTCTTGAGACTTGTTATTTATCTCCATCAACATTTCTTGTAATTCTTCTTTTTTGTTGCTTGCTGCTGTTACTTAAGGCGGGGCTGCTCATATCTCTACTGAAAATACTAGTAACAAAATACAATTCGGCTTCATTAAGGGACATGGCACTCTCTTTTTCTGGAAATTATTGATACAGAAAAGCAAGACCTACTTATCTACTTTATCGACGATCAGAGAGCTTTTGGCAACGTCAGACATGAATTTGTGCTAGAAAGACTTCAAGAAATCAGAATTGATTCTGTAGACATGAGAATAATAGAAAAACTATACTGGTAGCAGTCAGCTGAAGTTAATATCAATAGACAAAGGACAGCAGACTACTACTGATTTTGTAGACTGCTCACATATCAAAGATATATGAAGTGCTATATTATTGTAAGTGGTGAAGACTGGCAAGGATAAGTGATCTATAGCTATTTTGATGGTTTTTTTTACGAGTCTAGCACACATGCTGCAGGGAAGTCCCTAAAGCGCTACATTCACGTTGTTCTTGAATCGTTGTAAATTGTACTTGGTGGGAAACACAGTCCCGGGCAAATTATTCCAAAGGAATGATGTTCTCCATATAAAAGACTGTTTGACAAGCTTTGTACGAGGAGTAACAAGCTGAACCTCATACGGATGTGAAGTATTAGCGCGACGTGTACTTCTAACATGCACCGCTCTGGGAAGAATTAAGCTGGCCACATCCTTCGAACACTTTTCATGAAAATACTTGTAGAATAGGCTCAAGTCGCGAACCGTTCTTCGATGTTCCAGCGAATCAAAGCCGCCGGTCAGTTCCGGGTCTCCAGTCAGACGAACAGCTCTTCTCTGAATGGAATCCAACAAACGCAGCGAAGCCCCAAACATGGGAGCAGTATTCCATAGTTGGTCGAATTTGAGCTTTGTAAAGAATTAACAGTTGTTGTGGAGTGTAAAGCTTTCTGGTTCGAAATAATATTCCCAACTTTTGAGATGCTCTCCTTGCTATGCCTGCAACATGTTCATCCCAGGTCATATTTGTTCCCAAATTAGCGACCAACAAATTGAGTGACGATGTTAGAGAAATGGAGTGCCCCTACATAACTATGTCGGGTTCAGCAACGTTAACTTTTTTAGAAAAAACTGCCGCCTGGGTTTTTGTAGCGTTAAATTCCACTTGGTTACTGTCACCCCAAGATAGAATTTCTTCTAGGTCTTTGTTCAGTTGAATGACTTCCTGCTGTCTGCGGATATTCGTCTGAATAGCCGATGTCCGAACGTTCAAAGAGAATGAAGAGATAAGCGTACTGTCATCTGCAAGGCTGTAGATTGGATTCTCGGTCTTTTCCAGCAGATCGTTAATGTAAATGAGAAAGAGAGTAGGAGACAGTATGGAGCCTTGAGGTACACCGGCGTTGATAGTGAAGGTGTTAGAAAGAAATCCGTCGACTGCCACTTGTAAAGAACGCTCTCTGAGGAAACATGAGATCCACAAACAGAACCTTTCAGACATACCATAAGAGCGTAGCTTAGCCAATACCCCATCGTGCCAAATACGGTCGAATGCCTTGGATATGTCAAGAGCAACCTCTCGAGATTCTCCAAAATGTTCAATTGCGTTGTTCCAAACGTGTCTTACATAAGTCAGAAGATCTCCTGTTGATCTATTTTTACGAAAGCCATATTGGTAATCGCTAATAATGTTGAATCCTTCAAGATATCTTAGAAGATGCTGATTGATAGCTTTTTCCATGACTTTTGATATTATTGAAAGCAGTGCGATTGGTCGGTGGTTATTTGGCAAGGTCTTCTTGCCTTTTTTAGGTATCGGCTGAACTGTGGCACATTTCGAGCTTTTTTGGTGTCTAACTTCATTAAAATACGTTTTCTGATACGCTATCTGAAGACAATATCGGGCATCCTTGACTGCACTATGGGAATAGTAGGTGGTGTTACTCCTTCGTAATCTAATAAGTTGGGGAAAATTGTCTTAAATCTGCCCTTTACCTAAGGTTTGCGAAACCTGTATTAACCTGAACTAACCTGAATCAACCATTGTGATGCTGAATCAAAGCAACTTTATATAATATTATAATACAGTTATTTAATCGACATCGATTTTATCATTTCATTGATCTCACTTTGGCAACACGGTCTGTATCAGTTCACCTCGTGTATTTCCTGCAGTTTAATTTCGATGTCCCCGCAGGGCATATAGTAGGTATACTGACCCCATAATATACCTGTTCATTCATACATACTCACACATCGTGGGAAACTGCTCGTACGGCGGATGGGCAGCAGGCTATATGCCTTTCTCTTTTCTACAACGTAAGCTCGCCGTTGTCCGGTCTTCGTCTTTTTTTTTAGATTCGGGCTATCGATATACCGACTGCTGATTGCCCTCAAGGGATAGTTATGATTTCAGTGGTGTAGTATATTGGAAGATTAAGTATTTTTGAATGGATGTTGATATCCTTCTTAATAGTGAATTAATTATAAGTAATTGGTGATGCTAATTTATCGGATGTGTCTATTAAACATCTCTATAATGTCAAGATTTATCCTCGAAATACACAGATTACATAAGCAGAAAAAAACTTATGTCTGTGATATTTAAATTGTATATAAAAACTGCAGATTAGACAAGTTGATTTAAAATATGTTAAACTTTAAATTGTACAAAAAAACCGGCGTTGTATAGGGGTCATCCAGTTGGCAATTAGTACCATTTAAAAAAGATTTTTGCACAGCTATAATTATAAAAGTTGTGTAATTATTGTTAGAGGAAATTGAATCCGTAATGAATTATTCACTAGAATAACATAAAATCTAATTACCTACAAAACGGAAACCTCAAGGGGCATATATATATATATATATATATATATATATATATATATATATATATATATATATATATATATATATATATTTTAAAGAAAATTTTGTTCGTCAAAATATTAATCCATCCTTGCACAAGATATTTTAAATAAATTTTTAAAATGGTTTAATGCAAATAAATTGTGTATAAATACACAAAACACTGTATTCATTGATTTTACTCCTCGAACTAAAGCAATATCTGAAAGTTATCTATTATCTATTAAAAATTCAAGGAAAAAGTATCCAACAAGTAGATGAAGTAAAATTTTTAGGAATATTTGGAAAATAGCTTAAGTTGGGAAAGCCATGTTGATGCTCTTTGTAGGACTTTATCATCGTCATGTTTTGCATTATGTAAACTGAAAGATTTGACCAATAGAAATGTTCTATTGTCTTATTACTATGCACATTTCTATTCAAGAATTAAGTATGGCATAATTTTTTGGGGCGCGATAGTAAACGCTCAGAGAAGTGCATCCTGTGGTCGGATTTTTAGGGATTTAAAGATCCTCACAGTACCTTGTATTTTCATGGTTGAAATTTTGTTATTTGTTAAGCATAAACCACAGAATTTTGTTACTAATAATTATTATCACGATTATAATACAAGGTACGGTGATAATTATGCTATTCCAGTCCACAGTTTGTCCACAACGGAAAATAGTCCCCGTTATATTGGCATTCATCTATTTAATAAATTGCCCCTCCGTTTTCGAAATATTGATAATATAAAATTGTATAAAAGAACGTTAATTGTTTTTTTTTTGGAAAAATGTTACTATAGTATAAATGATTTTTTAACAGATAGCGGCTACTAATGTTAAGATGATAACTTTTGTTGGCTTTATTGCATTTATGTAAATTCATTTGTAATACTTCTTCTCACTCATTTAAAATAGTGCCGGACTTGTCCTATGCAATTGTGTATAGTCTCCTGGATTAATAAAGTTTATTTATTTATTATTTATTTATTATTTATTAGCCTAAGGTGCTCGCACGCTCTTTTTACAGCAGAGCTGCCCATATTGGCAAATGCTGCTTCGATAGCGGTGCGTAAAGATGCCACATTAGAGTGTCTGGATTTGTTAGTAACTCTTTTGATTACGCTCCAAACATAGTAGTCGAGGGAGTTTAAATCCAGGCTATTAGGGGATCAGAACTCTTTAGACCGGAACATGTCCACTTTACTCGATAACCAGTTTTGGACTAAATGGCGCGAAGACTTTCAATAATCGCTGCTCTTCGGTTGTACTCCGCACTTGTTCGCAACGGCTCGGTCATTTCGAGGTTAGGACTGACTATATATATATATATAATATATATATATATATATATATATATATATATATATATATATATATATATATATATATATATATATATCTATGACAAATTATAATAATATACAACTTTTTAGAGCTTATCTCTTCGCTTAATTTAAGTCAAAATCTCAAATTATTTGTAATTAGTATTATTATTTATTTATTATCACTGCATCTATTTATAATAATTAATTAAAGATATTCTATACACTTTCTTTTGGCTTGTTTTAAGTTTTCGATTTTTCCGCACTCTATAATCGATTAGGGCTGTTACGTTGTGTTCTTCGTGTCAGTACCTCTCTCTCGAACGGAGAGGGGGTTGTGATATATTTCCTTATTAATTGTGAGAAAACTATACAAGATAGACCTATCAAACCGTATACCGTTGGTACGATATTAAAAAAAAGAAACGGTGTTTTATTAAAAAAAAAATGAAGTAACATCTCTGGAACGACAAGCTAAAAAAGATTTTCGAAATAATTTTTTTAATCCATTTGTGGGAAATGTACACCTTGAATTAGATTTAGGTATTTATGTGCTTAATTATGTATACGTTTTTTTAAAGGATTAGGGTTTTTCTCAAATTAGAGACTAGGTAATAAAAATTACTAAATTTATTTTTTTAATTCAGGTATGTACTATATAGGAATATACAGCGTTGGGCAAAAGTATTTGCTACCTAACAGTAATTTGCAAATCTTAAAACTCTGGAATAGAAATTAAAAGACATACAATAACTTGCACAATTGGTGTTGATTGCTTTTAAAATAAAAAATTTTGTTCGGTGGTATAAAATGATCAGTGACTTCACAAAAGACCCCAAAGGAGCTTTCAACAAAGTTTGTTTCCAATTTTTACTGAAAACTAATAACCTTGAAATTTTTGTTTTTTTTTATATGCCAAATAAATTATTAAAGGTAATGCACTAATTTTCGATCAATCTACACCCCGTGGAGAATATTCCAGAATTTTTTCAAAAATTTTTTGATCAGTACCTTTCGAGATAAGGCGAGGGAACAGCGATTTTTCGCGATTTTTTAAAATAATACAAAGAAAAGTGAGCCCAAGTATTACATTATATATGTATTTTTTATTCGTGTTTTCACAAGCTTTCATTTGACACCACACTCGATGACCTAGTAAAAAATTTTTTTTTCACTTCCGATTCACCCCCCAAACCTAACCCCTTAAGTCAAAATTTAACTTTCTAAACTACACGGCTCTGATGAGGCCATCAATTCCTATATTATTACCAAATTTCAACTTTCTATGACAAATAGTTTCGGAGAAAATCGGGTGTGACAGACAAACAGACAGTCACCGAAGTCATCTTATAAGTGTTCCGTACGGAATACTAAAAATCAATATGTAGTAAAGAGTGACCCCAAAAACAAGCCAAAAATCGCTCATTTTGGCATCCTCGAATTCTGATACGCTAAAAGATTGTTAATGATGAGGACTTACTCAGGACAAAGTTTTGAGTTGAGTATACTTTTGGTTTTTGAGGAATAAAAGATAGAAGTTATAATACGCGGGTGATATAAGCAAAAACATATGTGTGCGATCAAATAAA
Organism: Pachyrhynchus sulphureomaculatus; assembly: GCA_019049505.1. Classification (NCBI taxonomy): domain Eukaryota; kingdom Metazoa; phylum Arthropoda; class Insecta; order Coleoptera; family Curculionidae; genus Pachyrhynchus; species Pachyrhynchus sulphureomaculatus. Next base: position 213,006,452 of record CM032446.1, read on the forward strand.
GTCCTATAGTCAGATTTTTACCCCACTAGATATCAGCACTACCAAAAACCCCCCCAATACGAACTTGAAGAACAAACAAGACGTATTTTTGCCATTCCAATTTTGCATCCCTTTCATCCCCAGTTTCGCTAAATTTTCACCCCTAGCTCGCTTTTGGCATCGCTATGTGTGTATGTGTGAAAATGTAAATGGGCTGTTTTGTTGGGTAACATACATCCAAATAGGTTTGAAGGCAAAAATGGTAACTTCCATCTCTTTTACTTCAAAAAACAAATATATGCTCAACTTGAAACTTTGTCATGAGAAAGTCATCATCATTAACAATCATTTAGCATAGAATTGGTATCAGAATTCAAGGGTGCCAAAACGGGGTGACTCCTTTGGATTTTATTGCACTCGCAATTCTTTTTGTGTTTCTTAATTCTCCGCTTGGGGATCGACTTAACATATTCTAAGGTCTGGTAACTGTGAGGGTCAATCCTAAAGCTCCACCCTATTCTCCCAGAACCACTTTATTGCTGCTGGCGCTTTATGACACGATGCGCTATCTTACTGGAAACGTACATTTTTTAAGTTTCTATCACTATACAATTTACAAAATCATGGTTCTAGTGAAGTATTTACAATTTCTAAATACTTTGGCGAATGTATTCGACCCTCGCAAACTATTATTTCGCCCAAGCTACTTGCTGACATGGACCCCCACACCATAATACTGCTGCCCCCGTGTTTTAAAGTGGGTACTACACAACCAGCTTATACTCCTCTCCTATCTGACGCCATCCGTCGGTAGCACCAGGAGTACCAAAAACCTCAAACAAGGGGAAAAGAAACATTAGAGAAAGTAAAAAATATTTTCGTTTACTAAACTAATTGGTTTAAACAATATGCAGACAATACATAGCCTGAAGCTCGACCACACGATATTAGACCAAAATTTGTTTATGGGGCTATATCAAGCGCATCTTTTTCTAAGATAGACAGAGTTTTTGTCTAGCCTTCCAGGTTTTGAGCTCAGCAATTTAAAGCCTTCTTCTCACTGTTCCAACAGAAATTTCCTTTTAAGTCTCTCCAGAAGAATTAGCACATAGAAGACATCTTTTTGCTTTTTTTCAAACTGCCAGTTTTCTTCCGCATTTCTAATGAGTTTTCGACAACTTTCATTTAAGTTTTTTTGCGTCTTTGCGATTTTAAAACGATATATCTCACCGTATTATGTGGCCATTTTATTTTGCAATGTCTGTTTCCATATATATATATATATATATATATATATATATATATATATATATATATATATATATATATATATATATATGTATATATAATCACTCTGTTCGTAAAAATACTACCCTCCAAAAATCTTCCTGCTACAGATTACTGAAAATATTCTTTCAAATTTTTGTCGATCTGTCTCTCTGTCTGTCGTCACACAAAAAAGGATAATGATTTAAAATGTGGTATACTCGAGAGGTTACGCCATCTTGAAGTTTCCAAAAAATCCATTTTTTTTGATAGATTTAATATTTATACTTTTAAGAATATTTCAAGCTTTACAAAATGGAAACGCAGATTGAAGGTAATATAAAAAAAAACTTTAGTTAAGGTTCGGACGCGGTACTTTTTTCTTTTGCGTTTTTCTCGAAACTACTTTTTTCAAACTGGTGGACAAAATATCTCGAGATCTACTGAACCGATTTTGATAAAATTTATACCACGTATTCTTTATAATATTATCTTGAAGTTGATATATGATTGTTTCGATTAAATGCACCGTTCATTTTTTATTAATTTTTAAAGCTCAAAATTTTTGTGAAAAATCCGAGTCTATTTTTCAACGGCTCACTTCTACAAAAATGTTTTTAAACTTTTTTCATATGTGGCCGCTTAGCTATGACCTTTCTTAACAATAAACGGTTAAAAAATATATTTTAAGCCTAATTTTCTGAGCGCCAAGATGGCGTAACCCCTTAAAGTATAAAACGAAAGTTCTCTTTAAAAGATATCACGTCAGGATAATGTGGTGAAAGCAGTGAAGTTCTATAAATCTTGTAGTGATTCATTATATTATATAATTATATATCATGTTATACATTTTTTGAGGGTTCTTAGAATCAAAGAATCTGAAAAGTTTAAAAATAAGAATAGACGTCTTTATTGCTTTATAAAAAATAAATATACCAAAATAATTAATATTGAAAGCAAGGTAAGATTTAGCCACTACTGCTTCACTTAAATAGAACTATGTAATATTAATATAAAATAAATTAAATTTATAAGAATACAAATATAAAAATGTTCAAACCAATATATATATATATATATATATATATATATATATATATATATATATATATATATATATATATATATATATATATATATAACGTCCTACTACTACATACAATAATAACAGAATTAATATGTAAAGAAATACAATTATTAGAAGAATATGTTAAGAAAGTAATACTTATGGAAATGCTTAAAAAGTTAATCATTCTGTTGAATGTCCTTACATGCTATTTAAAATTGTTCGGTCTTGAGGGAGTCAAGCATAAGATCATGAACCGAGAACAGTTTATGTCTAGGTACTGAAGGAACGAGAAGGCATAATTTTGAACTAACACGAAACAAACCAAATAACAAATAAAGCGGCAATAAGAGTTTTAAAATTTTTCGACAGGAAACATGTAATTTGATTCAAAAAAGCTTTCATACGTACGTTCAGTAAGTTTCAACTGTTTGTTAATCCCTGGTTTCAGGAATTCTACACTGGCTGCCATTCTACAGAATACCTGCTAACCTGAACATTCTTACTCGTATATTGTATCACCTGAACCGCCCTAGTGGCTGCAAAGTAGATTATTTTCATTTGAAGAGATTTAGATTATGTAGCTCTGAGATCTGGTTAAAAGTCTCCAGCTCCTGATTCATTACATAGACATCATATATTGTTTTCCATTATTTCATAACAGAGACTGCTCAGTTTTGTTTTGTGACTCACCATAAAATATTTATAATGGAATATATCCGGTTGTTATTCTTGGATTGAGTTATTCTTGAGTAAAAGAAAGTCAAATTCAGTATTGATTTTAGAATTGTTTGTGCGAAAAATACCAAACAAATCGCTTTACTATTTTTTGTATAGATATACATATACGTAAATAGATAGAGATCTTGCTTAATAAATAATAGTGGATTAATTATAAAAATTTAAATATAGTTTTGATGATTGCCGGATGGGTCAGTGAGTCATTGCTATAATGTCAAGATTTAACCTCTACCTAAATACCACACAATCAGAAAAATAATGAAATAGAGTTTTATATTTGACAGGCGGATTTCTTTATGCCATTTTTTATTAAAACTGAATTAATTTTAAATTAGATAATACCGGAGGAAGAAACAATTTACTCTTAATGCTCGATGGTATCTCGTTATTTATGATTTCAGTTATATAGTATATTAATATAAGATTTAGTATTTTTTGAGTATTAATATCCTTCTTAACAGCATAGTAATTATCGAGGTTTAAAGATATTAATTTATTTATCCTGTACTTAATGTAATAGTGTCGGTGATGACGGCATTTTTGTTTGCAAAATTATCGTACCGTTTAGTTTAGTTAGTTTTACTATCTGAGTACCTAGGCTTCCACAAAAACAATACAGCCCTAAAAGAATCTAAAAATCTTTATACCGGTATAAATCAAAACGTTATATAACAAAATTTTAAGTAGGGGGTATCTCATAAATCATATTTGGCTTAGTATGTGAACACAACAGCAAGGAGTAACAAGATTAGATTACAGACGGTACACCCCGGTCCGCGGAAATTTATTTTCTATGAAACGTTTCACGGGAGTAGAACGTGTCTTTTGTTTATGAGAAATTTATAAAAAAATAATCCTGCGATTATCGCGCCGCGGAAATTTTGTATTCAACATTACTTATACAGCGTAAATGGAGCCCTGAGTGATTAACATGATTGTTGTTGTGATTAAAAAAATGGGTGCAAAACTTGAGAGAAACTAGTTGGACTTAGAGCAAAACCCGGGTACGGCCACCTAAGATATCAACAAGCGAAGTAAACATGCGAGTGCTTTCAAGCATCAGCAAGATGACGGTCGTGCAAGAATTAAAGCTTGTTTAGAGCATCTTTTATGCTTTTTTAAATATTTTTGTGCTTATGAATTTTTAAAGTTGAAAATAGGTTTAACCCTGCTTATTATACTGGCTAATAATTAGGTTTGCGTTGACGCTTTAGATCGCTTTGATAAATTTTAAGGCTATAAACAGTCATATTTATACTAACAATCCTATATAACTAGATCTAGATTTTAAACAAGCAAAGAGGGGAGACAAATTCTCGGGAGCAGCAGAGGCGAAGCGGACACGAAGTAGGATTCCGTATTTCAGATCATCAAAAGATATAGGATAAAATAAAATAGGTTCTTCATTATTTTCTGTTCATTCGTCTATGATCCTGTTATCCGATTTAACTCACCAGGTGGTCAAATTGAAATAATTAAAAATTCTATGTTGTAATCTTAGATGACGGTTAGAAAAAGTCTACAAACATATCCTTCGTATTTTAGTTACCGACATTAATAAAAAAATATATTAAATTTTATTTTTCAACTAGGAAAGTTGAATTAATTAAACCTATTACTTGAATATTGGTTAAAATACCATTTTACATACCTCATTTGTTAAATGCCTTGCAGACAACACTAAAAGCAATTCAGAAATAAACTAAAATAATTAAAACACACTAAAATTCTATAAGAATAAGTTATTCGTCAATAAAGCCCGATATTCTAATTCTTTAACAGAATGTACTCAGCAGTACAGTCCAAGTACTATATAGGCAATTAACTACGCCTCTGCTTTCTATAAGGTACTAACCTAGTCATTTGCGCTCACATAACCAGAGGCAATAATATTTTTTTGGTAGGCAAATGTATTATTTCAGCTTTTGAGAGCATACTGTTATGCTGAAGATAAATGGTGATTTTACAATCTTAGGTTTGCTATTGGAATTATTAATCTATGTGGTTTGTAGTACCCGTTTTGCTACCGCGCTTAATAATTGGATACTTCCATTTAGGCAAAGTAGTGATTTGGAATGGCAAAAAATAACAATTGGTAGGTTTTGTTTTAGATAAATGCATAAGCATTAATGTATTATTTATTACTTTTTTTTTATTATTATCCACTTTTGGTTAACAGTTATATTATTTCTAGTATGAACCAATGGAGCTAATGTTAATGTTATACTATTATATCCAAAATATTTCTTGATTGTTTTGTTTAGAAAATCCAAAAACCGTAATAATAATAGTATTATTACATGCATCAAAATACACACACCCTAATAGCATATGTTGTTTTGACTATGGTGATTTCCTCAAAAATCGTTATTTAGAAGTAATGGTCAACGTCCTTACAGTCGCATTAATTTTGTCCTGACAGTTTTACTGTCAATGTTTTCTATTGTACCGAAATGAATAGAGTAAAACTATGGCGTGTTTCAAATAGGTACGAATTTTTATTGGAAAAAGTATGAAAGAAAATCTTTATTTATAGAAAGTGGAGAAATTATACACTAGAGAAGAAACTATTTAGGAAAGGAAAAGCTCTCACTGAAGGAAAAAGGATATATTACTTAGATGAGACATGGATAAATGAAGGGTACGCAGTCAAGAAATTTTGGAAAGCAGTATTAAAAATGCTCGTTAAACATTGAATAAAGGTCTCTCTGCTGGTCTTAAACCGCCGTCTGGTAAGGGACGTAGGTTAATTATTACGCATATTGGAAGCGCAAGTGGTTTTGTAAACGGAGGTCATTTAACATTCCTATCCTAGAAAACAGGAGATTATCACGAATATATAAATTCCGATGTATTTGAGGATTGGTTTCCGTTGATGATAGACTTAAAACTAGACGGTTCTGTTATTGTAATGGATAACGCAAGCTATCATTCTAAAAAATTAGAACGAGTTCCAACCTTGAGTTGGCTGAAAAAGGACTCCAATCTTGGATGATCGAGAAAAACATTCCATTTCCAAAAGATAGCATTAAGAGAGGATTACTAGACCTTGTAAAGCTTGAAGGTTTCAGAAATAAAAGCAAGTATACAAGTTTCGTCATCGACGAAATGCCAAAAAAACGTAATATTACTGTTTATCGCTTGCCACCATATAATTGCAAGCTCAATCCGACAGAACTTATATGGGCACAGTTTAAAGGTGAAGACGTCAGGAACAATACGACCTATAAATTAGCAGACGCAGACGTACAAAACCTTTTTCAGAATACCAATGTTTCCACAGAAAATTGGCGAAAATGCATCGAGCATATATTGAGGGTGGAACATAAAGTGTGGACTGTAGATATGGCAGTGGATGCCATTGTTGAACCTTTAATTATACATCGTAAATTGGAATGAGTCGGACAATGATAGTTTTTTAAGCATATCATTCTTGTTTGACTTCCTCATTTCTATATTTTTTAATTGATGTTTGATTATAAAATGTTATTTTTTTCTAATAAATGTTTAAACATTATAAAACTGTTTTATTTATACTTTTCGCAAATAATACGTATATGTCCAGGCGCACCACCACTGGCCAGAACTATTTCAGACTATTTAGCTCCAAACAAATTCTAGATGATTTATTGCTATCACTTTTAAATAAATAGAGTATAGGTAACTAAGATGCTATAACTATTATGCATTATTGACTAAGAAAAAACGTAAAAATACATATTGGATCTTAAGATATATGCATATCAGGGATCTAATTAACTTAGCCTAGGTAAGGATTTTAAGTCATTTTAAAAGTAATGACCATACGGAACACTAATTGCCCAAGTCTGATTTGCACTTGGATTTTTTAGTGTTCCGTACGGAACACTTATAAGATCACTTCGGTGTCTGTCTGTCTGTCTGTCTGTATGTCTGTCTGTCTGTCTGTCTGTCTGTCACACCCGATTTTCTCCGAAACTATTTGACATCGAAAGGTGAAATTTGGTAATAATATAGGAATTGATGGCCTCATCAGAGCCATGTAGTTTTGAGAATTAAATTTTGACTTAAGGGGTTAGTTTTGGGGGGTGAAGTCAGAAGTAAAAAAAAAATTTTCTTACTAGGTCATCGAGTGTGGTGTCAAATGAAAGCTTGTGAAAACACGAGTAAAAAAATATATATATAATATTATACTTGCGCGCACTTTTCTTGGTATTATTTTTAAAAATTCGCTAAAAATCGCTGTCCCGGGCCTTATCTCGAAAAGTACTTATCGAAAAATTTCGAAAAAATTCTGGAATATTCCCCACGGGGTGTAGATTGAACGAAAATTATCACGAGTGCATTACCTTTAATAATTTGTATGGTATATAAAAAAAACAAAAATTTCAAGGTCATCAGATTTCAGTAAAGATTGGAAACAAACTTTGTTGAAAACTCGTTTGGAATGTGTTTTGTAAAGTCACTGCTCATTTTATACCACCGTAACATAAATTTTGACTTAAGGGGTTCGTTTTGAGGGGTGAAATCGGAAGTGAAAAGAATTTTTTTTACTAGGTCATCGAGTGTGGTGTCAAATGAAAGCTTGTGAAAACACGAGTAAAATATATATATATATATATATATATATATATATATATATATATATATATATATATATATAATGTAATACTTGCGCATACTTTTCTTCGTATTACTTTTAAAAAAAATCGCTGTCCCCACCTTATCTCGAAAAGTACTGATCAAAAAATTTTGAAAAAAGTCTGGAATATTCTCCACGGGGTATAGATTGAACGAAAATTATTACGAGTGCATTACCTTTAATAATTTATTTGGTATATAAAAAAAAAACAAAATTTCAAGGTCACCAGTTTTCAGTAAAGATTGGAAACAAACTTTGTTGAAAACTCATTTGGGGTGTGTTTTGTGAAGTCATTGATCATTTTATACCACCCTAACAAAAATTTTTATTTTAAAAACAATCAATGTACGGAACACTAATCGTGCAAGTTCAACTTGCACTTGACCGGTTATTTTATATATTGCCTGTCAGTTTTTACTATATCTACTTAATTAGTTGATTACGTTTCCAAAAAATTTGAAATATAAAATTGGTCTAGTAGTACTTTTCTATTCAATATTGGTTGTAAAATAGAAAAATGAATCGTTTTAGTCCGAGTAGCCACTAAATATTTTTCTACAAGAACTGAAGATTTACCATTTGCTACCTGGTAATGTTAACTCGCGTTTCGGCATTTCATCCCGTAATAACTTAAGGTCATAAAATTGAAGAGAGGCGAAGATGCCACGATAGTCGTCGACCAAACAATACAAAACAAACGAATTTTTCTTCTTACCTTTTATAGTGCATTAAAAAAAGGTCAAAATAATGATGAGAATGGCATAGTTTAGATACAGCAATATTATGATTTTATCCTCTCCGGGGTACCACCAGGAGTATTGTCCTATATAAGTCGGATCGAGACAAAAAAAAATCAAACTCTTCGTAATAAAATTTCCAACATCCTCGTCAGTTTTAAGTCGCTTAAGAGCGTACGTAACCTACAAAATTGAAATAAAAAAAAAACGGGCAAAAAACCGTTTTGGTTTCCCATTTTATGGTACAGGTCGACTTAGTGAACCGATCGGCTTGAAACTTTCAGAAAATATGCCTTTTGTTATAGTAAAAATATCCTGAAATTTTGGTACAAAAATATTGAATCCAGCGGGTACAATTGAATATATATATATATATATATATATATATATATATATATATATATATATATATATATATATATATATATATATATATATATATATATATATATATATATATATATATATATACGTGGGTAAAAAATATAAACGGTAATTTTTTTTATACGTTTATTGAATAACCTTATACACAAATCATTGATTTAACATTTTTCAATATAGTCTCCTGCGTGATCTGCACACTTTTGCCACCGATTTGGAAGTTTCCGTATTCCCTGGTCATAAAAGGTTTGAGGGCGGGTTGTAAGCCAATTGCGCACGTGCTCCTCGACTTCTTCATTGCTTCCAAATCGCTGTCCTCCCAGTGATTCTTTCATAGGCGCAAACAAAAAATAGTCACAGGGGGATAAGTCAGGGCTATAAGGAGGGTGCTCGAGGGTTTCCCAGCCCATTTCTTCCAGTGTATCCCTTGTAAAAGCCGCAATGTGAGGCCTGGCGTTGTCCTGGAGGAGAATGACATCTCTGATGGGCATGTCCCGTCTTTTCTTTCGATAGGCGGCTTTTGCCTATCTTTTTATGTCCGTCCATTTTGTCTGTAGTTATTGGTCCAAAATGGATCTATTTTTTTTTTCAAAATTTAGGTTTCGACGCCAGCTTTCCGATGCCATTTTTTTCGAAGTCATTTTAATCGTTTTTTTTACAATTTAAATAAAGGTCTCACGATTCGCTAGCAAATGTGATAAAAAATAATCATTTTTTTTTTTTTCAAAATGACCGAAAAAACGCATTTATTGTTATTTGATTAATAAACAAAATGTAAAAAAGAATGACTCCAAAAAAAAAATTTAATGGCATCAGAAACCTGGCCTTGAGTCCTAAAAATGGCGGGCAATTCAAATTTTAAATTACAAATTCAATCGTGCCCACTATGTTCAATATTTTTGTACCTAATTTTCAGGGTATTTTTGCAACAACATAAGGCATATTTTCTGAAAATTTCAAGCCGATCGGTTCATTTAGTAGACCTATACAATAAAATTTTAAAAAAAAAACAGTTTTTTGCCTATTTTTTTTTAATTTTGTACGCTATGTACGCACTTAAAACCAACGAGAATTTATTATAAATTTTATTACGAGGCATTTGTTTTTTTTTATATCGATTCCGACTTATATAACCGGAGTTATTCACATTTTAAGCTCAAAAAAAAACGCATTTGTAAAACTTAAAATTGTTTATAAACAAAGTAGCACAAGTGTTTCGAGTTCCAAAACTCAGGACAATACTCCTGGTGATACCCAGACACGATAAAATCATAATATAGCTATATCTAGACTGTGTAATTTCAAATGCTTTTTTTACGGCACTATTAGGTGACTGCAGAGTCAAAAAGTGCATAGGTTAGGTAAGCAAATTAAATAACAATAATGATAAGGAAATGATTGATTGACATTACACATTTTTATTCCGAATGTTATGCAATTTCGAAAGTTCATTGATATTTTAAACTAATTTATATGGTGATTAACTGTCAGTTCAAATCTGTTTTACTACTTTATAAATATACACATTCAAGTTTCACGGCTCTGCAGTTTTGCATTCCAAGTTGTAATTTTAACATTACTAAAAAATTTATCTGGGTTGATTTTATAATGCAATTAAGAATTCTGTGGGAACCAATATTATGAGATTTGATATGGTTTAGTTTTTATATAATTAATGAAATTAGAGTAACTAATATTGAGAACGCTTTTAATAAATTTTGTTTATAAGCTGTTATCTGAAACTCAAGTTGGGTTTAGTTTCATTTAGGGGCGTGGTTGATAGCATAAAATCATTTCATCAAAGCTCATTTTCATTTATTAGTACTAAATGACCAAAATAACTTGGTTGCCGAACTAACTGTAGATTTGGCTACAAGTTGAACTTGCACAAGTGTTCCGTACGTTAATTGCTTTTAAAATAAAAAATTTTGTTACGGGGGTATAAAATGATCAGTGACTTCACAAAACACACCCCAAATGAATTTTCAACAAAGTTTGTTTCCAATCTTTATTGAAAATTGATGACCTTGAAATTTTTGTTTTTTTAATATACCAGATGAATTATTAAAGATAATGAACTCGTGATAATTTTCGTTCAATCTATACCCCGTGGAGAATATTCCGGAGTTTTTTCAAAATTTTTTGATCAGTACTTTTCGAGATAAGGTAGGGGGACAGCGATTTTTCGCGATGTTTTAAAAATAATACAAAGAAAAGTGTGCGCAACTATTACATTATATATATTTTTTTTACTCGTGTTTTCACAAGCTTTTATTTGACACCACACTCGATGACCTAGTAAAAAAAATTTTTTTTCCCCTCCGATTTCACCCCTCAAAACTAACCCCTTAAGTCAAAATTTAACTTTCAAAAACTACACGGCTCTGATGAGGCCATCAATTCCTATATTAGTATCAAATTTCAAGTTTCTATGTCAAATAGTTTCGGAGAAAATCGGGTATGACAGACAGACAGACAGACAAACACCGAAGTGATCTTATAAGTATTCCATACGGAACACTAAAAAATAAAAAATCTTTTTAAGGAGACGACCATAGCGTAGTAGGTAAGGAGTCTGCTTTCTACGCCCGAGACCCGAATTCTGAATCACAGCTTGGAAAATAATAAATTTAAACAAAAAAGAACTTTACAACTTGACGGTCGTTTCTCTCGGGAAACCACCTGTAGTATCATGCATTGTCAAGCCCTCTCACTTTGGCCGTTCGGAACCGGCATTAAACCGTATGTCTCCTTTGCCTGTGGAACACTTAAAAAGGCACCCAACCATAAGCAAAGGCGGGAGAGTCGCCTACGTCCGTATTGGATATGGTATTTTAAAAAGAAGAAGAATCTTCTTAAACGACTAGTATAGGTCTAATACAATATAAGACCATCATATAATAATTTTTTTAGTAAAAGATAATACAAATTATTACAATGTGAACAATATTTTTGAATTGTAATAATCAATAATATAATTGGGCTTTTTACTTCCCTTTTTAAAAACAGTATAGTAATCGTGAAAAAATCTCCCTCTGATATTTTTGGATTTCTTCACGTTTCGGGGTACCTTAGGCCACAAGAAACGTAGTTTCTAATTACCATTGGCCGGTTTGTCGGGTTGATGTCACAATAAATTTTAAACGAAATGGGTGATAAGGAACCTGTAGGTTTTAGCGATTTTACTTCAGCTGAAGAGGATGGGTCCCGAAAAATTTTGTATAGTTGCAATAGTATTTTGAGAATTTTTCCTGCCTGCATAATGATTTATAGTTAAGAATCTAAGGAGATAAAAAGGTGGGGAAGAAGAGTTGCTTCGCATATATTGTGTTATACATCCTTTTCAGGATTCTTAAAGTCTAAGATCTGCAAAATATGTTGTTTATTGGATTGCAAGCTTGAGAAACAGTTTTTAGTGTTCCGTACGGAACACTTATAAGATCTGTCTGTCCGTCTGTCTGTCCGTCTGTCCGTTTGTCTGTCCGTCTGTCACACCCGATTTTCTATGAAACTATTTGTCATAAAAAGTTGAAATTTGGTAGTAATATAGGAATTGATGGCCTCATCAGAGCCATGTAGTTTTGAAAGTTAAATTTTGACTTAAGGGATTAGTTTTGGGGGGTGAAATCGGAAGTGAAAAAAAATATTTTTTTTACTAGGTAATCGAGTGTGGTGTCAAATGAAAGCTTGTGAAAACACGAGTAAAAAATATATATATGATGTAATACTTGCACGCACTTTTCTTTGTATTATTTTTAAAAAATCGCGAAAAATCGCTGTCCACCCGCCTTATCTCGGAAAGTACTTATCAAAAAATTTTGAAAAAATTCTGGAATATTCTCCACGGGGTGTAGATTGAATGAAAATTATCACGAGTACATTATCTGTAATAATTTATCTGGTATATAAAAAAACAGAAATTTCAAGGTCATCAATTTTCAGTAAAGATTGGAAATAAACTTTGTTGAAAACTTATTTGGGGTGTGTTTTGTGAAGTCACTGATCATTTTATATCACCGTAACATAAATTTTGACTTAAGGGATTCGTTTCGAGGGATGAAATCGGAAGTGAAAAAAATTTTTTTTACTAGATCATCGAGTGTGGTGTCAAATGAAAGCTTGTGAAAACACGAGTAAAAAATATATATATAATGTAATACTTGCGCACACGTTTCTTCGTATTACTTTTAAAAAAATCGTGAAAAATCGCTGTCCCCTACCTTATCTCGAAAAGTACTGATCAAAAAATTTTGAAAAAATCCTGGAATATTCTCCACGGGGTATAGATTGAACGAAAATTATCATTACCTTTAATAATTTATCTGGTATAGAAAAAAAAACAAAATTTCAAGGTCACCAGTTTTCAGTAAAGATTGGAAGCAAACTTTATTGAAAACTCATTTGGGGTGTGTTTTGTGAAGTCACTGATCATTTTATACCACCCTAACAAAATTTTCTATTTTAAAAACAATCGTACGGAACACTAATTGTGCAAGTTCAACTTGCACTTGACCGGTTTTTTTTTTTGAGAATATCTGGAAAATTAAGTCTTGTTGCTCAAATTTTGTTTTCTTTTTGGTAATTAAGGTCCATAATCAGTGTATTCTCAAAAAATTGTTAAATTTGGCGTGGCACAGGATAACTTTAAAAATACCAAATCACGAATAAAGTAAATTTTTAGTTTCTTGTTCGCAAAATTAATAACGAATTTGTGTTTAATAAAGGCTTGTTCCGGGTTGCCAATAATATACACAGTATTCTTGACGTGAGTCGAAAAAGACATCAGTTACCATTTATATTATATTACAATTTGATACTTAGAGTTGATCAAGTAAGAACGTGTTCGTTAAAAAATGTATTTATATAAAAGTTTTTTATATCATTCGCTAGTAAAGGATTGCCATTAAAATGTTAATGATACAGGAGTTCGACCAGTCTCTATCAGTGTCGATGATCGCCTAGCATCTTCGAGATATACTATCGACGATATTTTTTGTTCGTTCTCAAATTGCCCAAATTAGCAATGACAGGTGCTTTACTGTGTATATCTTTTTACTACGAAACTTCTAGTTGATGTATGATCACACGTTCTCGATTGGGTGTAAATTAAGCGACTGGATTGGCCATTCTAGTGTGACGATACAGAATTTCCTTTTCCACTGGCTACACGTTTTACTCCTATGTTTGGGATTGTTATCCTCTCGAAGGATCCATCTATCGACATACCACCGTTTGGTAGTCGGTACTAATGGCTTCTTGTAAATTTAGAGCATTTTTTCAGCGTTCAAATTGTTAAAGACGAAGAGTCTTCCAAAACCTTTTTCCTAAAGACATTCCTAAACATGGATCTTCGTAGGGTGTGTCACGAAGCGCTGAACCAATCGGTAATGGAAACTGAACAGGCTCGTGGGGTGATAACACAACCCCAAAATGAAGCTTCATCGGAAAAAATTACATTGCACCAGTCCCGATCTATGTTTTACTCTGCCCACACGCGAGTCGTTTCTCTCTTTGTTTTCCGTTCAACAATGGTTTCTGAATTGTACTGCATCACTTAAAATCGTTAGTTCGGAGATGAGTGCGAATCGTTTCATACGATATATCCAAACCTATCTGCTTTAGTTTTCGCGCCCCTTAGCGCAAAGTTCATTGAAGATTTGAGGAAAACATGTTAATAATTATTTTTTCGTCCTTGTCCGACACTTTTCCTCCCGAATCACGTCATCAACATTTTTAAACTGAGTGTATCGTTTCACCCACTTGATAATGAATGCCCTCGACTTGCCTACATACTTCGCAGCAGCGGTAGGCGTCATTTTCGGACCTTTTGGATCGTTACATAGGAACACAGCCTCGACGCGCGAATCATTTGCAGTACTCATCTTCGATAATGTACTATTTAACCATAAATACCTAGGCTCCCTGAAAAGTTCTCGGCCTGATACATAGATGGCGTTAGAAACTGTGAAACCATAATTGTATTGGAAAGTTCCATCCTATATACATGTAAAATTTTATTTCGATCTGTCAATGCATTCGAGTAGTAGCAGGTTTTTAATATTGACGTGTCATTGATTTTTTGAAAATGGAAAATATTGTATATCGTACAGTGATTAAATTCTTTGTTTTGAATGATTTAACACCAATAGAAATTCATCCGAAATAGTTAAAAGTCTATAAGAATGCATCCAAAAGAACAAATTGGAAATATTTTGCATGGAGAATTACATATTAAAAAGTTTTGTGCAAGATGGGTGCCACATTGCTGACAATTGACCAAAAAACGCATTCGAATGCGTATTTCCCAAGCGCGTTTGGATCATTTTAAGGAAAATAAAATGGATTTCAAGCGTCATTTCATAACTGTGGATAAAACTTGGATCCACCACTATATACCAGAGCGAAAAGAACAGTCGAAACAATGGATTGAAGCCGGTGGAAGTGCACCAAAGAAGGCAAAGACAGGGAAGGTTATGGCAACACTTTTTTGGGACTACGAAGGTGTTTTGTTCATCGATTATCTTCCGAAAGGTAAAACAATTAACTCTGAATATTATTGTAACCTTTTGAATTAGTTGGATGCAAAAATTCGTGAGAAAAGAATCATTTTTCATCAAGTGAATAGACGTGTTCACACACGTGTTTTGTTGATGGTAAAATTCAACGAATTAAAGTACGAATTGCTTGAATATCCAGCGTATTTACCAGATTTTTCTCCATCTGACTATTATTTATTTCCAAACTTGAAAAAATTTCTGGCTGGAAAGCATTTTACATCAAATGACGAAGCTGTTACAGCCGTAGATGGATATTTTGTAGACCTTCCGGAATCACACTTTAATGATGGTATTGAATTATTGGAAAAATGTTGGAATAAATGTTTCAGGAGATTATATTGAAAAATAAAATATATTTCATCTCAAAAAAACTTTTCTTTCATTGTTAAGTCAAGAACTTTTTAGACTGCCCATGTAAGGTTAGAAATGAATCTTTTTCCATAAAACATTGCTTGCAGAGGTATAGTATTTTTCAAGATCTAAGAATGTGATCTGGCAAATTGATGCAATAAAAACATTAAACGACTGTTAGGATCTTCGCACGTACCTGGCCGTAACAGGGTCGTAATTGATATACCTCCTTTTCAATCTAACATTTTATTGGCTACTTCGTGTTTATAAATATAAAGTATATTCTTCATTTTACCTGCAGTATTATACTGAAATAGTGTATATTATAAAGTTCAATAATGTCTTAAAATGTCCGAAGCCCTTTCCATCAGAAGCCGCAAATGTTTGCCCGTTGAGGCAAAACTGTTAATTTAAAGTTAGTGGAGCGAAGCCATGAAAAGTACTTTTCATGGATGGAAACATCAGCTTTAACAAGCATCCCTGAAAGTACAGTTTGGAAAATTGTAAATAATTCGATAGCGCCTAAAAAGACACGAAAAGACAAAGGTGTGTCGAAAATGTATTGATTTCTGTCAAGACGACTTAATCCGCCGCAAAATTTATGAAATGTATGCAGAACAAAAAGTTCCTACGTTATTGTCACTTTTACGGAGGCTGTCAGAGGATAGTTGTGACATAAAATGTTCCACTACAACTTTATGGCGTATTCTACGTCGCACAGTGTCTCGACTAGTACAAGCTAGCGGGACAATATTATTTATTCACTTATTTCAATTGTTTATGTATATTCCAGGTATCTTAAACTATTTTAAGAAAAAAAAAGTTGAAAAATGTGTACTGTATGTGTATTAATCGAAATATGTAGCTGCAAGACGGAAGTGGTTTACTAATGTGTCTCATTTGTTCACTATTGTCGCTAATTCTTCTTTAATTAGCTACGTACGTCTACCTACTCATTATGTGTAAAAAGCACAATCATGTTTGTTTACAAAGAAATTTCTAGGAAAAAAATAAAAATCATAATGATAGTACCCACATTTATTAATTTACAAAATATTATTTCTTTTAAAATAAATTAGTACAATAACAGTATCTATATATCAATTATTTACAATAACAAGGTGTATAAGTAAAAGAAATATAATATTAAATAACTTATATACTAAGGCATGAATTATAAGCAACTACAACACACAATAAAATAAGAATAATAATTACAATAAAAAAATACTTAAACCTACTAATCACCATCAGATGAGTCGTCATCACCGCTCTCCCATTCAGTAGAATATTCAGAGAGTAAATAATCCTCCTCATTTAATTCGTGATGATGACTTACTGATGGTGTTTCGGATGGCAATGAAGGTGGGATAATCAACTGCAGAACCTCCGATGGCAAAGAAATAAATTTTCTTCGCGGTAATTCTCTATACGAGTTGATAACAGGATCAGACGTAATTAAAAGCATTCTCAAAAGATCTGTATTTGTGGCAATACGTGACCGCTTCCTGGTGTGCCGTTCACGGAATTTACGACAGTCTTTATTTCTTGCCTCCTGGGCTTCTTCGGAGAGTTGTCCAATGGGAAGAACAAAAAAAACTTTATAACTTCCGCGCTGTGTACAAGAATTTTATGCACAGTAACGGGCATGGAATACCACGAATACAGATCAAGGTATAATTTTCTAGTATCAACACAAAACTTTTCGAATTTTATATAATTTATGTCATATCCCGATGACAAAGTTCTTAAAATTACATGAAATCTACGAATAATGTTTACGTCTAATCCTGTAATTTCGCTGCTCAATTCAGCTTTGGAAAAAAATTTACGTGCTGTGTTTCCATCGTTTGTGTTACCATACCCAGGTTTTGGTTTATCTACAATGAGACCCATACGATCTTTAAACACTTTTTGTATCTCTTGTGAGCGTTGCTTCACAATAGCTTTGTCGTTATCGCCCCTGACTTGCCACTTTTTTATTTCTAAACCATAGCTGATGTGAAGCAAACGTTCAAACGTGCGGATCCATGCATGTAAAGTAGGTAAACCAAATGCAAGGCGTTCTTCGTTGCTGGGATATTTCTTTGACTCCTCGTTCATAGTAGACGGGGTGGCACCGCAAATATAACACTGTGTGTGTGTGTTGAACTTGTGTCTGTTAAGGCATTGCACACCATCAGTCATTGTCAACAACAAATCGTGTTTAACAGAGATTTGAGATCCAGCAACGTTACATAATGTTGGAAGAAGCTGACTTACTTCATCCAAAATTTTAGAAGTTTCTTCTTTCGTAAACTCTTTTGTCTCCTTGGCAAAAATAAACTTAATAGGACGGCAATATAAAGTAGAGGAAGGTCTTGGATTTTGCCAGATCATAGTTTCGCCATCAAGCAGTCTCAAAGGGACAAATGAGTATACGAACAAAAATTTGTCTGTAGCGTTAGTGTTCTCAAATTTCTGCTTATACGTGCTATGCCCCGAACTCCCATCACAGCCCCATTTGCTTACCAACGTATAATATGAACGAGGTAACACACTTCTAATGACTTCCGTCTGAGCTTTAACTAATCGTTTAGCCGTTTTTATCCAAAATCGCGTGAAGTTTAATTTCAGCTCGAGATTCAGTCACAGAAATATATTCGTCAGAAGGACAACAAGAAGCTTTGGACTTACCTAAACTATAAAACAATGAATACACTTGATGTCCCGCTTTCATTGACCATTTTCTTGTTTGTTTATATGAGTGAGAAGTCGATTTTGAGTCCACATAATAAGCTAAAGCTTCGTCTGGTGTTAACTGCCGACTTTGTTCAGAACACTTATTCTTTTCTCTAGTTTCACTGACCGCGACGTTATGGATCTGTTTAGCAACACTTCGATGCCCTTCTTTTCGAGTAGCTAACTCAGCTGCTGTAATAAGCTCACTTGCATTTCGCGATTCCAAAAGATCTTCTACTCTCCGTCTCTTCGTTTTCGTTGATGAGTCTTCAAATGATTTTCTGGGTCGCCCTACGGAAAGAGCCGCTGATGATGTTGAAGTGCACGGCTGGTTAACACACATCTTTATTTCGATTCCGGATCCCTCTAACCAATTTTTATGTTTGATTAGAAACATTTCTTTGTTACACTTTAAAGAAGTCCACTTTTGATTGAATTTTGCTGAAAGGCTTGATATTTTCATTTTGAGTCGTTTTAGAGAATCGTCAGAAACATCAGACATATTGAATTTTTCACTTATATAATAAAAAATGCCACTGTTTCGTTCAGTTTTGTCATGTTTTAGCCATTCTTAAAAAAACTCCATTTTCGTCATAGTCACGACTCGTTCTGAAAAAAATAAAATAATTTTACTTTCGGGCCTTTTCGGGGTCTATAATATATATGAATCTGTGCCTGAATGTTGTAGGTATTACATATAGAAAAATCTAGGTGGATATATGTGGATAAAAAAAGTTGCTACTTTTAAAGTTTACAATTAATGTAAAATTTGCTGGATTTATCTATACATTTACAAATTGATATTACACCAAAAGTATACATATTTTTTAAAAAAAATATAAGTCATAATAGAGTACATACCTTCAACAGAATATTCCATCACAAAAAACTCGTTTCACTTTGCTACCAATTTTAAAATATGTTATCACAAGTGTGCATAAAATGCAACTGATTTGCAAATGAAAATGACCTCTCTTATAAGGGTTACTTTGACCCCCTGATAAGATACCTTTATGAGGTGATAAACAAATTAATTCTTGGAATTCGTTAAATGGGGGGGGGGGTTGTTTACAAGTCGTTATCAGTGGTTCCTGGAAATTACGTCATGAATATTGTCCCGCTAGCATGTTCTTGCCGAATCGTCGTTTGGGGTTTTTGTTCAAAAAAATAGACAAAAGGCAAGTTATAATGGAATCACGGCGCTTACAACAACTCAGAATGGAATATCTTGAAAAAATAAATACAGCTAGATCGGAAAATCGAACGATAATCTACCTAGATGAGACTTGGTATGACACCCACGACACACCTAGTAAAGGATGGATTGATAAATCCAAAAAATGCCACACCAAAGCTCCATCAAATAAAGGTAAAAGAAAAACTATTTTATATGCCGGGTCAGAAGAAGGCTGAATACCAGAATGTTTATTTCTAGCAGCCAAGAATATTTATTTCAGATTCCAGGTTGGATTATCATTGCGATACAACCGCTGAAGTTTTTGAAGATTGCCTTCAAAACAAATTAATGCCGAATATACCACCGAATAGCTGTATTGTGATGGATAATGCATCCTATCAGAGTCGCCAAATGAATAAGGTACCAAGTTCCACCAGTAAAAAAAAAGGAAATACAAGCCTTTTTGTGCGAACGTGACATATATTTCCATGAAAGTTATACAGTTAAACAATTGTTAGAAGTTTTAAAAATTTACAATTTTTCAAAGGAATATGTTTGTGATAAAATTGCCAAAGAAGCAGGACACGAAATAATTCGTCTTCCATCATATTATTGTATCGTTAATGCCATCGAGTTGTTATGGCATAAAATAAAGTCTAATATACGTGCTCACCATCATACACCCACTTTAAACAATAGTGTGAATTGATAAAGACAGAAGTCAAAAATGTAACCGTTGAGAACTGGAGAAACTGTATTCAACACGTCAAGAAAATTGCAAAGGCATATAACATAGATGTATGTACATATGTAAATATAAATAGTTTAGAACCTATAAAAAAAACTTATTATTGATTTGCAAGATAGTAACGATAGCGAAATTGAACTAGATATTAATTAATAACTAAAATTGTAACAAATGTACGCGAAGACATCGTATACTGTTTTAATATATTTGTGTAATTACTATATTGTGTATTTTTCAGTACATAAAACATTAAAATTCAACTGTCTTATCACAATAAAATTTTAAACCCAACAATTATACAATCAGGTATAGTGCGGCCCTGCACGATGCCTTGCTATTAAACAGCCATAAATTATTTCACTTTCGAATCTTGTTGAATTTTGAATGGATATAGGTAGCTAAGTCACTTTCTTAGATCGTGAAAAATACTGTACCAATAAAAACCTCCCAAAAAAGGAATTTCTTTTATCGACTTAAGCGACATGTTCTTGCTTGACCAATTGTATAACTTCTCGTGACATACGTAACAAGATTGATTATCATGATATCAAATGATGAAATCGAATGGGTAACATTCGAGAGCACACCTAATACGGAATCAGTCTTCTACTTTGCACAAGCTAAGGATATGTTTACAAAATTTTTGATGTAGAAAACATTTCTTACTATATCAATGAGATAACACGGATTCAATTTTATTTTTTTATCTCAATCATCTCCCACTCACAAATATAAAAGTTACTAACTAAAAATTATTATCTCCTTTTCTTGTTCTTTCATTTCTTTCTACCTACTATATCTCTCGCTCGCTGGCTGCTAATCTCGACTTAAAATATGTGTATCCGAGTGAAGCCCAGCATCTCATCGACAATAATCTCGTAAGCAGGATCCTGCGGCAGTGCGTGGAGGGGAAAAAGCAAAGCTATGAATGAAACAGTCGCGTGGCAGGCTAAACCTGTTGCCTGGAGCTATTCGTTGACTTGAATTTGACGGGTCAAAAACGGTTGTGTAAGAAAGTCTACGTGACGAGCAGATTTTGATGAATTGATCATAGAATATTGATGACTCAGCGGAAATTTAGTTAAGAGCAATTTAGTTGATCGATGTAGAATTGTTACAGATAAAAGCTATGCAAGTTACCAGTCTTTTTGCCTATAGGTGTGATAAGAACAATACATGCTTTGAAATCGAAGTTAAAGTAATTTGATATAAAATGTTTTTAGACAAAAATATAATTCTGATCTTTTGAAATACCTTTAAAAGCATGGTTAGTGCCAGCAGAGTAAGAGTAGTCTCCTGATAAAGAAACAAACTGAAAAATAGAAGAATATCTCAGAAATATATTTAATATATAAATTAACTATATGTTGTTCTATTAATGATTTTTTAGGACTAAATCCGAAAATTTCCTTTTGTCTCGTCCAAGAGGCGTCTCAAAAATTTATGGCCGAAACTAAAAACTGCGGTAAATGATTGTTGATCTTTAGATCGAAAAAATGGGATCTCAGTAATTTAACACTCTGTTTTTAGCATAAACTTTCCGTATTTGCCTTAGGCTGCTAGGCAGTGAAATAGTACATATATCCTATTGTTCGAAGTTAAAATATTTAAATAAACCACACAACATAAATTTTTTTACATTCGTTTTTAATTTTAGCAAAAATTTTCAATTTTTGATATGCAATAAAACATAAAATTAACTATTTCTTTACACATTTACCATTGCCGTCAATTCATATAACAATTCTTCAAAATACTCACTTAAAAGATGATATTTATGACCAATTATTTTTAAAATAATTTTAATGAATGTAATAAATTAAAAAGTATTTGAATAAAATAAATAAGAAATTATCTGAAGTAAAAATATTAACTAGTAAAATGTATGAGCCAAATTAACTAAATTTTCGAAAATGTAAAGAAAATAAAATACAACAATATAAATAAATACAAACGAACAGGAAAAACTAACACTTTTTAAGTGTGTGGTAATAGGGTAAATAGATTAATCTTATATATTCGATGTATAGAAAAGCTGCTCTATATTTTCTCTTAAAATTGTCGCTGCTCATAGTTCCAAATTTATCAGGAAAACTGTTACAAATAACAGCGGCCTGATATGAGAAGCTCTCTTGCTTCTCGGACAGATATTATATTACAAAATCATGTATTAAGTGTTTCATTCCTATAGTGCAATTTTGACTTATGAAACGTAGTTTCCTTCAATTCCATTCCAGCAGACACGTGGTCGAAACTGCGAAGACCAAGAACAAACCGGCCACAAAAGTTCTCACACTTTTGATTTTTTCTAGTAAAAACATAAAAAATACTATAAATTAGTAATTAAAAGAAAAAACAAATTGCTTACCTGCCAACAAATTTTTGAAATGAGACCACTGGTTTAACCTCTACTTTTCTTCCTTTGCCGATATTTATCTTGTAACCTTAGATATCTTATTATATTTATCGGCAGTTTTATTTGTGTTATGCTGTAGCATAATCAAAAAGAAGTGCAATGGAGTATATTATATCTCTTTTCGCCCTTTTAAATTTAAAGAGGACTCTTTCTATAGTAGCATTGGCAATGTACATTTTTTTGCATTTCCGTAAGCACGGGCGCGTAGTTTTCACTAAAAAACACTCTTCGTAACAGTCTACCCTACATGCCCCTAGTACCCGACTACTTTCCGGGGGGTTGATACTTTATCTTACTTTCCACTATGTTTGTATACAGAAGGAATCATGCTCGTTCTTTGTGACTTTACGCTTCTTAAACCCTTCATAATTTCAAAGTATCGTCTATGTACAAATTTTAAAAATCTAGGGCGAACCGGTATATACCAGCCCTTATAATATATTATTTTATCCTATCCATAAGCACTAATTTCAGGTGATGATGCTCCAACTAATCTTAAATTTTTGATATTTTTTTCTTAACTCATGAGTTCTTTTTTAATTGACGAACGTCAATGACTTCCTGATCTTGAAATTGAAAAAATGGGCTCAGCATAAATTAAAACGTGTTTCTTCAGTACAAATTAATTTTATTACAAGTTTTCATTCATAAGCGGGCATCACAAATCGGATGTTAGAGTACATTAGTCCGCGTTATTTTCTGGCGGCCAGCGACGAGAGTAATTAGTATTGGCAGTTACAGTTAGACGATCATCGTTTAGTGATTATTTTCGCTATTGCCGATACTTAATTTGTATGCTTAACTATATCTAAATAATGATGGTTAATTTTTGGTTTCGGTCTGGTTTCCGGTTACATTTCTTTTAAAACTTGAGGATAAAGCGTAGACACCATAATGTTTCATAACAGTTCGAAATGATGACCGGCTGAATCCCATCTCAAGAACACTGAAGTGACTTGCAACATGGTAAATTTTAAGCGATACTATCCTACTTAGTCTTCATTCCCTCATAGCTTATAATCACTACGATAGATTATGCAGTTTTTCTTAGCCGTTACACTTCATGGTTGAAGTGTCGTGATCAAAATGGATGAAGGCAATGCCCTATGGCATCCTTCCACCGATCCCTATTTTGTACCAGATGTGAAGCTACATGTGCTGGAACTTCGGTTAGATTCTTCACTTGATACAGCCATGTGCTTGATGAGTGTCCTCTTCAGCGTTTACCAACGATATGACTCCCTACCAGAAGTCTCTCCAGTCCGTCATCTCTTCTAGAAATATGACCAAAGTATCCCAGAATCTTGGCATTAACCTTAACTATTAATTTTTGTGTTATGTTCAGTTCTCTCAGGTTGGAGACATCGGTGCGATGCGCCGTCCAGAGTACGCGAAGTAAGCAATACCAGCACCACCTTTCATTTCAAAGTCGTCAGTTTTTGCACGGTCACTTGTGTTTATGGTCCAAGTCTCTGCAGCGTACATAAACACAGGGACCACGAGAGAATGAACTAGTTTCTTCTTAGTTCCTATGGTGATACTCTTATCTTTCCATACGCTAGTCATTCGTGTCATAGCTGTTTTCGTTACGCCGCATATTGGGACCGAATGCCGAAAAGGTGGCTATAAGTCCCTAAAATAAATGTTCGATTGAGGGACTTTTCAGGCACTAGGTATGTGGGTTGGTACCTGCGCTATTCGAAACGACCGGTTATAATAATCAAGTGTGCACACGTGGCTCTTAACACCTATTGTTGTTAGAGCGTTGAGCAGGCCAGATTCTGAGCTTGTTCTATTTGAGCTAGACAGGCAGGTTCAATTCCGCTCAAATGTTTTGTATTTGAAGTTAATTTAATTTCGTGAAAAGTGAGTACATTTAAACGATATAAATTGATTACAACAAAATTTGATTATCATTTAATTATTGTAACGTTTAAAATATCACTTTTTTAGAACTTTTAGTTTCAAACGTCAAAATTAAAATATATATAAGTTCAGAATCCCACGACATCCCACTGTCAGACCAATTTTTTCGTGTTTTCTAACTATTTTTTAATAATATAGAAGCAAAATCAGCTGCCCGCACTTGCACATTTTTTTTAAAATAAATTTTATGTAAAAAAGATCAACCGAAACAGGGATACGGAAGTACAAATGATGGAAATACTGCGCGTCATTTCTTCGAAAATTCGACAATTACGGCAACAATAACTGGACTAGACGAGACGTTAATTAAGAGATTTTACATTGTATTACAAGTTATTACTTGCGGCTTCGATATTGATGTTCCGAGATATGAGGAATATTGCCTAGAAACAGCTCGTCTATCTGTAAGTTTATATCCCTGGTTTTACTTGCCAACGACAGTTCACAAGATTTTGATTTACAACGAACGCATTATTCAAGCTTCGATTTTACCAATCGGACAAATGTCTGACGAGGCCCAAATATCTTGTAATAAATTTTTAAAAAAATATCGGCAGGACTTTGCGCGAAAATGTAATCGTGTTAAAAATATGGAAGATGTATTTCAGAGGCTTTTGGTATCATCAGATCCGCTAATATCAAGCCTGCGGAAATTACCAGCGAAAAAATTGAAAACTTTGGATCCTGAAGCTGTACAACTGCTAAAAGCTCCCCGTTCTGAGATTCAGAGCAGTGATGATGAGTCAACACTTTCATCAGATGAAGAATATTGATGTTTTCTTGTGATAACATTTTTATATAATTTACATTGTCATTATATATTAATAACAAACAGTTTCACTTTAAAACATTAACTTATTTTTTTCAAACCGCCATATTGGATCCTCCATTTTGTTTTGTGAAATTTCATGAAAATAAGACAAAAATTATCATTTTTGCCCCCATATCAGATCCGCCATTTTGTTTTTCACATTTTTAATTTCAGATTCTTCATCAGCAACCTCGAAGAGTCCCATAGTCGAAACTTCAAGAAAATATGACAATTTTTATCAATTTTGTCCGCCATATTGGAGCCGCCATTTTGTTATTTACATTTTTTATGTCAGATTCTTAATCAGCGACTTTAAAAAACCAGATATGCAAATTTTTATATAATTCAAATAACACCTTCATATTTTGGCCACCTTTTCGGGTTTTAGTCCCAATGTGCGCCGGTACGTCTCTTCATTTCTTCTGTAGAGTCGCCTCTATTTGTTAGTATGCAATTACTTCGGTTTAAATAAGAAGCATGTGGCTATAAAAGTCTTCAACTTCAATAAGGGATGGAACATTGCTTTCTATTCAGGGTTGTGCCTTGGCCTTAGCCTCTTTTAACTTTTCCGTCAGTAATTGGATATTAACTTTCTTTAATAATTTAAGACATTGTGCGTGGGGCAGTATTTCTACCACTTGTCATCGCCCCTTGTTTTATCAGAGAGTTTCTGTCCATCCGCGAACTTACGGCTTTGATAATTTGTTTTGTTCGCGAAAAGCAAGAACCGCCATATAGCGTTCTATAAACAACATTCTGAGTGTCTTTATGCCTTGCAATACTACAAAGGGATCTTCTGCTAAGGGATGTTACTATAAAAAAATCTCCCCTGCAATTTTTCTTATGTTAAACAAGGCTGAATATGTAACACCGTTTTCTTACTTTGTCTACTTTTTGGCAATTTAAGGAAACAAGCAGGTTTTTGCGGATATTTTTAATTAGTCGTGATCAAGATTATACCTAAAGTGCCCATCGACTGGCGTCTGTTTCAGGTTTTATAGTACATTAAATGTATTTTGATCTCAATAAATGGAACTTTTTCGCTCAAATGCGACGACGTAATGTTGTTGCTTCCTGCTTCGATCAGGTAGAAACTGTATCATGAATTCAATTACTACACGAAACATTAGGTTTGTGTTTTGTAATTTTTTGTTGATTTTAATACGTTGGTGCAAAAATATATAGGGTATCCCATAAAGAAAATGATTTTAAGTGATATCTCAATATTTCAAATACTGTAACAAGAGTAGCACCCATCTGGAAACTTTTGACGTAACGTTTACAACCACCAGTTAACGACCCAAGTAGAAAATCGGCAACATGGGATTTTCGTAGATCAGTGGGTTATAATCTATTAAACTATGAAACGTAAAAAAATCCAAATGTTTTTTTTTTTCAATAAAAACAAAGAAGAAATAAAATTTCAGAAATTTTATTAAACTAAAACCATGTTTTTAATTTACTTACGGTATATATTTTTTACTAACTCATTATTATACTTTATACTTCATCTCCTTGTTCGAAAACCTACTTTATTTGTTTAATGATATTAAAAAAAATCTTTTTGTATCAACTACTAAAAATGAACACAGGCCATATACCAGCAGTGACTGCTGTTCTCTCATCTGTCAATCCATCCCGGGACACATTTCATGGCTCATCATCCGAGGCAGGATCGACAAACAAGAGAACAAAACTCGCAGTAGTTGTTGCAGCTCTGGCGAAACAGCGCCCGACTGAGGTCAGATATTCTTTGATATTTTACGCTTCTACAAGCCAGAGAAATGATTTCGTATATCTTACTGCCATGTTACGCCAGTACTGCAATAAGTGCTTGTTCTCTTTTTTGTCGATTCTAGGTTGGTTGATGAGACGTTATGCGGCGAAACGCATCCTGAGATGGATCAACAGATGGAAGAATAGTGGTCACTGCTGAAATATGGACTTTATTAGTGTTCCGTACTTATAAGATCATTTCGGAGTCTGTCCGTCCGTCTGTCTGTCACACCCGATTTTCTCCGGAACTATTTGACATAGAAAGTTGAAATTTGGTATTAATATAGGAATTGAAGGCCTCATTGGAGCCGTGTAGTTTTGAAAGTTAAATTTTGACTTAAGGGATTAGTTTTGGAGAGTGAAATCGGAAGCGAAATTTTTTTTTTACCAGGTCATCGAGTGGGGTTGTCAAATGAAAGCTTGTGAAAACACGAGTTTAAAAGTAAATATAATGTAATACTTGCGCACATTGTTCTTTATATTATCGCTGTCCCGCCCTTATCTCGAAAAGTACTGATCAAAAAATGTTGAAAAAATTCTGAAATATTTTCCACAGGGTGTAGATTGAACAAAAATAATCACGAGTGCTTTACCTTTAATAATATATCTGATATATAAAAAAACAAAAATTTCAAGGTTAACAGTTTCCAGTAAGGATCGGGAAAAACCTTGTTGAAAAATTATTTGGGGTTTTGTGAGGTTACTAAACATTTCATACCTCCGTAAAAAAAAAATATTTTAAAAGCATTCAACGTACGGAACAATAATTGCGCAAGTGCAACTTGCACTTGACCGGTTATTTAATAGTTGATATAGATTTTTATTACTTTTATAGCCCTAACGATCGCCCTGCCTAGCGGTCATTGTTAATAACAACTCCTTTGTCGGTCTGTGGCCTTAAACAGTCCCCGACGGAGGTCAGTACGTTTTTGAATTTCAGGCTTTCACAAGCCAGAGATATAATTTGTTGTATCTTATTGCGAAAAATTCTTTGTTCGAATGTGGAGTTTATCTTGTAGGTAATTTCAAATCAGTCCAAGTCAGTCAAAATAAAGCACATCACTTTGCTTAGTTTTTAACAATCATATTGCCTCTGGACTCAAAGTATATGAGAAATGATACTACTAGATTTGAAGAACTTAACTTTTACTCAAAAGAGAGAAAAGTAAATATTACGTGTCGTGTTGGTCCGTTCGGAGCTGGGAGGAAGTAATTGTTCATTTCGTTGTCATTTTTTTTCATAAGAAAATTGTTTACAACTTTAAGTCTGGTTTAATAATATTATTTTTATGAAGAATACGAGAGCTACCTTTAAGTTTTTACAAAAACAATGAGAGAATTTTTTTTTGTACAAATCATATTATTGTTTCTCAAAATATTCGCCTTTAAGATTTATACATTTTTGCATGCGTTCGAACTCATTCTCGAAACATTTTTTCCACCCTGAAGTTGATACCTCAAAAACATGGTTTTGGAAGGATTCAACAGCTTCTTGAGGTGATAAAAATCGATGTCCACGCATTTTTTTTTTTACATTCAGACGCAAAAAAAAAGTCTTTAAGCATTAAATCAGGTGAATATGGCAATAAGATTCAATGTTTTTCTCCGTCAAATAGTCAATTGTTTGAATTGCTGTGTGAGAACTGGCACTGTTATGATGAAGAATGATGCGATGTTTTCGGTTGTTTTTCCTGATTTCATCGATAACTTCTGACAACAAATTGTTATATACCATTCAGCATTAACTGTTCTTTGACCCTCTAAAGCAGTGGTTGCAACATGTCCATTTTTTTTTTTGTATGGGTCTAGCACACGTGCTGCAGGGAAGTCCCTAAAGCGCTCCAGGAGCGGACGTGTACGGTCCATTATAACCAAAGAAACAAGCAATCATTTTCTTGGAAGTACTTTGCGAACGAACAACTTTTGTTGGATTCGGTTCATCTTGGAACACCCAAACAGTTGAATGTTGCTTAGTTTACGGCTTGGACGAATATATCCAAGTTTCATCTGCTGTTACGATGTTGTATACGGATTTTGCGTGTCCTCGGTCGAATTTTTTTAGCATTTCCTTACATCAATTGCCAGAGCCTGTTTTTGTCTGTTGTTTCGGTTAAATTATGCGGAATCTATCGGTAACAGAACAGTTTTTTTTTTTGATCATTCATTACCAAAAGTTGAACGAAGCGATTCGAGGCTTTGTTGTTGAGTTAGGCCTTTACTAAAATCGTAAAAAAAATATCCAAGAAAACCTTCACGTGAAATTTCCATTTGTTCACAAAATGTTTTTTTTTAAACGCTCACAGTAAACAAACTGCTCGGCCAATTTCTGAACTGCCACTATTTTAACAATAACAAATGTCAAATTTGACAACAACGGTAGTATCACATTTCAATAGCGCCATCTGGTGGTCGTTTGTAAAAACTTAAAAAGCGGCCCTCGTATCTGGTTATATTTTTGGGTATAGTATAGTCATAAAATCCCGTTAGGGCTGGTGACTTAAATCCAAATATTTTCGTGAATGTAAGGAGAATCTTATACACTCGCTGTTCACTTTATGTTTATTAATTTAAACTCTCAGCCCGTAGTTTATTTTGCATTTTAAATAAATAAAACTAATACTTTCTAAGCTGACACCATCTTCAATCAAATGATTGACTTTACCATTTTTGATTGACTAATTAAATCTGAAATAATATTTTTATTCATTTAATGACCAGCGTTTCTAGATTCAATTAAAAAAAACCAATAAAGAAACTACCATATTGGGAGCGAAAAAAAGAATAATACATTAGCTCTTGGTCATTTCATTTTATATTACCACTGATTTACTATTGCTCTTACATCTTATAAAGTGAGTTTCATAATCATGTTCTCGCTCTCCGCCACTCGTCTTTATTTTATTTCATCTTTGACCATTAAAGTCTCTAGAGCTACAAATAATGTTCTCGATATGTTGTTTTATAACTATTTGTTTATTTACTTCTCTCGTGAGAGAATTCGTGAGAAAAATCACCTTCCCGGATTTTTCAATTTCTTTAGAAAATTCATGATTTTCAGTTTTATCTATCTATCTGTTTATTGACATGATCAGTTTTGGGACGAAATAAGATATCGATTTGAAATTTGGTACCCATGAAATACTTAGAGTAGGAAAATAACCTATAATTTTTGAGCGATGTAGCTTCAAGGGAAAGGAGAGAGGTGGGGCTCGATAAATTTTGTATAGTTGTACGAAATTTTTAGTTTAAGAGGTAAGCGAGGGTTGTAGGGGATCGTAGAACGTATCATGTTATACATAGTTTTTCTTGGAGTCAGTGACTCTAAAGATTATGCTAGCTTTTTATTATTTCCAATTTTAACAGAAATAGTATGTAGAAGACAATACTAATTTTCACTCCTAAATATCTCTGAAGGCGTTCACCTGCTCCACTTTTTCTTGTGATTGATATTTTACTATAAGGTATCTGGTATTTAAAATATAAAGTTGAAATGATTAGATTAAATTAGGATTTAGTGTGAGAAGGTCGACGTTAGTATTTATCTTAGAGTGGTGTGTTTGCTAATAGGTACTTAGCCCCGTTTTTTTGTAAAATGAATCTACTAGCTCAGGAAAAGTTTAGAGCGCCCTACAAAAAAAAAATAATAATAATAAGAGGTACCACGGGCTTTCATGACATCTCTCCTACACAGGCACCTGCTTGCGTGGCATATATTATTTAAATGAACGTTCATGTTCTCCAAAAGAAACACTTCTCATATAAATAGAAGAAAAAGAACAACCCATACTAAACCAAAATGCTTTGTCAGATCGCAGCGTCCTAAGATGATTTAAACGGCGAAATATTTTAAGTATAAATAGATGCCCGGAAACACTTCTTCGATATTTTAGAGTGTCAAGATTTCCAGTCAGTTCTAGATCCGGAATAATATTCTTCTTAATATAATGAGCCATCGCAAAGTATTTGATAGATTGCCCAGATAAACTATTATGCAATAGCTGTACATAACTTCTTTGCGCCACCTTTCTCTTTCTTTTTCTTATATCCTTTTACCCTGCCGGATGTCCGATAATAATTTGTCTATGTATCTGCAATTGTAGACCCCATCCTTTTTATCCAGTCCTTCCACTTATCCCTGTCCATCAACATTGTGTTCATTTTTTCTATCGTTTTCCCCTTTGCCTTTCCTATCTCTTCAATGCCCCTCATCCAAGTTAGTCTTGGTCTTCCTTTTTTCGCTTCTTTGCTGTTTTCATTTTCAGTATTCTTTTTGGTATTCTATCGCTGTCCAGCCTAAGTACATGCCCATACCATTGCAATTGCTTTTTCTTATTTTTTTGTATTATTGACGCTTGCACTAGTTTTCCTCTAATTTCTTCGTTTTTGAGGTGGTCCAGTTTAGTCTTTCATACTATCTTCCAGAGATATTTCATTTCTGGCCTATGTTTTTGTTGTGCTGTCCAAGTTTCACTTCCATATAAAATCGTTGGGTTCACTATTAAATTATATATTCTTAATTTTATTCTTGCGCTTATTTCCTTTTTTCCAAAAATTGTCCTGTTTAGCGAATAATAGATATTGTTTGCTTTTTTTAATTTTATTGGCTATTTCAAGTTCTATTCTTCCATCATTTTTTTAAATTTTTATTTATACTTCCTAGATATTTCATGGTGGTCACTTCCTCCAGGGCTTGGTTCTTATATGTAATATTATTTTGTCCTTGCACTTCTCTTTTATTTATATATAAGATTTTGCTCTTATCTACATTTACTTCCATTTTCAGCTTTTCTATTTCTTCTATCCATACAACTATCAGTATTTGAATTTTGGTGTCTCCGTTCGCTATAAGCACTAGGTCATCAGCATATAATAAGCTGTCCATTCTGATTGACATCATATTTCTATATCCCAGTGTAGTCTGTAGTTTGGACGTTCTGTGTCTCGTAGTTTTGAGTAGTCTATCCATTACTATTATAAAAATATACGGACTCAATTTGCCTCCTTGCTTTATTCCCTTCTCGATTGTAAATGTTTCTGATCTTTTTTCCATTTACTTGCACTTTTGCTCGTGTACCTTCTTGTGTTGACTTTATGATTTGTATTAGTTTCTTAGGCGTCTCTCTTAATTTCAAACAGTTTTCTACCGCTTGTCTTTGTACTGAGTCAAAAGCCGCCCTTAGGTCTATAAATGCGAGTATGAGTTCTTCTCCCGTCTCTATTTTCCTTTCTATAAGTTGTCTTAATATAAATATATTATCTGAGGTTTGCCTCTTCTCCCTGAATGCTCTTTGCTCATCTTCTAGTTTGTTTTCTACGTTTATTTTTAGTTTGTTTTGTATTATTTTTGTGTAGACTTTGTATACTACCGGTGATAGGCAAATTGGTCTATAGTTATCGCGCTGGGTTCTGTCCCCTTTTTTGAATACAGGCATTATTATGTTGTTTTTCCACTCCTCAGGTATCTTATTCATGTCCCACGCCTCCGACAATATTTTATACAGCCCTTTCTTTCTCATGTATTTGATCATTTCTGGGTGTACCTCATCTTTACCACTTGCTTTAGCAATTTTGATGTCATTTGTTACCTCTTCCAGCTCTTCGGTATCAATTTTATTTTGGTACATTTCACCTCCTTGTTGTCCACTAGCTATGTTTACTGCTATTGGCTGAAATCTGTCTTTTTCATCCAGATCAAATTTTTGTTCATAATATCCAGGTTTCCATTTTTCCAGCAGAATTTGTTTTAATTATGTTATTTTCATCCCTTACGCCAGAATCTACTTTCTTTCTTTTCCCTCTTAAACCCTTGATTATGCTCCAGAATTTTCGATTGTTATCTTTATCTTTGTATTCTTCATTTAATTCCTTTCCAAAATCTTCTCATGTTTATTGTTTGGTTTCTTCACTAATTCTTTTGTTTCTTTTCGTTTCTTGTCGTATATTTCCTTGTCTTTTAGCTTTTTAGTAAATATATATTTTTTCCATGCTTGTTTCAAACCCTTAATTTTTTTTTTATATACTTGTAAAGTAATCATATCGATCGCTCTTTAATTTAACATCCAGCAAATTATGTGGTTATTCCAGAGGGTATTATAATAATATCAGCAACGTTAACCTTACTAGCAACTGACGAAATATTTGGAAGCTTGAAAAAATCCATTTTGGAATAGAAATGTTGCTGAATGAGTAAATCATCTTTATTTGCACTTCTCAATCTTGAAACTTCTTACAAATTGCATTTGTGGCAAAAATGTCACTCATCATGAACATTTATGAAAAACCAGCTGCCTTTCGTATTATCTGCGAAAATTTGGTACAGCAACCTGTAACTATTGTAAAAGAAAAGACATACTTATTACCATCGGCGATATGGGATGAAAGTTTCATTTCTAAAGAAGATAAAATTAAATTCTGAAGTCATTAACAAATTATATAACAATATCTTAAAACTACTCAGTATATATCACCACTACACCAAACACTTTATTTTTGCACTCGACGCGCGTTTCGCTAACCATGTTAGCTTCATCAGGAGCGATGATTGACTAAGTTAGTAAGTTTAGTCAATCATCGCTCCTGATGAAGCTAACATGGTTAGCGAAACGCGCGTCGAGTGCAAAAATAAAGTGTTTGGTGTAGTGGTGATATATACTGAGTAGTATCATTGTGCCAAAGATTCCACATTCCCAACTTAATATCTTAAAAACTGGTAAATCTTAATTACCTTTCTTTTATATTCTTTCTCTTTTACAAAATGATTATCTTGGTGGTGTAATGTAGTAATTATAACATATTAAAAATCCTGGCTTAACTCTAGTTTAGATCACTTGACCATTTTGGACAAATTACCTCCCATTTGTCAGATGTCGATGCGCTGAGTCCAATGACACTAGACTTATATTAGTTCAGGTTAGTTTAGATTACTTTCGATTAGTTTATGTTACGTTTTGGTCAAATACAAACTGGCGCGAAGGGCTGGCTTATCTAAAACTTGATTGATTCCTTTTATATTTTATTCCCCAACTACCCAAGTCCTATGAAAACATCGGATTTTAGTATCACTCGACTATATTGATCTAGAATGAACTCTAGATCAACTAAGACTATTAAAGTGCATTATTAAATAACACAGGTGTACAAAAAAAAATCTTTGTCTTTTAAGTGTTTTCTTAAATATTTTTTATGCTGGATTCAAAAAAATCGTAAAAAAAGAAATCCACCGTGAGGTTTTTTCAGAAAACACACTTAAAGTTACCAGAAAACTGTTAAATTGAAAAAGTACATTTTAATAAATAATGTAAAACTGTTATAATCATTAAAATTATGGAATTAAACTATTATTTCGGACATCTTTAAATTTTCCGAATCTACTTTTATCATAAAAACTTTTGAAATATTAAGTTTTAGTGTTTATGTTTAACAAGAAACACGCATACACCACCTTTAACTAAGCTACGTAGCAAAATGTTATTTAAAATAAATATAAGAAACCCCTAAATTAAAAAAATTGTTTTTATATTTTATTAATATTGAACAACACTATTATTTTCCAGTGTTTTTTGAAATTCCTAATCCTGACTTGAGATTAAAAAAATAAAGTTTTATGTTCAGTTTCAACAAAAAACTCGCTTTTAACACTTACAAGGGTGCTATATAGTTGGTAAAATCCTTTTTTAAATAAATACAAGGAAATAATGGTGTTGTTCAATATTAATAAAAATTAAAAACAATTTTTTAATTTACCGGTTGCACATATCTATTTTAAACAGCATTTTGCTACGTAGCTTAGTTAAAGGTGATGTATGCGAGTTTTTTGTTAAACAACACTAAAACTTAATATTTTTAAGTTTTTCTGATAAATATAGATTCAGAACATTTAAAGTTGTCTAAAATAATAGTTTAATTCCATAATTTTAATGATTATACAGTCTTACATTATTTATTAAAATGTATTTTTTTCATTTTAATAGTTTTCTGGCAACTTTAAGTGTGTTTTTTGAAAAAACTTTACGGTGGATGCCTTTTTTTATGATTTTTTTGAATTCAGCATATAACAATACTTAAGAAAACACGTGTCTCACTTAAATGTCAAGGAATTTTTTTGTTTACCTGTGTAATGGATAATTTTCGATATACTTAATATTGAAATTTTGACCGCCCATAGTGGATGGAAGTATGTAATTTGGTGTCTTTCGACTCAGCTCGTCGAGATCTGATTTACCCAAATTGGTCAAGTGGTCCTAAACCTAATTTTTACCTAATTTTCAACCAACCAATAACTAGGATTGGTCATTTATATGCTTATTGAATATTCATTTGTTCAATCTACAGACCTTGTATAATCCAAGTCCTCTGTACTCTTCCTTTTTTCGGACCGGTCACTCACCCATGCAGAGTGGTGTCCGCGGGCTACCTGTCTTTAGTAAAAGTATTTTCCGTACGGAATTATAATATTGCTTTATTATTACTGAACTTTTTTACAGATGGAGGTTTTTTTTAGCTCAATGCGTAACAAATCATTAAGTCCTACATTATGTTAGAAGTAGTAGGATATTATTTTAACAGTTTGTAGTATTCAGTGTAATAAATCATGAAATAAAGTTTTTAAAAAAATTGATAAAACACTATATCTCGCACTTTTCTTGCAAACACGCAGTTCTAAAGCATAATTTTACTTTATGATGAAACAATCATCATAAGAAAAGTTAAACAGAGAAAGGACTCCAGGGATATTTATAACTGAAATAAAACAATAATAGAACAGATTTCTGAAAACGACGTAAAAACACGATGTATTCGAAGCAGTTCCTCTAACCTCTCACACTTTTGACCCCTTATATGTTTTATTGTAGATAATTATGCATAAAATTTGTTCAACGTCCCAACCAAAAACCGAGAAAAAATATTATCCTACTTTTGAAATTATAGTTCAAAAATATAGATAATGTAATACTTGCGCACACTTTTCTTTGTATTATTTTTAAAAAATCGCGAAAAATCGCTATCCCTTCCTTATCTCGAAAAATCCCTACCCCTCTCACCCCCTTCCTCTGTGATAATATAGCTCAAAAACTATCAGTTCTTATCCTAGACTAAATTAATTCTCGCGACCTTCGATATGTTAATATTAAACAATACCGGGACATTAACCTAATTTTCTAATCGTTACCACCTAAAGCCTAAAGGATTTAACCTGAACCAATTTTAATGCATAGGGTCTTACAATAGTTCTCTTCACTGTATGTATTGAGACACTGGTCATATAAAGTTTAAAACAGAATGAAAATTAAGGACGTCCATCTGATAAAGATGTTTAGGAGTGAAAACTGACATTTCTGTCTAGATAGTATTGGAATTGGAAATAATGGAAAAATAATATAAAACGATTTCCAAGAATGGGGAGTTTATCTTTTTGATGGCGAACATTACCTCGGTATCCTTACGTAGTTGGCGAGAACCTCAACATTTATTCCCGATCCACTCATGATATACGTAGCATCCTGCGGTACGCCCATATCTCGAACGCCTCCTTTCGTACTCAAGGCCTCTGTCAATGTCCAAGGCTTCACCCTATATCATAATATGCTAAATACGTAACATCTCAGTATCCTACTACATAGTGAAATGTTAATATTATGGCTACACAAAACCTTGCTCATTTTCTTGAATGTTGAGAAGACCTGCTCAATTCGACTGCGTGTTTCTTGTGAGAAATCTCCGGTTTTATTCCAAAGACATCTCAGGTATCGGTAGATCTGCACGTGATCGATGTTTTCACCATTGTAAGTGATGTTACAAGGTCGTTATTTTTATTGTTGCTGACAACCAGACATTTTGTCTTTTTCACATTTAATTTAAGGCTCATTTTTGCACTTTTTGTACGCGTGACGTTTAGTAAAGCTTGTAAGCCGTCCTCAGAATCAACCAGGAGCACCGTATCGTAGGCATATCGAAGGTTGTTTATGACGACACCGTTAAATTCCTTCATTGACGTCGCAAAGGGCTTCCTGAAAAATTGTCTCAGAATAAAAATTGAACAGCAATGGAGATAATACACATCGCTGCCGTACGCCACGTAATATTGTACATCTTCCAATAGTTCATCTTCCACTTTGATTTGTGCAATTTGTCTCCAATATAAATTAATTCCTCGACTATAAGAACCCTGAAATAGATTTGTAACATGACATATTCGAAACAACCTTTTTTCCCACTTCCTTAAGTCCTTCGACGTTTAACTCTAAGTCATTTGGAAAAAAAATGTTTATTATCCCAACCAGAAACCAGGAAAAATGTTCGTAATACTATTGAAATTACATTAAATTTATCGACTCTTACCTCTTCCACCCGCCCCCATCTTCTGAAGTGATGTTACTCAAAAAGTATGAGTTGTTTTCCTGCGTGAAGTATTACATTTACTGAACTTAAGTCAATATCTCATTGTTTCCAGAATTGTGTCAACAGACAGATAACGGAAACGAGAAACTATGTTTTTCAGCAACCCTGGAACGCAAAGAAATGCAAAAATCTCAGACAGTGATTTTTCACGATTACAGTAGTTACCTTTAGCAAGTGAAGGAAAAAAATGATATTGTAAAAAAGCACTCCTAAAATTATGGGCGTTTGTAATTAAGAAAAAACCCCCATTTTACAGAACTGTAAACAAAAGAGCGTTGGGAAGATGTTTCTAGCAATGAGAATGTGGCAGAATTATCAATCAAAACAGGCAATAGAATTTGGCGGGATTAATTGTCTGTTTTTATTTTTGATTCTGTATTGTTAATCTTACCAAATTTTCATTGCTATAAACATCTTTCCCTCATCTTTTAGTTTACAGTCTTGGAAAATGACGTTTTTCCTGCCATACTTTTTTTTAAGTTTAAATATATCAAATATTTCGTATTAAAACGTCACTTGTTTGCTGTAAAAAGAAATATGAGCTTTAAAGTAAATAGCTTATTGAAATTTTCCAATTAGGAAATTATAATACAAAAAATTCAGAAAGCTGTATGAAAGATATTTGCTAAAATTAACTAATCTACTCAGAACTACAAACTCTTGTAAAAAATGGCCCAATTTAGACAATACTTCGTAGGTGTTATTATCATTAGGTTCATTTGTTTATTAAAGATTTAGAGTTTCTCTAAATATGTTTTTTTAGAATTATGTTTGTTCAAACTGTGGCTATATCTGACACAGATTGTGAAAACAACTCGTATCTATTTAAAGCAAAATGATGAATTTTAGTTTACAGTCTTGGAAAATGACGTTTTTTTCCTGCCATACTTTTTTTTAAGTTTAAATATATCAAATATTTCGTATTAAAACGTCATTTTGTGTGCTGTAAAAAGAAATATGAGCTTTAAAGTAAATAGCTTATTGAAATTTTCCAATTAGGAAATTATAATACAAAAAATTCAGGAAGCTGTATGAAAGATATTTGCTAAAATTAACTAATCTACTCAGAACTACAAACTCTTGTAAAAAATGGCCCAATTTAGACAATACTTCGTAGGTGTTATTATCATTAGGTTCATTTGTTTATTAAAGATTTATGTTTGTTCAAACTGTGGCTATATCTGACACAGATTGTGAAAACAACTCGTATCTATTTAAAGCAAAATGATGAATTTTTGTTTTCACTAATCACTTTCAACTATCTATAGTTCTTCCATTACGAGTACTAAAGGTATGCATTTATTTTGTTTCCTGTCGGTATGTAGATACTAATTAAATTAGCCATACTAGCCACAAATAGAAGTTTATACAGAGAGGAGTGTGTTCCAGTTTTCGCTCTCTCTTTATCCAAGATATTTTTTTTCTTAAATAGTACGATCTGTATATTAATTTAGCTTTTTAATACGAATTCAACTATTGATGCATCAGTGACCAAAAAAAATTAGAAAGAAACACTGGTTCGCTCAACGCATGATTGCGAACATAATGGAAAATTTTTTCAAATACATTTTACGTAGACAAATTTTAATTTTAAAAATATTTATTTTTATTTCAGGTTGCCTTCTTTATTGACTGTTGACATTTCTATAATAAATGATTTTTTAACTTCTTAATCAGAATCTTTATAAGCATCTGCTTTCTTACGGTTATATATATATATATATATATATATATATATATATATATATATATATATATATATATATATAGGGAGTTATGAAAATCGTTAATATATTGAAATGGGCGACTCCTTGAGTCAATTGGAGACACGCCTAATACTTATTTTTATTAAATTTGAACATTGTTCAATGTTGTTTTATAATTCATTGAACTATGTGATTTCAAGAAATAATCCGCCGCCACTAGTACAGCTGAAATGACCCATGGAATGCCTACATGAGAGAGAGAGAGGGAGTTTTAAAAGCGAATTGAAGAGAGACGATAGAAATATATTTCACAAATAAATGTTTTTAAAACAGTTTGTGTAATTGAACAAAAACAGTGATATTTTTATGAGATGAAATTTTAACCTATATGTGTTGTATTTAACGCATCGTTTACTGGGAAATTTTTAATTGTTATGAAGAAACAAGTTGTTTTGTTACTTATTTAGAAGCACACAAATAATAAAATAGTCAACTGATCGCAATAATAAAATAGGTGGCGAAAGTAGTTTTCAATTCACCCTTAGACGGACAGGGGCGCATATGCTGACGTTGACAATAAAATGTTTTGAACTATCAGTTCGAAGAAATTACGCCATCTTGATTTTTTTTAAATGGAAAGCCCTATATATTACTTTATTTTTGAGTCTTACTAAAAATTCTAGATATTATTTGTCTAACATACCATATGTCTAAATTGAACTGTTTTGGAATTATTGTCATTTGAAATTTAAAATAAAAAAAAGACAAAAAAACTATTAATAAATACTCTATATTTATTTTTAAGGTAACAATTGCTCGAAATGTCTACCGTTAACAGCGAGACAACGACCCATTCTATCATAAACAGCCTGAACAGAGTTTTGCAGAGAATCCGGGGTTATCTGTGCTACTTCATATTGAATTCTTTGTTGTAAATCTTCTACAGTTTCAGGTCGACTTAGGTAAACTTTGGTTTTCAAATGAACACACAGCACCCCTTTTGCCTATCCATCGATTAGGAAAAATCGCATTCAAATATCTACGAACATTGATTTCATAGTGAGAAAGTGCTCCGTCCTGTCGATACCACGGATTCCTGTTAGGGGTATCCAAATTACTTTCATCGGGAAAAAGACCTGCACAAGTTGGAATAACGTGCTCTTGAAGTAACTGTAAATAGCGCTGTCCTGTAAGATTTCCATCGATAAAAAAGGGACACGGGCATATGCCGTCCACAAATCCCTGCCCACACGTTTATCTTTTGTGGTCTTTGAGAATGACAGTGGGGATTCTCAGTAGACCAGTACCGGCAGTTATGCCTGATAACTCTTACGTTAAGACAAAATGTGGCCTCGTCAGAAAAATTAATATTATGAATTCAAATAATTCTACGACTTAAGGTACCGTTTCGTTTTCGTCAATAAATCATTTTTTAACGCGTTAAGTCGTTACCTGCCAATAAATGTTTGACACAAGCCAGCTTAATTTTATTTTTTTTTTAATTTGATCTCATTAATTTCAAAATATCAATAATTTTTAAAACCGTTCAATTTAGATATATGGTATGTTAGATAAATAATATCTAGAATTTTTGATAGGACTCAAAAATAAAATAATATACAGGGCTTTCTGCTTAAAAAAATTTAAAATGGCATAATTTCTTCGAACTTTTTATTGTCAACGTCAATATGTGCGCCGTATAACATCCTATAACTTTTATTTAAACATTGATTAATATATGGGGCACTCTGTATATATATATATATATATATATATATATATATATATATATATATATATATATATATACAACCATACACATATATATATATATATATATATATATATATATATATATATATATATATAAATATATATATATATATATATATATATATATATATATATATATATATATATACATACACATACATTTATATATACATGCATTTTTTTTTTTTTTTTTTTTTTTTTTTTTATGGGTCTAGCACACGTGCTGCAGGGAAGTCCCTAAAGCGCTCCAGGAGCGGCACGAGTGCGGAAAAAGCGATTCAGGTTGTTCTTGAATCGCTGTAAATTGTACTCGGTGGGAAACACAGCGCTGGGCAAATTATTCCAAAGGGATGACGTTCTCCATATAAAAGATTGCTTGAAAAGCGTTGTACGCGGAGTAACAAGCTGAACCTCATACGGATGCGAAGCACCAGCGCGACGTGTATTTCTAACATGCACCGCTCTGGGAGGAATTAAGCGGGCTACATCCTTCGAACACTTTCCATGAAAATACTTGTAGAACAGACTCAAGTCGCCAACCGTTCTTCGATGTTCCAGCGAATCAAGGCCGCCGGTCAATTCCGGGTCCCCAATCAGACGGACCGCTCTTCTCTGAACAGAATCCAACAAATGCAGTGTATGTTTGGGAGCGGAGCCCCAAACGTGGGAGCAGTATTCCATAGTTGGTCGAATTTGGGCTTTGTAAGAATTAACAGTTGCTGTGGGGTGTAAAGCTTTCTGGTTCTAAATAATATTCCCAACTTTTGAGAAGCTCTCCTTGCTATGCCTGCAACATGTTCATGCCAAGACATATTTGCTCCCAAACTAACGCCCAACAAATTGAGCGACGATGCTAGGGGAATGGAGTGCCCCGACATAATTATGTCGGGTTCAGCAACGTTAACTTTTTTAGAAAAAACTGCCGCTTGGGTTTTTGTAGCGTTAAATTCCACTTGGTTACTGTCACCCCAAGATAGAATTTCTTCCAGGTCTTTGTTAAGTTGAACGACCTCCTGCTGTCTGCGGATACTCGCCTGAGCAACCGATGTCCGAGCGTTCAAGGTGAATGAAGAGACAAGCGTACTGTCATCTGCAAATCTATAGACTGGATTCCCGGTCTTTTCTAGCAGATCGTTAATGTAAATGAGAAAGAGAGTAGGAGACAGTATGGAGCCCTGGGGCACACCGGCGTTGA
Source organism: Pachyrhynchus sulphureomaculatus (assembly GCA_019049505.1). Taxonomy (NCBI): domain Eukaryota; kingdom Metazoa; phylum Arthropoda; class Insecta; order Coleoptera; family Curculionidae; genus Pachyrhynchus; species Pachyrhynchus sulphureomaculatus. The sequence goes on from CM032446.1 coordinate 213,048,798, forward strand.
TAGTGAGGGTGTTAGAAAGAAATCCGTCGACCGCCACTCATAAAGAACGCTCTCTGAGGAAACATGAGAGCCACAAACAGAACCTTTCAGACATACCATAAGAGCGTAACTTAGCCAACAGTCCATCGTGCCAAACACGGTCGAATGCCTTGGATATGTCAAGAGCAACCGCTCGAGATTCTCCAAAATGTTCAATTGCGTTGTTCCAAACATGTGTTACATAAGTCAGAAGATCTCCTGTTGATCTATGTTTACGAAAACCATATTGGTGATCGCTAATAATATTGAATCGTTCAAGATATTTTCGAAGATGCTCATTGATAACCTTTTATACATACATACATACATACATACATATACGACGTTGCCACCTATATTCTATAGGTGACAACGTCGTATGCTAATGAAATTTCTTGTTTTACAATCGTGTAGCTAATACCATAGTAAGATTCTCTTCTATTTTTTTACTACTTAAAAGTTTTAAAATTGAAAGTACATTTTTTATAATTATTATAATATCAAAATAAAAATCTTTCTTGCAGTTCCTTAAACAACTATTTAATATGTAAAACAGCGACGAACGTCAAAAAATATTATATATGATGAATATGTGTATATAGTTATAAACGTATATAATATATATATATATATATATATATATATAATATATATATATATATATATATATATATATATATATATATAATATATGTATATCAAAAAGATATTTTTTTTTGCCGCTGTCTTGTCGGTGTTTACATGTTATATAGTTATTCAAGAAACGGCATGAAAGATTCTTGTTTTGAAATTCTAATAATTGCAAAAATTGTATGTACTCTCGATTTTAAAAATTTTAAGTAGGAAAAATAGAAGAGAAACCTACGATAGAAATAACTAGACGATTGCAAAATAAGAAATTTCATTGATAATTTAATAGGTAGCCACGTCGTAGCCACTACTAGGCTTATAAAATTAATAGTTACAGGCAACTTGTAATTTGCTTCCTTGTTTTCGTTATGGATCATTACACTTTGTAGAAAGCATAATAACATATTATTTTAAAATATCAGAAATATCTAACTGAGCAATATAGTATCAGCATCTGGTAACTGAAAAATATTGTTTACTTTTTTGAAAAATATTGCAAAACATTTTTGATTCGATTACGTCAAAGGCAGAAGCAGATACAAAATAGGTATTGTAAGATAAAGTACTTGAGAAGAAAAACTACATTAATCTGTATATCGATGCTTTATTATGTTCTATTGTTATTACTCAGGATGCAACTACCAATTGTAACTGTTGAGCAGAATTCTAGTGTAGGTTTTTGCGGAAAAAAATTATAAATTGGAATCCACAATTGCAAGGGAACATCTCTAATACATTTTTTCACTAATATGTACAAGGACCAACTTATTTATTTGAAGAGTTACGCAAAAGTGTTAAATACAGAATTTGTAACGTGTTTTTGTGAAGTTAAAACAGACATAATCGCGTTTTTGACATGTGCCGCAAACCTTATATTTTTTAAAAGGGACTCCCTATTTACTATTTTTTAGTTTTATAGAACTGCAAAATACGGAAGAAAATACTTTTTCTAACTTTATCGAACTGTCTGTCCACGTTTTGACAATAACGCAAATTGACGATGGCATTTGTTTACCAGGTGTACAAGTATGAAACAAGTGGTAATCGGAAGGAGCCATGTCTGGTGAGTAAGCCGCATGGGGTAGAACTTCCCAGCTGAGTGCTTCCAACGTGTCGCGAACTGGCTTTGCCGTATGTGATGGAGCATTGTCATAAAGAAAAATGACTTTGTATGGCCTCTTTCGGTATTCTGGCCTTTTTTCAAGCAGCGAACGGTTCAAATCGGTCAATTATTATTGGTAACGTTTAGTATTAACCGTTTTTTTTTTTTTCCAGGTTTTAACAGCTCATAATAGACCACGCCCCTCTGGTCCCTCCAAACACAGAGCATCGTCTTTCTGCCAAAGCGATTCGGTCTTGCGGTCGATGTGGATGCTGCGCCTGGGTCTACCCATGATTTTTTGCGTTGGGATTCTCAAAATAAATCCTCTTTTCATCGCCTGTAACTATAGGATGCAAAGGCGACTTCCTTTTGTACCGAGCGAGCAAAATGTCACACGTGTTTTTGCGCTTTTCGATTTGCCTGTCGTTTAACTCATGTGGTACCCATCTACCGGTCTTCTGAATCTTTCCCATCTCTCGTAATCGATTGGAAACAGCTCTTCTTCGTCCAACAATGCTTGCAATTCCACATCTTCGTATTTTTTTGGCGGTTTTCCACGTTCCTTGTCTGTAACATCGAAGTCACCACTTTTGAAAACACTGAAAGCATCGTTCACACGTATCTTGCGATGGAGCATGTTCACCATAAGCTTCTCGAAGTAATCGGTATCATTCAACAGCACATGAAAACAAAAAAAATTAATGCTGTCCGCGAATGCTCTTTATTCGGTATAAATTTCGACATATTGAACACAACAACACAACACTATGCACACACTTTTCTAATTTATCACTCGTGCGCGTCTGACACTTGTTGATGACACAACAAAATGGCGCAGTGTCAAATCTTTATAGCACAAACTGCATTGATGCACCATCTGTTTTCTGAAATCCGCGTTCCATACTTGTACACCTGGTATGTTCGGAATTTTGATATCAGTACGTTAAAAATAATTCTTATTATCAAAACTATTTTCCGGAGAGTGAAAACCAGAATATATAAGATATATTTATTAAAAAAGATTATAACAAAAGTCAAACACAATGGGAATAAACAAGACTTTATGGAAGACCGAGAAGAATTCCTAGCTTAAATATATTTCCAAGACTATATACCTGCATTTTAACTAAAAAAATATTGTAAAAGTGTGAAAACTACCAGAAACTGATAATCAAAAGTATAAAAAAGAAGTTTGTTCAGTTTATTTGATCCTAAATATGGTATTACTACTTTTATAAACCAACTAAAACTGAAGATGCCAAATGCTCAACATGTCCGCCATTCAGTGCATTTCCAATAAATTTACTTTTACGGTTCTATGACTGTCAAAATGATTCATCAGCCTTGATCATTTAAAATTGTGACCTCCTGTAAAATTTTCTCCCTTAAACAATTCCCTGCCAAGTTCATTTTATCTTTTAAACAACTTCGTAAAAGGGTATCCAAGACTATAAGGTGGCCATTTTAATCTTCCAATTAAGGAAATGTTTCATTTAAAAAACCAATTGCTGCGAGAATATTTTATGGCAGAGCGCCGTCCTGATACCAGATTATTGTCAAATTTTCAACAATTTCTGTTATTGCTGCTCTCTTATGTTGCTCCATTTTAAATTTCTAATAGTAAATTTTGGTCCTGTTACTCTCTTTCTCGTATCGATAATTTTTTTTTTATGGGTCTAGCACACGTGCTACAGGGAAGTCCCTAAAGCGCTACAGGAACGAGACGTGTGCGGAGAAAGCGATTCACGTTGTTCTTGAATCCCTGTAGATTGTACTCGATGGGAAACACAGTCCTGGGCAAATTATTCCAAAGGAATGATGTTCTCCATATAAAAGACTGCTTGAAGAGCGTTGTACGAGGAGTAACAAGCTGAACCTCATACGGATGTGAAGAATTAGCGCGACGTGTACTTCTAACATGCACCGCTCTGGGAGGAATTAAGCGGGCCACATCCTTCGGACACTTTCCATGAAAGTACTTGTAAAATAGGCTCAAGTCGCCAACCGTTCTTCGATGTTCCAGCGAATCAAGGCCGTCGGTCAGTTCTAGGTCTCCAATCAGACGAACAGCTCTTCTCTGAATAGAATCCAACAAATGCAGTGTATGTTTGGGAGCGGAGCTCCAAACATGGGAGCAGTATTCCATAGGTGGTCGAATTTGAGCTTTGTAAAGAATTAACAGTTGTTGTGGAGTGTAAAGCTTTCTGGTTCGAAAAATATTCCCAACTTTTGAGAAGCTCTCCTTGCTATGCCTGCAACATGTTCATGCCAGGACATATTTGCTCCCAAATTAACGCCCAACAAATTGAGTGACGATGTTAGAGGGATGGAGTGCCCCGACATAACTATGTCGGGTTCAGCAACGTTAACTTTTTTTAGAGAAAACTGCCGCCTGGGTTTTTGTAGCGTTAAATTCCACTTGGTTACTGTCACCCCAAGATAGAATTTCTTCCAGGTCTTTGTTAAGTTGAATGACTTCCTGCTGTCTGCGGATATTCGTCTGAGTAGCCGATGTCCGAGCGTTCAAAGTGAATGAAGAGATAAGTGTACTGTCATCAGCAAAGCTGTAGATTGGATTCTCGGTCTTTTCCAGCAGATCGTTAATGTAAATGAGAAAGAGAGTAGGAGACAGCATGGAGCCTTGGGGTACACCGGCGTTGATAGTGAAGGTGTTGGAAAGAAATCCGTCGACTGCCAGTCGTAAAGGACGCTCTTTGAGGAAACATGAGAGCCACAAACAGAACCTTTCAGACATACCATAAGAACGCAGCTTAGCCAACAGCCCATCGTGCCAAACACGGTCGAATACCTTGGATATGTCAAGAGCAACCGCTCGAAATTCTCCAAAGTGTTCAATTGCGTTGTTCCAGACATGTGTTACATAAGTCAGAAGATCTCCTGTTGATCTATTTTTACGAAAGCCATATTGGTGATCGCTAATAATGTTGAATCCTTCAAGATATTTTAGAAGATGCTGATTGATAGCCTTTTCCATTACTTTCGATATTATTGAAAGCAGTGCGATTGGTCGGTAGTTATTTGGCAAGGTATCGGCTGAACTGTAGCACATTTCCAGCAGGAAGGAACTATTCCCTTTCTGTAGGATAGGTTGAAAAGTCTACAGAAAACTGGTGTTCCCTCGCACAGTTTTTAAGAACTATGGCAGGTATTCCATCAGGGCCATAAGCCTTTTTGGTGTCCAGCTTCATCAGTATACGCTTTATGATACGCTGTCTGAAGACAACATCAGGCATCCTTGACTGCACTGTGGGAATAGTAGTGGTGTGTTTTTCCTTGGAAATCGACAGTAGAATGTGAAGCAAAGAGTTCAGCCAACAAGTTCGCTTTCTCAACAGGTGTTGTTGTAATAGAATTATCTGGCCGTGTGAGTGGTGGTATGGTGGATTTGGTGAAATTTTGACTAACTGCCTTAGCGACCGACCAAAAGGACCTGGAATTTTTGGGACAAGCGAGAAGTTTGTTTCTAATCCATTGATTGTGTACCTCCTTGGTTTCGTCGATAACCTCTTTGCATCTGTTCCTGGCACGAACAAATGTGTTACGATTTATGGTGTTAGGATTTTCATGCCATTGTCGGTATGCAAGGTGTTTAGAAGTAACAGCTTCTTTGCATTTACGGTCAAATCTTCATCTTACGGCTTCATCTGTATCCTGTATCGACCACCAAGTGATACCAATTTTCAAACACTTTTCGCTTCTCTTGCAGACACCATCGATCATTTACAAAGTAACTATCCAAGTGCCGAAATTGCCACCCTGGGCGACTTTAATGTCCACAATATCAACTGGCTCAAATATTCAAATACTACCGACGAACAAGGTCGTGAAGCTGAATCATTCTCAATCAGTTATGGCTTAACTCAGCTTATTGACGAACCAACACGGATCCCTGATCGAGACGGGGAGTTCGCCAGTCTTCTTGATCTGTTTTTAACCACCAATCCGGAGATTTACACGGTCACCGTAAATCCGCCGTTAGGTTCTTCCGACCATAAACTGCTTTCGACATCGAGTATCCTGCCAGTCAGTGACAGAGAGGCGCCTAGGCCGCGCAAGATTTGGCACTACAAATCTGCTAAATGGGAAGATCTCATGGAATACTTTCGAACTTTCCCTTGGATGGACGTTTGTTTTCGATCCGATAACCCATCTGACTGCGCCAGGGAGGTCTCCGATGTTATTTTGGCTGGTATGGAAGCTTACATCCCTTTTTCGAAGAAATGCTCCTCCAACGGCAAGCCTTGGTTCGACCGAAAATGCAAAGAAGTTGTTGCTTCTAAACATATTGCCTACCGACAATGGCGTCAAAATCCTAACACCTTAAATCGAAACATCTTTGTTCATGCACGGAACAGATGCAAGGGAATTATCGACGAAACCAGGGAGGCACACAATCAACGAATTAGAAACAAACTTCTCGCTTGTCCCAACAATTCCAGGTCCTTTTGGGCAGTCGCTAAGGCAGTTAGTCAAAATTTTACCAAATCCACCATACCACCACTCACACGGCCAGATAATTCCATTGCAACCACACCTGTTGAGAGAGCGAACTTGTTGGCTGAACTCTTTGCTTCACATTCTACTGTCGATTTCCAAGGAAAAACACCACCTACTATTCCCATATTGCCGTCAAGGATGCCCGATGTTGTCTTCAGACAGCGCATCATAAAGCGTATTTTAATGAAGCTAGACACCAAGAAGGCTTCTGGAGCTGACGGAATACCTGCCATAGTTCTGAAAAACTGTGCAAGGGAACTAACACCAGTTTTCTGTAGACTTTTCAACCTATCCTACAGAAAGGGAATATTTCCTTCCTGCTGGAAATGTGCTACAGTTCAGCCGATACCTAAAAAGGTAAGAAGACCTTGCCAAATAACTACCGACCAGTTGCACTGCTTTCAATAATATCGAAAGTCATGGAAAAGGTTATCAATGAGCATCTTCTAAAATATCTTGAACGATTCAATATTATTAGCGATCACCAATATGGTTTTCGTAAACATAGATCAACAGGAGATCGTCTGACTTATGTAACACATGTTTGGAACAACGCAATTGAACACTTTGGAGAATCTCGAGCGGTGGCTCTTGACATATCCAAGGCATTCGACCGTGTTTGGCACGATGGACTGTTGGCTAAGTTGCGCTCTTATGGTATGTCTGAAAGGTTCTGTTTGTGGCTCTCATGTTTCCTCAGAGAGCGTTCTTTACGAGTGGCGGTCGACGGATTTCTTTCTAACACCCTCACTATCAACGCCGGTGTGCCCCAGGGCTCCATACTGTCTCCTACTCTCTTTCTCATTTACATTAACGATCTGCTGGAAAAGACCGGGAATCCAATCTATAGCTTTGCAGATGACAGTACGCTTGTCTCTTCATTCACCTTGAACGCTCGGACATCGGCTGCTCAGGCGAATATCCGCAGACAGCAGGAGGTTGTTCAACTTAACAAAGACCTGGAAGAAATTCTATCTTGGGGTGACAGTAACCAAGTGGAATTTAACGCTACAAAAACCCAGGCGGCAGTTTTTTCTAAAAAAGTTAACGTTGCTGAACCCGACATAGTTATGTCGGGGCACTCCATTCCCCTAGCATCGTCGCTCAATTTGTTGGGCGTTAGTTTGGGAGCAAATATGTCTTGGCATGAACATGTTGCAGGCATGGCAAGGAGAGCTTCTCAAAAGTTGGGAATATTATTTAGAACCAGAAAGCTTTACACCCCACAGCAACTGTTAATTCTTTACAAAGCCCAAATTCGACCAACTATGGAATACTGCTCCCCCGTTTGGGGCTCCGCTCCCAAACATACACTGCATTTGTTGGATTCTGTTCAGAGAAGAGCGGTCCGTCTGATTGGGGACCCGGAATTGACCGGCGGCCTTGATTCGCTGGAACATCGAAGAACGGTTGGCGACTTGAGTCTGTTCTACAAGTATTTTCATGGAAAGTGTTCGAAGGATGTAGCCCGCTTAATTCCTCCCAAAGCGGTGCATGTTAGAAATACACGTCGCGCTGGTGCTTCGCATCCGTATGAGGTTCAGCTTGTTACTCCGCGTACGACGCTTTTCAAGCAATCTTTTATATGGAGAACGTCATCCCTTTGGAATAATTTGCCCAGCGCTGTGTTTCCCACCGAGTACAATTTACAGCGATTCAAGAACAACGTGAATCGCTTTTTCCGCACTCGTGCCGCTCCTGGAGCGCTTTAGGGACTTCCCTGCAGCACGTGTGCTAGACCAATAAAAAAAAAAAAAAAAAAAAAAAAAAAAAAAAAAAAAAACCAAGGCTTGCCGTTGGGAGGGCATTTCTTCGAAAAAGGGATGTAAACCTCCATACCGGCCAAAATAACATCGGACACCTCCCTGGAGCAGTCAGATGGGTCGTCGGATCGAAAACAAACGTCTAACCAAGCGAAAGTTCGAAAATATTCCATGAGATCTTCCCATTTAGCAGACTTGTAGTGTCAAATCTTGCGCGGTTTAGGCGTCTCTCTGTCACTGATTGGTAGAATACTCGAAAGTAGTTTATGGTCGGAAGAACCTAACGGCGGATTTACGCTGACCGTGTAAATCTCCGGATTGGTGGTTAAAAACAGATCAAGAAGACAGGCGAACTCTCTGTTTCGATCAGGGATCCGTGTAGGTTCGTCAGTAAGCTGTGTTAAGCCACAACTGATTGAAAATGATTCGGCTTCACGACCTTGTTCGTCGGTAGTATTTGAGTATTTAAGCCAGTTGATGTTGTGGACATTAAAGTCGCCCAGGATCGCAATTTCAGGATTTGGATAGTTAATTTGTAAATTGTCGATGATGTCTGCAAGAGGAGCGAAAAGTGTTCTAAAGTTAGTATCACTTGGTGGTCGGTATAGAATACAGATGAACCTTGTGGTTGGTTGAGTCGTTATTTTTAACCACATAACATCAAAGTTTGCGGACTCCAGAGCCTCTTCTCGTTGGCAAGAGAGGTCGCTTCTGACATAAAGACAGATTTCAAAGTTACGCCTAAATCGGGAATAGAAGTCGTACCCAGGATAAAGATAGTTTACTGTGCTGGTCGATGAACTGACCTTAGTTTCACAGAGAGCGAGTACACGAGGTTTGTTTGATTGCAGGTGTTGGTGTACTGTGTTTCTTGTTTAAACCTCGTATGTTGCAAAAATCCATTTTGAAATTCTGATCTCTGCATGTCGACGCCCCTGAACCAGCCCCCACCCGGAGATCCGAACGGGAGACTATTTTACCTCCGGAATTTTTTGTATCCAGGTGCCTCATCATGCTATTTGGTCCCACAGTCCGGTACATCGGCATAGCCACGAAACGTTAAGCAACTTCACGCAGCCTAAGCCGATGTGATGGTATCACACCGGGCGGTGCTGGTGGGATCTGGGCATCTACCATCTAGGTAGGGTACTAGATCAAAAGTGAACATTTGTTCCATTGAAATTTTTGGCTGATGAGAAAACTGACTCAAATTCGTCCAAATAATTTTATTAGACAATTGCGCATCTTGTTCCATATATCCCCTGATCAAACATAATTATTTGTATTCTCAGGTTAAATGATGCTGGGACTGGTAAAACTTTATTTGGATGATATAATTTTCTATAAAGCTTTTTGAATCCCATAATAGGTTTTGTCGATATCTTCAACAGCATCTTTCATAGAATTTTCTAAAATAAGAAAATATTGGTTTTCATTTAGTTTTCATAATAGTAAGGTACTTTGAGAATGCAAGAAAATTTCTAATTCCTCATTTTTCTAGTTTTCTCTACTCTTTGCAATCGTTTATTGATGTTGAGACATTGTTTTAGTTACAAGTTAGGGATTTTTCTTCACCTTTCATAAAGTATTTTCATTGTTCCTGTCTTTTAATATAGGCATTTTTAATACATATTTTGTATATAGCCCTTTTCTAATCTATTATTAACAAAAACAAATGCTGTTGTTAATTTGCGGTATAAATTATTAGTTAGAAAAATTTATTTTACGCAATAATATTATAAAAATATGTATTGACGTTTCTAGAATTACAAGTTCTATAAAACTAAAAAATAATATACAGAGTATTCCATTTAAAAATATAAGTTAAAACGCGATTGTTTCTGTTTTAACTTCTTTAAAAAATCTTTAAAGACTTTGACAACTTCTATATTTTAACATATTTGCCCAACTCTTTAACAAGGCAAATTAGAGAGATGAATCATTAATAATTAATAGCCCCGTAGTCTAATTGCCTCATTCATCTTTTCGTGCATAAATTTCGCACGACATGCACTGGTACTCGCCGCTACTGAGAAATCTATCCAATAATACTTTGGAAAAAGATCTTCGATATGTGAATAGTTTTATTTTTAATTCCAAAAAAAAGTCTTTTTCAGACATGTACTTCTTTCAAAATTGTACATTCAATTTCATTTTGTCTCTTTTGCAAGTAACTAAGTATCTCTTTTTATGAGATTATACTTGTCTGTAGATTTTGGTGTGTCCTTATAAAGTCCATTTGATGTGTGTAAACAAACCTGCTATTTCTTATCTTCATTGGCCGGATATCCTGTATAAGTGCTTAAGAGAGATAAAGGAGTATCAATAATGTTAATGTCTAAATATGTATTTAACATGTTTATTAGTACTTTCCTAAATGGAAATAGGCTGTGGAATAGCAAGAGCACAAACAGGTAAATGTTTATGTAAATTAGCTCACATAATTCTACAACTATTTATGTTTTGACATTAATTTAATTGAATGTTGTTAAAAAAATTAATCAGTGGGATTGATGACATTTATTAGAATACATTTCAATACAGAGTTTCCTAGAATTTTTTTTATCATGGTATTTGATATCCGACTCTTCCTAATGAGATAAAAAAATCTTAGTAATTAAAAAATGTTCAGAAAAATTTAATGACTACTGCATTTAGTTAACTTTAATTTTTTTTTAATGGCAATTTAAATGAAATGAATATTATTAAACCTCTAAAAATAAGAAAACGCTGTGAATTTTCTGACTTTTATTACCTATGTCAAAATTTTTTACTTTCAACTTTCACAGTTTTCCCACACAAACATTTTTCCTACCTTGTGATATTTATAATGATAGTACATACATATAATAAAATCTTAACAGAAACTGTGTCCCTATATTGATCATTTTTTCGAAGAACTGACTTATTCTTTGGTGTGCTAACAAAGGCACAATTACCATTGTAAGTTGTCCAATCGCCTTCTGCATCAATAATCGCCTGGCATCTTGGAGACATGCTGTCGACGAGATTTTCTGCATACTCTGCAAATTTTTCGAATCTCCTTAGAGTCTTTCCTCTCAGCTTTCTCTTTACAAGGGACCCAAGATTTTCAATAGGGTTGGTGTCCGGCGATTGTGAGAGCCACTCTAGTATCTTATCGTGGGCCCAAGCAAGCCGCTTCGCGACGTGATTTTTCGCCCAGCAACTGTTTCTTCAACGTGCTTCGGAATTTGACATCATAAGCACGAAGATGTTGTCGAATGGGCTCACGAGACACATTCAAACCCGATTTTCGTAATTTTGCCGCTTCTTGCCGCAGCGTCAATTTCGGGTCCCGTGAAAATAAAAATACGATTCATTTTTTCGACTTGCTGAGTGATTTTGCCTACCGAGCCACGTTTTGACAAGTCTTCGACATTTTTAGTATCTTTAAAACGATTTCTCCACTTCTTTACAAACGACACCGACTTTTTAAAATACTTAGCGGCCATGGAATGTGTCTTTTTAGACTCCTTTGGATGGGAACAAGGAAAGACTGCCTCGAACCTACGCGCAAACAAGTCTCATTTTGGATTTTACGTGATTTCGACGAAAGTTCGGAATAGACTGATTTTTTTGTTGAATCGCTAAAATCGCATCTACCAAAAATGAATTATCGCGGACACGATCTAACTTGACAGACTGTATAATACATAAATATATAGACCTGCCATTTTCTGCATTTCTCAGATCACGTAACTTGTACTGCGCTCTTGGAAAAATTATATAGGTTTTATTTAATGTATATAGAGGCCAAAATAACCATTCGTAGATTTCCAGTAACACACAAAAAACGGCTGAACCGGGAAGTGATGGATCTGAAGATATAGATTTTGGAGCAGCTTACAATAATAAACCATGATTTGTACTGAAAGAATCTGAAAAATATTTCACTAACAGAATATGTTAAACAGTATGTTTATATTACTCAGTATATATCACCACTACACCAAACACTTTATTTTTGCACTCGACGCGCGTTTCGCTAACCATGTTAGCTTCATCAGGAGCGATGATTGACTAAAGGTAAACTACATATCTACCCTATTTATACTTAGCCTAACCCTAGAATTACTCAAGCGGAACTAATGACATAGACAAGGCCCTCAGTTCCGGTCAAGTAACCAGTAGAGGGAACTATAAGGAATAGGCCCTCTGTCTTTATTTAAACTACTTTTACATTTTATGATTTCCATACTTTCGTATGCGTTCAACAATCTCCTATCAGATACATTTTTTATTAATCTTAGATTATCTAATGTTACAGTATGATCAGCTTCAAGGGCATGTTCGGCAATGCTGGACTTTTCTGTTCTATTGTATCTTAAGTGTGCTAAATGTTCTTTAAATCGTGTTTTAATTGACCTTTTAGTTTGCCCAACATACTTTTTGTCACAATCATTACAACTAATTTCATAAATTCCACTTTTCTCACAATTGGGAATCTTATCTTTGGGATTTCCTAAGATATTCCTCAGATTGTCTGATGACTTATAGACTAAGGTGAGGCCTACCTTATTAAATACCTTATTGAGTCCCTTGCTATATTTCGGATTATATGGTATGGGAGACATACTTGGTGTTATTTTCTTCCCGTGTAAAAAAGGTGGAATTCTGAATATTAGACCTAAATTTATGCCTATTTATTAGCTTATTTACTAAGTCATCGTCATAACCATTAACTCTAGTTATATTTCTAATACGATTCCTTTCTTTATTAAAGTTTACTCTATTCAGAGGGAAAGTGACCAAACGATGAACTAAAAAATGTATTGAGGCTAATTTATGTTGTTTGCAATGAAATGAATCATTAGGAATATATCTATCTGTTATTGTGTCCTTCCTATAGATATCAAATTCTAATCTATTATTATTTTTAATAATTAAAATATCTAGAAAAGGCAATTGTCCTTTGTTCTCAATTTCGTACGTGAATTTAATTGAATCATACCGGCTATTTAATTTAGAAACAAAATCATTAATATTTGCTTTCTTTGTATCAAAAATCGCGAAAATATCATCCACATACCTATATTAATGATTTTGTTTCTAAATTAAATAGCCGGTATGATTCAATTAAATTCACGTACGAAATTGAGAACAAAGGACAATTGCCTTTTCTAGATATTTTAATTATTAAAAATAATAATAGATTAGAATTTGATATCTATAGGAAGGACACAATAACAGATAGATATATTCCTAATGATTCATTTCATTGCAAACAACATAAATTAGCCTCAATACATTTTTTAGTTCATCGTTTGGTCACTTTCCCTCTGAATAGAGTAAACTTTAATAAAGAAAGGAATCGTATTAGAAATATAACTAGAGTTAATGGTTATGACGATGACTTAGTAAATAAGCTAATAAATAGGCATAAATTTAGGTCTAATATTCAGAATTCCACCTTTTTTACACGCGAAGAAAATAACACCAAGTATGTCTCCATACCATATAATCCGAAATATAGCAAGGGACTCAATAAGGTATTTAATAAGGTAGGCCTCACCTTAGTCTATAAGTCATCAGACAATCTGAGGAATATCTTAGGAAATCCCAAAGATAAGATTCCCAATTGTGAGAAAAGTGGAATTTATGAAATTAGTTGTAATGATTGTGACAAAAAGTATGTTGGGCAAACTAAAAGGTCAATTAAAACACGATTTAAAGAACATTTAGCACACTTAAGATACAATAGAACAGAAAAGTCCAGCATTGCCGAACATGCCCTTGAAGCTGATCATACTGTAACATTAGATAATCTAAGATTAATAAAAAATGTATCTGATAGGAGATTGTTGAACGCATACGAAAGTATGGAAATCATAAAATGTAAAAGTAGTTTAAATAAAGACAGAGGGCCTATTCCTTATAGTTCCCTCTACTGGTTACTTGACCGGAACTGAGGGCCTTGTCTATGTCATTAGTTCCGCTTGAGTAATTCTAGGGTTAGGCTAAGTATAAATAGGGTAGATATGTAGTTTTACCTTTAGTCAATCATCGCTCCTGATGAAGCTAACATGGTTAGCGAAACGCGCGTCGAGTGCAAAAATAAAGTGTTTGGTGTAGTGGTGATATATACTGAGTAGTGTCATTGTGCCAAAGATTCCACATTCCCAACTTAGTATGTTTATATATATATATATATATATATATATATATATATATATATATATATATTAAGATAGATAAGAAATAGAAAAGTAATGAAGATACTCTCCCTACGCATAATACTGAGCGTAACGAGGAGTTGGAACAATTCATATACCTAAAACAAAACATAAGAATACAGAAAAATGTAAACGGCAGATTCAGATAGAAGAATAAGACTCACATGAACAAATTTTGGAAGACTAAAACATATAAAACAAACAAAAAAAAATAAGATATAAAAACAAAAATATTAAATTAAGATGTTATCCCATTCCTGCTGTATGGGGATAAAACCTGGGCAGACACGAAGAAAACAATAAGTAAAATCTTAACAACCCAATGCCAGATTAAAAAAGTAATTCTAAATATAACGTAAGAGGACAAAAAAAGATTGGTAGAACACAACAAGAACAAGAATGGAAAGGGCAAGGAAAACAACGGAATGGAAAGCATGGGGAGCAAAAATAAATCTAGAACGGTCTATACTAAGATTGTATTATGATATTAGTAGACTCACTAGGGTGGAGGAGGGTGTGAACGAACGCAGTATAAGGCAGAAACTGTTGAAGGAAAATGGAGGTGGCGTATGTTCACTCATGGGCTATGGACGTTAAAGAGAGCGAGTATCATCTGGACCAGTTTCGACTATTTATTAAAATTGGTTCAGTAGCATCGGAAATACCCAAAAATAAAATGCAATACTATAACAATAGTGATAAATATTGAACCATGGCAGCATTCCATCTTATAATCGCATTATTCTGCAATTCTTATTACAGTTTCAGATTTGGTGAAAGCGCCTGAGGCGAAATTGTAATTAAGGTTAGTTTTGATTTTTTTTCAGGCCCTTTATTACTTCATTGATGCATATGGTGAGGTCCTTGCGAGCAAAGTCACGACACTTCCTATTAAATAATAGAGTAACATAGTATAACAGCAGGACATATTACTTCTATGAAATGAATTTGCAAAAGATAAAAACAATACGTACATGAGTGATACTAAATAATCTGTGCACTAATGCCTATTTTAAAAATTATATACGTGGTGCCACAAATAAAGATTTATGTTTCTACTCCAATATTACTAACTAGACTTTCAAAATTCTTTAAAAATGAAAAAATTGCCAATTAAAGATAACATCATTGGGTTCACATACAGTAAGTAATATGTTCAAAAATCAGAAGTAAGCACCGATAGTCATATAGGTACAAGGTAAAGATAGGCAGAAAAATATACTAGCGTAGCATACATTCTGCAGTGGAATCCCTAAAGTGTTACAGGAGCGACGCGTGTGCGGAGAAAGCAATTTACGTTGGTCTTAAATCGCTGTAAGTTTTACTCGTTGGGAAAACAGTCCTGGGCAACTCATTCAAAAGGAATGATGTTCTCCATATAAAGGACTGCTTTAAAAGTGTTGTACGAGGAGTAACAAGCTGAATCTCATACAGATGTGATGTATTAACGTGGCGTGTATTGATAGAATGCACCGCTCAGGGAGGAACTAAGCAGACTACATCCATCGAACACTTTCCATGAAAATACTGCAGAATAGACTCAAATCGCCAACCATTCTTCGATGTTCCAAGGTAACAAGGAGTTCTAGGTCTCCAATCAGGCGAAGAGCCATTTTCTAAATATAATCTAACAAATGCAACATGTTTATTTCAAGACATATTTGCTTCAGAATTAGAGCTCAACAAATTGAGTGACGATACTGGAGGAATAGAGTATCGCGACATAACTTATGTCGGGTTCAGCAACATTAGCTTTATTAGAAAAAAAATACCATCAGGTTTTTGTAGCGTCAAATTTTACTTGGTTATTGTCACCCCAGGATAGAATTTCTTCCAGGTCTTCGTTGCGCTGAACGACTTTCTGCAGTTTGCAGATATTTGTATCAGCAGCCGATGTTCGAGCGTTCAAAGTGAATGAAGAACTACTCTCTGCCAATCCTTTCACCCCAATAGGAGTATCGGTGTGATACTATGCCTTTGCTGCCTCAACAATCATTCTTCAGGCATCTCCCATACCAAGAAAAGATCTTACTTGATCGGACCATCTTATTGGAGACCGTCCCCTTGATCTTCTACATTCTACCTTCCCCATTACTACAAGCTTTTCTATGACATCCACTTTCCTCATATTGTAACCAAAATATTTCAGGTACTGTCCATTAATTCTATTTGAATGTCGGTCATTTATACTAAGCTCTTCCAGAATAGATACATTAGTACTATGTTCGGTAGATGATACTCTATGGATTCCTCGATATGCCTACATCTCCAACGCATCGATTTGTCAGCTTGTCTAATGGTCCATGTTTCCGATGCGTAAGTTGCTATGGGGAATATAAGGCTGGATAGCAATCTTAACTTTGTGTTTTTTGTGACAACTGGATCTTTCCAGAAATTAGTAAGTTTGATCGTCGAGTTTCTAGCCACAGCCAAACGTCTTCTTACTTCCGCTTCACTGCCACCCTTGTTAGTTGTGAAAGATCCCAAATAGTTGAAATGGTCTACAACAGTGAAACCAGCAATTTCATTTATGTGTGACAGATCTTCATTACAACTAACAATCATTACTTTGGTTTTCGTTCTATTAATTGTCAATCCACAATTTTGGCTAGTAATTTCAAGGCTCTTTTTAATTGATCTTAGATCTTGTATTGACGTTGCAACCATAACAGTATCATCCGCATATCTAAGGTTACTTAGCTTTTTTCCACTGTTTGTCATAGCCCCACTCCAGCCGTCCAAAACACACCTCATTATATGTTCCCTATATATGTTAATTTATGTTCTCATACAGGTATCGGATAAGGTTCACAAGATGTATAAGTGTTCCCATGCTGATTAGAATTGACCAGAGTTGGTTCCATTGTGTGCAGTCGAAAGCTTTAGAGTAGTCTATAAAACAGATATAGGTTGTTATCTGTAATTCCCTGACTTTTTCTATTATCTGGCGTGTATTGAGAATTTGTTCTCTAGTCCTTCTTCCTGGAATGACGCCTGTTTGTTCGGTAGATATTTGCAGCCACAGAAAAGTTTTGAACCTTTCATTTAGGATCCAGAGAAACACCTTAGCAGCATGCGATACCAGAGCGATTGTTCTATAGTCGTTGCAATCCAGAAGGGATTCTTTCTTATGCAAGAGTATAAATACAACTTCACACCAATCTTTCCGCCATCTTCCAGTTTTCCATACCACATTACATAGTTGATGTATCATAGTCAGGGCTGTTTCTCCCATCATCTTTATTATTTCCGCAGTTATCTCGTCAGAAAAACTAGTGCTACTTGCTAATTAAACAGTTATGTTTGAGTTTAACCTAAGATAAAAATATGTTACAAATTTTGTATTCAAATCACATTCCACTAAATGACATTAAATGACATGAAATAATGAAATTTTAAATCTATTTATGGAAAAATTCGAGATATTCCTTGCCATTTAAAACATGAAGGGCATATAATAACACGGCGTTTCTACGAACCGTAGAATATCTCTACCTATAAAGTGCATATATTTGTACTATTTTTAACAAAAATTTTATAGACACGAGTTTAAATTGTTAATGTAAGACATCTATAACTGAATTTATATTCCCTAGATTCACTCTAACGACAATAGTTTTATCGTTTTTTCAAAATAAGCAGATTAAAATAAGCTATTACAGGCCCAAATACAGGTATCCCAACATCCGTTATCTCGGATGTACTCCCTTCTGTAGTGTCATTCCCGATATAAATGAAGCTATTCAAACCGTTTTAGTTTCAGTTCAACTGAAAGTTGTCAATGTCTTTTATTTAAACTGGTTATTGCGTTTAATATCTTTAAATGCAATCTGTTGTAAACCCCGCCATATGTGCAATACTGATTTATTTATCTATACCCATTCTTCTCATATTCCATAAAAGTTCCAACCCACATCAAGAAAATCCCGCCTTGATGTGACCTGTGACCTACAATTCTCAAGCTCGTTGGTTAAACCACATGCTTGTCTATCTTGTGTACTGACGTGTTTCTTTATTTTAAGTAAGATGTTTTACTGGGTATTGTAATGGTAAAATGGCTTGGCTATTGCACATGTGCTAGATAAACTAGTTCTTTTATGAATATAACATATTATATTTACTGTGTTTTCTGTACCGATGTCCAGTAAAATTCTAATAGATACTCTATTATATAGGACATTGTTTTTTTAAAAAAAATGTTCACAGGACTATAATTTAAATTACACGAAAGGTTTTTCTTATTTATTCGTTAGTTTTTTTTTCTGTAAATATTTAAAAAAGAACGTTTTTTATGGCATGCATTGTATATGCGATTTCAAATAGCATATTACATAGGAAAAAAAAGTACAATAAAAAGTAATAGTTTACCATTACATTTAGTAAAAATAATGAACCATTGTTATGACACAACCTGTATATGACATATAGGTAGGAATTTTAATACTGTACTATCTTGTGTTATTAATATATACAGTCCCTGGCCAAATTATTAGACGCACTGTATTTTTTTTAGTAATTTTATGTTTCTTAAGAGTTTTTATGCAATAATGGTATATTTAAACTACAATATTATTGATTTTTATTTAAAAGAATTGTTGTAGACTACATATTTGTATTTATTTTTAACATATGGCAACACTGTGTTGACAAAGTGATACATGAACGTAAATAAGTACAAACCTGTATCAGTCGCGATCGGAATCGAGTCAGGTACGGACGTGTTTCTGTGGCTTTATGGACTGTGATTGTTTGTTTAACAGTTTTATACTACTCAGTTATTAGTTTATTTTGTATGCAGTGTTTTTTAAAAAAGTAATTGGACTATTTTCATTATGGGTAGAAAAGGCGATCTTTCACCACGTAAAAAAGCTGAAGTGAAGGCCCTTGTGATTACGAAAACATTTACAAACCGAGAAATGTCACGAAGATTGGAGGTTTCTGAAGCTAGTGTACGACGCATAAAAAAGAAAATTGAGTCAGGGAAGGAATTAAGCCCGAAAAGAAAGAAAAGATGCGGTAGAAAACCAATTTTCACCCCACGGTCAGAGAGATGTTTGAAGAAAATTTGTGTAGAAAACAGATTTGCTACCACAAAGGTAGTAAAATCACACCTCCAGGATGCTAGCGTAAATGCTTCTGAGCGCACTGTTCGAAGAAAATTGAAAGAATTAGATTTTAAGGCCTGTCGCCCCGCCAGGAAGCCCAAGTTAACAGCTGCAATGAAAGCAAAGCGCCTGAAGTGGGCCAAACAATGGCAAGACAAAGATGTGGACTTCTGGAGATCGGTAAGATATAGCAATTTAATCAATAATTGATACATTATTATCATTTTCAGTTAAATAAAGCAAATAAACATGGAAGTTTATATATTTTTCCTATTTTTGACAGGTCTGCTTCAGTGACGAAAGCACATTCGAAATATTGCAGAATAAAGCTCAGTATGTGCGTCGTCGTCATGGAGAAAAGTTTCATCCTGATTGTGTCGTCCCGACGGTTAAACATCCCACCAAAGTGATGATTTGGTCAGTCATCAGCGGCAAGGGCACTGGACGTCTGTACGTCATCAAAGGAATAATGAGGCAAGATCAGTACAAAGAAGTATTACAATATCGGTTGATTCCGCAGCTCAGAGAATGGTTTCCAAATGGGGAACCATTCACTTTCATGCAAGATGGAGCTCCCTGCCACACTGCTCGGTCTGTTAAAGCTTTTTTGGCAGAAAAAAATATCCCTCTGTTGGATTGGCAGGGTAATAGCCCTGATATGAACCCCATTGAAAATGTGTGGGAGCTGATGAAAAGAGAAGTGGCTAAAGATGTGATTACCAACAAAACCCAGCTCCTAGAAAAGATTATTCATGTGTGGAATCATCATCCTCAAATGCAGGAGACAGTACAATCTTGCATTGATAGCATGCCGCGCAGAATTAAAGCTTTGATAGCGGCTAAAGGTGGCTCAACTAAATATTGACTTTTACTAACATTAATTTCACTTTTCTTTAAAACTTAATAAACTTATGCTTTTCTAAATTAATGCTGTTTTATTTATGTCAAATAAATAGGTAATTGATTGGATAATATAAAAATAAAAAACAAATCAATTTAAAATAATAAAACGGTACAATATCACTCGGTAATTAATATTTTACATGAAATCTTGCAGTGCGTCTAATAATTTGGCCAGGGACTGTATAAGCCACCCGTTGATCAAGGAATTTCTCAGATTTATTCAGTAAAAATAGTATCTATCAGTGTGACACACCCTGTATACAACCTATGACTAGTAGCTGTAGTATAGCCTGTCCCAAAATATAAGATCCTGATTTTTGCCGTTTTAAGTGGCAATATAAAAATTCTGACCTTTTGTTTATGATAGGTAGCAGAGATGGACTTAAGAATTTTATTCATTAATGCAAATAAATAAAATTATAAGTGTTTTTGGAGATGTTTATTTATAGATGCATGTAAAAACAAATGGATAAGAAGTACAAATATACAGTTTGAATGAATGGAGTTTACAAGAGGGGACATACTGTATAAATAAAAATATATTTTAACTTAAGCCTAATTGGGTTTCACTACCACTGTCATCAGCTGAGGTAATTATCAGTGGTTTTATATTATTTACATAAGTATATGAATCTTCAACCTTAACAACGTGCTGAATGGAATTCTTCCAGATTTGACAAGGTATATCATTTATAACTTTTTTTTATTAATTCAACCACTTACACGCTTAAAGTAGGAAAAACATTTTGTGCCCTTATTTTTGATTTAACTTGATGCCAAATATGTTCAATTGGATTAAACACACAATAATACGGAGGAAGCCGCAAAACAGTGTGTCACATTTTCTCTGCCATATAATCACAAACATATTTCTTTTTCAGTATATAGTCTTTTAAAACTTCCACTTATAACTAAAGTCAAAATAAATGTCATTTCCTAACATATATTCTTGTATTTCCAATTTGGGGTTGGCTGCATTAGGAACCTTATATAGGCGACTATGGTAACTTGCATTGTCCATAACTATAACACTCTGTTCGGGAACACTTGGCAAAAGGGAATTTTGAAACCAATTTTCAAAAAGTCCCTTTTCAGATCCAACGTGCAAAATGGTTATTCCTTTACCTTTATTTGAAGGTGCGTTAGTCTGACATTTTGTGCTGCTGTCAACCCACCCTTTTTGCACAGTATCATGGGTATCGAACCATGTTTCGTCAAGGTAAATTATTGGCCAATTCTCTGATCGATACTTTTTAATTTATTGTAAATAAGTATGTCGCAAGATTCATAATCTTTGTGACTCCATCACTACTTGCCTTTTGTTGATTTTTCGGAACTTGAATCCCATTCTTAAGAGAATTCTGTGAAGGGTTGATCGGCCACAATGTATATTGGTCCCGTCCTGCACCAGTCTTAATTTCATTTTATCTAGTGTCGGCACCAACTGCTCTTCATACATAGAATATATTTTTCTCCTGATGACGTCTTTTTCACAATCGTCTACATGATGCATTTGAAAATCTTTCCGTTTTTTTCCTGTTCCTGAGTGTTGGTTTTCCTACAATACCCTTAATCGTAGAAATTGGGGTTTTTCTTAGTTCACTGGTTTCTTGCAAAGCACTTTGTTTTATCAAATTTCTTTTTACCAAACTGTCCTAAACATTTTTCACTATTTGTTTAGCGTCAAGTGATAAATGTTTTCTCTTGCGATAGCCACTATTGCAATTTTCCCAGGGACGCTACATAATTAAAATAGAACTGTTACGTTGTAAGTAAAAATAAAAATATTAAAAAGTATCTTTCGAATCTTAATAGGGACTTGTGGTCATTAGGCTTATATTATCAAATACTTAAAGGGCTCCAAGCCGAGTTGCCAGGTAGTAAATATATAGGTAAAAATAGATCCAATATGATTGCAGGTGCAAGTGAGGGCGGCATACAAAGCAGGTAAAATAAAAATACGTTTATCGTAATACCTGGCAACTATGCACAAAACCATAATCGGGTCGTTTATTGCCCCATTGAAAAAGCAAAAAGGCAGGATCTTATATTTTGGGATTTACGTTACCTACATTATCCTTTATCACGCATGTAAGTTCTCTGATGTTTAGTGAAGGAATTTTTGAATCTGTTCCATGAAAATAATAACCTATTTTTGTGACACTTTTTACTCGTATATAATTTTCATCAAGAACATTCTTTATTTTCATGGAAAGTTGCATCAGTGTCCTTCAGGAGTTTTCGTTTCATGCCGAATCGGACAAAAGGTCGACAGATGTTTGCTTCGGGCTCTGTATCCGTTGAATAATAACTGCAAATAAAAGCGTGATCCACACCCATTGCTGCTGTTACGATTTTATTATACTTTTGAATGGATATGTGATTTTTTTGACTAAGAGTTGCAATATTCTAAGATCAATAAATGCCTAAGGTTTTCTGTTGATATGGTTTCACTGTCTCTTCAGACGAGTTTATAGATTAGTAATTAACCGTTGGGGCTGTAGGGGACCATTTCTAGAAAATCATTACCGTTGAAAGGTATATGCTGGGAACTTGGTGGTAAGATACAGTATTTTCCACAAGAGCGTACGGGCTGTTTTTCCTAAAAAAAAAAAACACAATATTGTTAAAAATATTATTTGGAGCTATTAATACATTCCATAAACTAAAATGCGTTTACTTAATACATTGTCTAATCTCCTTTGCTATCGAGTATGGCCTGGCAGCGTCGGGGCATACTTTCCACGAGATTTTCAGCCATTGTCTCAGGAAGATGTCTCCAAATTTCCCGTTGTTGCCGAGCGAGCTGCTTTAAATTGAGAACCTTCTTTTCCCCAAGTTTATTTTTCATGGCTTCCCACACGTTTTCGATGGGATTGGCATCAGGCCACTGGGAAAGCCAATCCATTGTAGTGATGCCATTTTCTCGTTTCCACTCCGTACACGCACGACTTTGGTGTTTTCGATCGTTATCCTCTTATAGCACCCATGAAGTATTATCTGAGTCAAACCATCTTTGAGCAGACTACTTTTGATATACCATGTTTATTTTCTGTGCATTCAGATTGTCACTGAAAAGATGTAAAGTGCCAAATCCATGTGCACAGAAGCATCCCCAAACGTGTACTTTCACTAGGTGTTTTACTGTACGTTGAACAACGGGATTTCGACGAGTTGACCACGCATGCCTTCAGATAGTCCACGCCCAAAAGGATGATTCATCTGTAAATATTACATTGGAAAAATCACGGTCAATATTAGCCTTTGCCCACTTCAGCCGTTTTTCGACGTGTTTTTCGCTCAGAAAAGGTTTTTAACGTTATGGACCGCCAACTGTATTCGGAATCGAGCAGTTGTCGCCTAGTAGTATTAAGGCTCACATCTACACCCTTTTTCATTAAAACTTCGTCGTAACGAATACCCAGGATTCTTTTCAAATATCTTGATGATAGCTTTGTCATCCATTTTCGTCGTTGAGCGCCGAGTGCCACGTTCCGGCAGATCGTCAACTCTTTTCGTTTCATTGTAACCTTTCACCCACTTCCTAACGAACCTCTCTGACTTTTTCATGTAGCGGCCAGTACCTGCATACGTCATTTTCGGTCCTTTCGGATGTGTACAAAGAAACATTGCTTCAAATTGACTTGCATCCGCAGCACTCATTGCGTTTATTCTGCTGTGTTAAGAACAAAACCAGTCACACTACCGATATAACCTCAAAGTATACTTCCCAACAGTTCAAAGAATATGCAAACCTAACCTAACATGTGTGCGAAACTTATTAAAGCAATGCGGAACCGTAGGCTCTTATGGAAACTACTGTATTTCACCCACTGCACTGGTGAGATATGAGATTCAAAAATATCAACTCTTTTCAGATAATTATAATATCCCAGTGTCATGATTTTCCGAGTATTTCCTTTGCAAATAAGCAGTTCTCACACTAAAAAAAAAACCAACTTAATCCAAGCTTTACAACTCTGCATTTTAAAAGGTAGTAAGATGAGGAAAAGTAAGGTGGAAAATTCAGGAGAATTCAATCTACAGCTTTGCAGATGACAGTACGCTTATCTCGTCATTCGCTTTGATCGCTCGGACATCGGTTACGCAGACGCAGGAAGTCACTCAACTTAACAAAGACCTGGAAGAAATTTTATCTTGGGGTGACAGTAACCAAGTGGAATTTAACGCTACAAAAACCCAGGCGGCAGTTTTTTCTAAAAAAATTAACGTTACTGAACCCGACATAGTTATGTCGGGGCACTCCATTCCTCTAACATCGTCACTCAATTTGCTGGGCGTTAATTTGGGAGCAAATATGTCCTGGCATGAACATGTTGCAGACATAGCAAGGAGGGCTTCTCAAAAGTTGGGAATATTATTTCGAACCAGAAAGCTTTACACTCCACAACAACTGTTAATTCTTTACAAAGCTCAAATTCGACCAACTATGGAATACTGCTCCCATGTTTGGGGCTCCGCTCATACAGTGCATTTGTTGGATGCTATTCAGAGAAGAGCTGTTGGTCTGATTGGAGACCCGAAACTGACCAGCGGCCTTAATTCGCTGGAACATTGAAGAACGGTTGGCGACTTGAGCCTATTCTACAAGTATTTTCATGGAAAGTGTTCGAAGGATGTGGCCCGCTTAATTCCTCCCAGAGCGGTGCATGTTAGAAGTACACGACGCGCTAATACTTCACATCCGTATGATGTTCAGCTTGTTACTCCTCGTACAACGCTTTTCAAGCAGTCTTTTATATGGAGAACATCATCCGTTTGGAATAATTTGCCCAGGACTGTGTTTCCCACCGAGTACAATTTACAGCGATTCAAGACAACGTCAATCGCTTTTTTTTTTTCCGCACACGTGTCGCTCCTGTAGCGCTTTAGGAACTTCTTCCCTGCAGCACGTGTGCTAGACCTATAAAAAAAAAAAAAAAAAAAAAAAAAAAAAATCACAAAGGGAAATGGAGTCGAAAAAGGTCTTCACAAATATATATAACTAAAATTAAACACTCTCTACATGTTATATCTATTAAAATTGGAATACACCTATTGAAATATTAACATATTTTTTAGATTTCTCAGCCCTAAGAATCCCCAACCCATAACAACAGGACAAATTACTATAATACCATAAAACTACGTAAAATTTGAGCACCCCCACCCTTTTCACTCCTTTTTTCTGAAGCGATAGCTCTAAAAAACTGTAAGTTCCCTTCCTATTTGAAGTTTAATATGTGTACCAATTCCGAAATTAATATCTCACTTGGTTCGTGTCTTATCGAGCCAACAGACAGAACAGGAGGGATTCTGTAACAGACAAAAGGACAGAGATTCCTTTTTTTTAATGAATGTTAAATTGATCATTTTATAAGAAAGTTAGAATATACGAGGCATATTCGAAAAGTAAGGGCCGATTGGTCATACAAAAAAAAAATTCGTTAAAAAAAGTTATTATTTACGGCTTTAGTTTCCCTACTCCACTTTTCCACATAATCGCCGTTCATTTCTAAACACTTTTCGTAACGCTGAACCAGCTTCTTTAGTCCTGCTGCATAGAAGTTCTCCGCTTGGGAATTGAACCAGTTGACAGTGGCGGTCTTAAGTTCCTTGTCGTCTTTAAACCGCTGTTGTCCACCAAGCCACTGTTTCAAGTGCAACCGTCGTTACGATCGTAGTTTTTGGTTCACCTGTTGAACGATGTCATCGGTCTGGATACTGGGTCTGCCATTCCTCTCTTGATCATGCACATTTGTGCGGCTATTTTTGGAGTCTCGACACCATTGTCTAACCTTTCCTTCACTTATTACTATAGGTCCATATTAGGCACAGCTCCCGATAAATTTGAGCAGCTGATGATCCTTTTGCACACAAAAATCGAATCACAGCACGCACTTCGCAACTGGGGGAGCAACGATTTTCGCGGACATTGTTGTCTGCATTCACCGACAGGCAAACGACTACTGAATTAAAATAATAACTTCAGTGACTTTAGAAACAATCAATAGATGGCGCTGCATGTATACAACTTTGTTCAGACTCGCCAATATTTCAATATAAGCAAACGGCCCTTACTTTTCGAATACGCCTAGTATCTTGGTTTTTTGCTTGTTGGAATAGCATTTACTTTTTCAAGTAGGAATATTACTTTATTTTGTGCTGTATTGTATTCCAAAAGGTTTATATATGTAGGTATTACTTTTTAATTTTTACATTAAGGAATAATATGAAATATTCCTAATATACATAAGGATATATACATAAGATCTAGAAATATAACGATGTTAAAAGGAATGCCTAATAGAATAAAAAATTTTAAAGAGACAAGAAACTGTTCTCTTTCCTTTGCCCTCTTTCTATATTTTCGTTACAGAATTACCGTCTAGGCAGGCAAAACGACGGAAATTTAAAATTATGCTTTTCGTAATCCTGACATGTGAAGAAAGGGCAATACTTTTACAAATACGTTACTTTCTCCTAGCGAGAGAAGTAAAAAAATATTTATTAAATAACAGCAAAACCAGAAATTTTGGGGTAACAAAATTTTATTTCCCACGATAAAGTTGCAATTAGTATCTACTTTAAATTTAAATTAACAGCGGTGTAGAATATTTTAATAGAAAAAAAAATTCAATTTGAAGATAATTGGCAATATTTATAAGTTAATGAATAATAATTCTTCAATCTTTTGTTAATAAAACTAGAGGTGAGAAGAAGTATTTAAATTAAAGACAATAGGCGTTGAAGCGATAAATTACTATTTTAACTTCTAAGCAAAAAAAATAAATATTAAAATTTTCGTGGCATATGTATGTTTCTGACAAAAACTCGTATAACGGGATCATCTGTATAGCGTTCTGTTTTATTCTTTATAAAAAGCTGTAGTCCATAAATTGCAAAAGAACGGAAAATTCATCAAACATCTATATATTTATTTATCGGATACTTTCCTATTATAATATTCCTTCTTGATATAATATGGGTTTCATGAAAAATACTTTCTGTGAGTAAACAGCAAATCTAAAAACAGAAACTTAATACATATTTGTGTTAATAATTATACTATTTTTTGTTGGTTTTTTACTTCTCTCACTAAGGGTAGTATTGTATTCGTGAAAGAAACATCCCTTTTAGTTTCTTTACATTTCAGAATTCCCAGATCACGAAAAATAGTTTTATTTTCCCATTTGTCGCTCTATTAATTATTATTAGTTATAGTTATTGTTGGCACAATAACTATTGAACTAAATGTAATATCAACTTCAAAGTTTGTAAACATATAGTATTCCAAGTAAACAAGCAACCTATATTTTTTTTACCGATAACGCATTTAGGGAAGGTGTGGGGTTGATAATTTTTCCTATGTTTTCAATGTCATAATAAACAGCTTGGTATAATAATTATTTATTAGTAAAGATATAAGATATTAAAGGGTTGGTAGAGGGTGTAAGAGGAGGTTGCTTCGAATATATCAAGTTATATAAACCACCAGGTCTTTGGTGCTGAGAAATCTGAATGTTATTTTATTTTTTCATTATTTTCGATTCTAATAGAACCATTTCTGCTGTCCAATTTTTTTATGATTATATTTCACCTGTCATATCACACATCGAGCTGTAATGCTAAAATTATGCAATTTTTAGTGGGATCACTCCTTAGTCCGTCTGTTTGTCGGTTGCACCTGATTTTCTCCGAAACTATTTGATATAGAAAGTTGAAATTTGGCACACATATAGTAATTGATGGTCCAACCAGAGCCGTGTAGTGTTAAAGTTAAAAATTTTGGGGGCTGAAATCGGAAGTGAAAAAAAAAATTTTTGAAAGGTCATCGAGTGAGATGTTCAACGAAAGCTTATGAAAACACTAGTTACAAGTATATATGATGTAATACTCCCGCAAACTTTTCTTCATATTATTTTTAAAAAATTGATAAAAATCGCTGTCGGGAAGGGACAGCTCGAAAAGTACTGATCAAAAAATTTTGAAAAAATTTTTCTTAAGGTGTAGATTGAGCGAAAATTATCATGAGGGCATTACATTTGATAATTTATCTGGTATAAAAAACTATTTGTCTTGATTATATAGTGAAGGTTCTTTTCGTCGAAAATTGTAAATTTACTCGGGATTAAGAACTACAGAATATAAATTCGTATTCGGTGCAATCAGTAATATACTTGTATATTTTTCACTACGTAATGCATTTGGCCAATCACCGATAAAATAAATTTTAATGATGACTGGTGACTTATGGATAGATACCGAGACAAAATAATTTTATTTTATTTGTTTATAATTAAACAGATATTTAGGTAGTAAATATTTGTTTTAAACTTTTACTACTAGATTATGGATTTTTTGACTATTAAGTAACTAAAAGATATAACTATGATCCATTATTGTCTTGAATATACATATTGGATCTTAAGATATATACATGTCAGGGACCTAATTAACTTAGCCTAGGTAAATATTTTATTTTATTTTACCATCAATCACCGTACGGAACATTAATTGCGCAAGACCGACTTGCACTTGGCCGTTTACATAAGGCAACTTCAGCGACCCTTACGTAGAACTTATTGATTGAACCTCGTAGAGCCGGGGTGCTCAAACGGTCGATCGCGATCGACAAGTCGATCGCGAGTGCTTTTTGAGTCGATCTCGAGAAAAAAATTCCGATATAGAACTATTCACAGATTTTGTTTTAGGTAACTAAAACAAAATGTAATGAATAAACTACTAAAATTTATTTGATCCACAATTAGGCCAGAATAAACCCCTCATCACTTTCTTTTATCGTAATAACCCCCTGCTAGCGGCAAAAGGCGGCTTTAACAAAGGAACGCGCGGTACTTGTCAAAGAAAAGCCGCGTTTTTGATTCCCGCCGATTTTTCTAGAAACTTCGGGGCGGCGTGTTTGACGGGAACATTCGAGACATTTTAATAACGATTGGGAGGAAGAATTTTTCTTTTGTATGGTAAAGGATAAGTGCATTTGTCTCATTTGCCGTGCGTCAGTTGCAATACCTAAGCGTGGGAACTTAGAGAGGCATCATAAAACGGTTCATAAAAACTATGAAAAGGATTTTCCGTCACAGAGTGAATTAAGAAAACGAAAAGTACGTGATTTGATAACTTGTTTGAAAAAAGAACAAACCATGTTCACAAGACCAGCCAAACAATCAAAAGCTGCAACGATCGCGTCATTTAAAATATCTCATATATTGGCGAAACACAAGAAACCATTTGATGATGGACTGGTTGTGAAGGAAGCATTTATTGAAGCGGGTGTAACAAACTACATGCTACCAATATATAAACTAGTGTGCATTACAACCGATGGAGCACCAGCAATGACTGGAAACGAAAACGGTTTTGTTTCATTTTTCTCCTTCCATTGCATTATACATCAACAAGTTTTGTGTTCAAAAGTTGTAAACATGGAGGAGATTATGGGCATTGCAATAAAAATTGTAAATTCTATCCGTGCACGTAGCTTGCAACGACGGCTCTTTAAATTGCAGTTGGAAGATAGTGAGTCAGCTGAACACACTGATTTCGTTCTTCACACGGACGTCAGATGGTTGAGTCGCGGAAAATTGCTAGAAAGGTTTCAAGAATTATTGCCCGAAATAACAGCTTTTCTGGACGAAAGAGGTGATGACATTTAGATGCTGAAAAAACGGAAAATGGCTGACTGATTTGGCATTTTTGACACACATCACAATGCATTTAAAAACCATTAATTTGGAGCTTGAAGGTAAAGGAAAAACTATTTTTGAGATGATTAGCGAAATAAACGCATTCAAAAATAAATTGCAACTTATGATAGATCAACTGAAAAGAAAGGATCTGAAAAATTTTCCGTCTTTGAAAGCAAGGATTCCTCAGTTGAATTATGATATTTATGAGGCAGAATTATCAAATATTTTGGGCCAGTTCGAAATACGTTTTTATGATTTCAGTAAATTGGCAAATATCGCATCATTTATGAGTTATCCTTTTTCGTGTAAAAACATTGAGGAATCAGCTACTTAAATAGCAAGTCAGTTTAACATGGACTCATGTTCTGTTGAAAATGAGTTAGTGCAGATTATATCAGATATACATCTCAAAGCCACAGCATCTGATACAAAATTCTGGTGTTTTATATCTGAAGATAAATATCCGAATCTAAGGCAAATCGCCCTTCAACTGACGGCAATGTTTGGGTCAACTTACTTGTGCGAGTCTGCATTTTCTGAAATGAAGATAATTAAGTCAAAATATCGCAATCGACTAACTGACGAACATATGTCATCATGCTTGCGATTAGCACTCGGTAATTACGTACCATCTTATGAAAAGTATGCTGAGGACATGCAGTGCCACGCTTCAACATCCAAAGTCACTCTTTAGTTAAGTTTAGACACTAGAACTCGTTTGTTTTGTAAGAACCAATAAACTCGCAATTTTGAATAATTATGAGTTTTTTCAATGACATTTTAGAGCAGACCCACACTTACCTTGACTAAAAAAATGAATATTGTGCGAAAAAACTAATATCTATGCCACGATACACCCTACCTAGACGACAATCCTGCATCACACTTACTTAGTCTTAGTCTAACAATATTGAGGTAGATCGCCAGCAGTTCAAGTTTGAGCACCCCTGTCGTAGAGTAAAGGCCTCTGAAGATTTTCGTGTAGTCTTAGACAAAACATCGTAAAATCATTCCAATTTGTCACGGTGTAATCCTAAGAATCACAATTTGTATAAAATACTAATCTACTGTATCTATGATATAAGAATAACTTTAACAAAGATTAGTTTTTCTATTAAATCTTTAGTTTTGCGTTTTTTTTGTGTTTATGTACATTATGCTTTCTTTATTTATCACAAAAAAAATGAATACCTAAAAAAAGCCGTCTGAACTTTCAGTGGATGAGGTAACACACGTTCATCGAACTAGCATTAAAATTTACCTAACATTAGTTTCTAACAATGTAAAAATCCACCTCGATAACTAGTGTACCTTGAAATAACGCATTGTGTCATTTCTTATGTCTTTGGCATAATAGCGCTTCCTTTGATTGTCAATTCGTTTTGCGCTCGATATCGGTGATTTTCTAATTTCATTTAAGTAAAAACTTAATTTTTACACCGATTTCATAGGTTTAAATACCGGTTCAGGATCAAGTCAAAATTCTGCTTTTATCATTTATAGTTAATCGATGAGGAACATTGACTCATCGCAGATATGGTTACATACTATAATGAGCTCTGAGGAAGCCCATTCTGTGCCATTGGTACTTAGGTGACGTTGTGCGTTTAGTAGGAATTTTCAGCCAATCTACCCGGTTGCCAGTAGCACTTGCCTTCTGCATCGTCTTGCAAAAATGTTCATTATGGTTCAGACGTTTTGTATAATACTTATTAGTATCACACCTCTTGTTGATAGGATTCGGAAAATGAGCATGTTTGTAATCTCATCGAAGGATCCAACGATATAATCTCAGTCCAATCACGTTTTTCAAGTCAGTTTTTTCTAAAAAAGTTAACGTTGCTGAACCCGACATAATTATGTCGGGGCACTCCATTCCCCTAGCATCGTCGCTCAATTTGTTGGGCGTTAGTGTGGGAGCAAATATGTGCAGGCATAGAAAGGAGAGCTTCTTAAAAATTGGGGATATTATTTCTGACCAAAAAGCTTTATACTCCACAACAACTGTTAATTCTTTACAAAGCTCAAATTCGACCAACTACGGAATACTGCTCCCATGTACACTGCATTTGTTGGATTCTGTTCAGAGAAGAGCTGTTCGTCTGATTGGAGACCCGGAACTGACCGGCGGCCTTGATTCGCTGGAACATCGAAGAACGGTTGGCGACTTGAGTCTGTTCTACAAGTGTTTTTATGGAAAGTGTTCGAAGAAAGTAGCCCGCTTAATTCCTCCCAAAGCGGTGCATGTTAGAAATACACGTCCCGTTGGTGCTTCACATCCATATGAGGTTCAGCTTGTTACTCCGCGTACAACGCTTTTCAAGCAGTCTTTTATTGGAATAATCTGCCCAGCGCTGTGTTTCCCATCGAGTACAATTTACAGCGATTCAAGAACAACGTGAATCGCTTTTTCCGCACACATGCCGCTCCTAGAGTGGAGTTTTTTTAGGGACTTCCCTGCAGCACGTGTGCTAGACCCATAAAAAAAAAATTGCATATTAAGCTGAACGTTCATCTATAGTCTGATCAATGGATCTTTGCAGTCATGTGATCAACACGACGTCAAGAATATTCATACGATTTAATCGGCTGTCAATTCAGTGTTGGCGGTCTGAGTTTTAAATGACAATTTCAAAAGTCAAAATAGAATTTAAAATTTTTCATCCGGTTTGGTAATTAACGAAAACTACGGATATTTTAAATGTGTATGATGTGTAAAACACCCTAGTTCTTACTTGTGAAGGACATTTACCTCTCTGCATAAATCCAATGTCTAATATCACCTATTTTTATTTTTCAGCTATTAGATTATTTCGTTAGTAAATTTACTTTATGAGAAGTTTACAATTGTTATCTGTTAGTTATTTGAAGTTTGTGTAAAGTTTGTAATGAAATTACAATAAACACTTAACACAGCTTTATCAAATTTACATATAAGGCATTATAAAAACTGTAAAAAGTTGTACTGTAGAACTCATTAAATAAAATTTTAAAATAGAGAACTGCAATATGATACTTTTAAAGACAGAAAGATATTTCAGGACGAGGTTATAAAGTATGAATAGGAGCTATAAATTGCTTAAATCAATTTTAATATAACCTCAATCCGTCAAAGAATTATTCATTATTTTTATTGCCTATAAACTCGGCGGTACTGGCTTCTAAAACATGAAGCTATACCCTAACTCCAGGTTACTCGCTGTCTTTCTTGCATATGTACAAATAACCGAGACAGATAATAGAGCGAATGTTGTAAATAACTTCAGATGACAGAAGACCTACGTTTTTAAGTTTTTAAATATACTTAATATGTTGACAAGAAGAATAATATAGACGGATGTTTAGACTATATTCAGAGATTTATGACGTGCATGTAAAGAATCACTGATCGGACTATAAGCGTCTGTATTTATACCGGTGGAAACAATCTATGCTCGACATATCCACCGAGATAAATGACTAATAAAAGCAATATATATCCCCTCCACTTTGATTCTTATATCCTTTATGCGGTTAAGGTTTAAAGTTCTTTTGTAAATAAAAATTAATTTATTTTATTTGAAAGTATTTGTTGACGTTGCTTGCATTTGTGTAATCAAATGTATTTTGGCGGATTAGGGAGGAAATTAAACAATCAAAATTTCACAAGCTTTATTTTTTTCAACTGGAATCTGCCTGGACGAAATGTATTAAGCTGAATGGAGATTATGTTGAGAAATAATTTTTTGTTTTTATGTTAAAATGTTACGTACCTTGTTTTTTACAAGATTTTTTACTGTACTGTCCTCACTAAAAGCTTTTTTAACTCTACTGCTGCTGCTGCTGCTGCTGCTACCACTACCATTACTACTTTCCTCTAATGTGGTTTGTATTCTTAAAATAAAATAAGGCTTCTTTCTGTATTACTATACACCTTCTTAAGTGTTATTAATGAAATACATGTAATTCACATTATACTGTGATCGAAAGCTATACACCTGTTGAATGTGAGAGTTTGGTCGTTAAAGGCAATAACTTTTTCATAAACGATCTGAGTTATCTTTTAAAGTATTTCCAGTTAAAGTTCGTTTGTTTGAAGTTGATAGCACCCAACATGGGTTATAAACATTAAAATTTCATAAATCATAAGCGTCCGAAATTTCTCTACCAATTATTTGCATTTTTGGTTTTAATCACCTTTATTTTCTATCTCTATACAACAGTGCGGCCTTTTTCTAAAAAATGTTTTATTACATGCCTTCTAAACTTTACAATAAGCTACAAAGATTAACACATAAATAATGCCGACTTTTTAATATATTTAGCGGCTGCAGAATGTATCATTTTAGGTCCCTTTGGATGTAAACAAAGAAAGACTGCCTCGAACCGACGCGAAAACAATTGGCTCATTTTGGATTTTACGTGATTTCAACGAAAGTTCGGAATCAACTGATACCTTTACTAAAATGCGTCGTAGGCAAAGGTTCCCTCTACCGATTTTTTGTGGAATCGCTAGAATCGCATCTACTAAAAATGAGTTATCGCAGACACGTTCTTACTTGACATATTGCATTTCTAAAAAATAAGTAACTACGTGACTTTCCAGTTCGAAGCTTTCGAGAAACCATAATTAGATGAACTTAATTATGTCTTGTTTATCTGTACGACAATACTCTTTTTCCCAAGCGGACACCTATCGAAGTACTAATTGAAATAAGTGTAGAGTAACTTTAATCAATACTTGTTGCCAAACCGTAGCAACCAGATAGTGAACCTTGCTAAACTTTCTTTCTAATTTTTACAAACTCTACCGAGGCTATTAGAAGAATATTTAGCAAATCAAATGTTTCATAAAAATGTATTATTCTAAAATAAATAGCACCAATTAAGTCGTGTCAGCCGTACTTCCTCATTTTAATTTATAGACAAAATAGCCTCTTATACTGTAATCGAATGTAACGATATACGTATGTAATTGGAGTGTATTAAGTATATAGTGGCGTTCACGCATCATTTACCTACATTTATGATGCTCCTCAACGCACGTGTTTATATATACGATATTTTATAAAATTTAAACGCGTGGGAATAGAAAAATATCATGGACAAAGGCAGGTGTGAACGCAGTTCATAAATGAGTTTTCGCACAGCTAATCGGAGTTAAAAGATGCAGGATATGAATAATAATTATTGTCAAACTCGGAATAATCCCGAGAAAAAAGTAAAACAGTGTCAATTGGGTCTTTAACAAACAACTTGACGATTCAACGTAGGTCATAAACTGTTAAAAAGCGTACATACTTTCAAAGATTTAACCTTCCGATGTAACTTGAATGGAAACGATTGTTAATGTTCCGTTCCATACGGGACACTTATGGGACCACTTCGGTGTCTGCCTGTTACACCCGATTTTCCCCGAAGCTATTTGACATAAAAAGTTGAAATTTGGCACAAATATAAGAATTGGTACCCTAACCAGAACCGTGCAGTATTGAAAGTTAAATTTTGACTTAAGGGTTGTTGGGGGATAAAATCGGAAGAGAAAAATTTTTTTTTTTTGCCAGATCATCGAGTGGAGTGTCAAATGAAATCTTGTGAAAACACGACTGTAAAAATATATATGATGTAATACTCGCGCAAACTTTTCTTTATATTATTTTTAAAATCTTGCCAGGAATCGGACCTCCCTCCCCCCTATCTCGACAAGTACTGATCAAAAAATTTTGAAAAAATTCTGAAATATTTTCCATATTAAGTGAAAATTATCACGAGGGCATTACCTTGGATAATTTATCTGGCATAAAAAAATTATTTGTTTTGACAATATGGTGAAGGTTTTTTTGTTTAAACTTGTGAATTTAACCTTGATTAAGAGCTACAAAATATCAATACGTATTCAGTGCCATCAGTAATATACTCATATACTCTTCAGTACATTATTGCATTTGTCTAATCATAAATAAAATAACTTTCAATGATGACTGGTGACTAACGGATAAGTACCGAGACAAAATAATTTTATTTTATCTTTTATAATTAAACAAATATTTAGTAGTAAATATTTGTTTTAAACTATTCTACTAGATTAAAGATTGAGCTAGATTCATTTATTGGCTACTAGGTAACTAAGAAGCTATAACTGTTATACATTATTAACTAAGAAAAAACGTAAAACGAGATATTGGATCTTAAGATATATACATGTCAGAGACCTAATTAACGTGCTCTAGATAAGGAATTTATTTTATTTTAAAAGCAATCACCGTGCAGAACACTAATTGCGCAAATCCGACTTGCACTAGGCCGTTTTTTTCGAAAAATAGCAAAGAACAGGGATTATTAAAAATAAATTTTATCAAATCACGTCATTTAGTGGTCTAGCTATATATCTTTTATGTTTTTTTCAACACTTTTTTGAGCTGATATAAAATAGGCCTAGAACGCTAGCAATTTTAGGAAAAAGTCGTTTATTACTCTAATTTCCTTTGTGCAGAAATTGCTTAGCCAGAATCTATTTCTGTGTGTCAAGGTTTTGATCTTACGCTAATTTCGAATTGTTTAGTGACAGAAAAATGTGTGTAGTGGACTCTCGACCTAGAAGGTTTGGTAGTAAATAATCGGAATTTAAATATTATACTAATTTTAATCAAGAAGTTTTTTTTTGAGTCAAACATCGATTTTTCTTGGAATTTTTTTTTTAAGTCATTATTTAGTAGAATCCATTTTCTGAATTATTTAGAAGCTCACTCACACACAGTAACGACGCTTAAGAAAATTTTTAGATCCTGTTTTCAATCACGCATGCGTCCCATGTCATACCAATAAAATGGCTGCCAGCGCGGTCGCGGGTTGAGTTTACATCTGGATTTCAAGGAAAATCTTTTTATAACGTGCTCCGAAATTCATTATTAATAGTTTTCTAATAAGTAAATGACTCGTCTAACGTTATAATTGAAAATAATTATAAAAACGATGTCTAGAGGAAGTTTTTGTTGTGAGGGTAGTGCTTGTAAAAATATACGTGTGTATCTCCAAAGGAGTTAGTTTTTTTAGATTTCCCAAAAGATCCTAAAAGGTAATTTATTCATAATTCTTTATTTATATTCTGTAATATATTATTTAAAGATTATGCTAATTGTTATTTCATATTAGAGATACATTTGTAACACAGTTGATGTTTTATTATTGTTAAGTATTGGTTTATCTTATTCCCCTTGTACTTTTTTTTTGACTTCAGGGCAGAATTATGGTTATCAGCATGAATTAACGCATCATTGTCCTAACTTTCCGAAATCTTTCATATTAAGTTTGTGTGCTAGAATTAAGTTATATTATCTGCTAAAATTCGCTAGCCAAACTTTCAAAACTCAGTCTGGGCATGCAAAAGTAGTAATTCTCCAGAATGAGTTTGAATAAATCAGTGTATGGATTTAATTTTTCGATATAAGAAGTATATAGGTACGAAAAGTCATTAGTTGTATGAAACTTATTATATTAGATTTAACTAATGCTAAAATGGAGCAAAAAGGGTATTTACTTCATTCAGTTCAGAAGAAAGACGATCTCATTTTCAAATGATAATTTTAATTATTTTCAATCTCTTCAAATTACTGGGATTCGCTGAAATTTAAGGAGCATGATTGTTGACATTATACGCACGAAGCTGAAGGTGTGCAGAGATATATTCTCAAAATGAACATTTTTCCCCCCTGACAATATCTCTAATACTTGAAAAATATAAATTCAACAATGAGATATTTAAATGAATAACTTTGAGCGTTGAAGCCAAATGTATTTTTTACTTGTATTTTTTGTCTTTTTCCCTGTGTTTTGTAATAAGTAGAACTTGAATAATAAGAACTTGATAAAAAAAATGTTTTTTTAAAAAAAACTTTTCTCATTTTTTTCTTCCTTTCAATCAGTAGAATTCATTTTTATTCTACAGAATAAGATTTTTCTTGAAAGAAGGAATTTAAAAATTTGAAAAACTCGCAGTCATCATACCAGCAATATGGCGACAGGTCATGTGATTATTACAGACTCGAACCTCTTGAGATCAGAGGTGCCAAGTCGGACTGTCGCTACTGTGTTTGATTTTTACTGTGGTATTACGTTGTAACTTGTCTTAGCGCCGCAGTGAAGAACGATGTCGACAGTCTTATGCTTTAAAGTCGATCAATAATAGGGATGACGAGAAGAATATGAAAATTGGGATGAACCTCGACTAAACTTTTTACGCTGTCACTGCGCGTGCACTGTGCGTTATGCGCGTTATGTTGCAGTATATTATAAATTCCAGGAAAGAATTTAACAATTATCAGCCAGATAAATTAGTATCTTCAAATGTCTTTGTTAATGGTTATCAATTTCGCAAAAGGTTTTGCATCTTTAGTGGTGCACAGAATATTCATTAAATTTAGAGCCGAGATAGGATAAACCGAAATAGAAACAGAAACAATCATGCCTCTTTTACATATCTCGATTCCGATTTTGCTTGTCTAGCTACTTTAATTTCCACTGGCGTAATTATTAGATAGATCGCAATTTACAACACTCATTAAAATGAAAAGTCGGCATTTAGAGGACTACGGCTTTTGAAGCGAAAAGGCAACAAGTAGTCAAGTGAAGGTAGAGTCGACGGCGGCATCGGCATATTTGCAATGCAAATAAAGCACCTGCGTTTGAATTTTTCCCTGAGAAAAGTCCTTAAGTCAGTGGAGCACGTTATTTACGCTTACCTTTATTAGCGTCTCTAATGTTTCGTGTAACAGTTCACGACGGTCTTGAATATTA
This sequence comes from Pachyrhynchus sulphureomaculatus, assembly GCA_019049505.1. Lineage (NCBI taxonomy): Eukaryota > Metazoa > Arthropoda > Insecta > Coleoptera > Curculionidae > Pachyrhynchus > Pachyrhynchus sulphureomaculatus. The sequence continues at coordinate 213,087,513 of CM032446.1, forward strand.
TTAGCGAGTGGCATAATGGCAATGTTAGTTCTTATTTGTTACGAGCATGTCACCGATAAGAAGATCAGTTTATTTTATCAAGTTTTCAGGTCTTTGCGGACAGTAATATAAATTCGATGTGTGAAGGAATGCGTCAAAATTAAATTAACTGTGGTATAGCCTGTCCCAAAATATAAGATCCTGATTTTTCCCGTTTTAAGTGGGCAATATTAAAATTCTGACCTTTTGTTTATGATAGGTTGCAGAGATGGACTTCAGAATTTTATTCATTAATGCAAATAAATAAAATTATAAGTGTTTTTGGAGAAGTTTATTTATAGATACATGTAAAAACAATTGTATAAGAAGTACAAATATACAGTTTAAATGAATGGGGTTTACAACAGGGGACATATTGTATAAATAAAAATATATTTTAACTTAAGCTTAATTCGGTTTCACTATCACTGTTATCAGCTAAGGTAATTATCGGTGGTTTTATATTATTTACATAAATAGATGAATCTTCAACTTTAACAACGTGCTGAATGGAATGCTTCCAGCTTTCACAAGATATATTTATAACTTTTTTTACTAATTTAATCTCTGACACGCTTAAAGGAGAAACATTTTGTGCCCTTATTTTTGATTTAATTTGATGCCAAAAACGTTCAACTGGATTAAAGACACAATAATACGGAGGAAGCTGCAAAACAGTGTGTCCCATTTTCTCAGCCATACTATCACAAACATATTTCTTTTTTCAATTTATGGTCTTCCAAAACTTCCAAAACATCACTTTTTTATAACTAAAGTCAAAATAAATGTCATTTTCTAACATATATTCCTGTATTTCCGATTTGGTGTTGGCTGTATTAGGAACCTTATTTAGTAGACGACTATCGTAACTTGCATTGTCCATTACTATAACACTCTGTTCGGGAACATTTGGCAAAATGGAATTTTGAAACCAATTTTCAAAAAGTTCTGCGGTCGTGTCTTCGTGATAGTCCAAACTAGAATCTTTTATGTTTTTTACAGATAATAGTAGACAATTTGAAACTCAGCCCTTTTCAGATCCAGCACGCAAAATGGTTATTCGTTTACCTTTATTTAAAGGTGCGTTAGTCTGTCATTTTGTACTGCTGTCAACTCACCCTTTTTGCACAGTGTCATGGGTATCGAACCATGGTTCGTCAAAGTAAATTATTGGCCAATTCTCTGATCGATACTTTTTAATTTCTTGTAAATAAGTATGTCGCAAGATTCGTAATCTTCGTGACTCCATCACTACTTGCCTTTTGTTGATTTTTCGGAACGTGAATCCCATTCTTAAGAGAATTCTGTGAATGGTCAATCGGCCACAATGTATATTGGTCCCGTCCTGCACCAGTCTTAATTTTACTTTGTCTAATGTCGGCACCAACTGCTTTTCACACATAGAATATATTTTTCTCCTGATGACGTCTTTTTCACAATCGTCTACATCAGGGGTGCTCAAACTTGAACTGCTGACGATCTACCTCAATATTGTTAGACTACGATCGATCGACTCTGAGAGGCTGCAAGTAAGTGTGATGCAGGATTGTCGTCTAGGTAGGGTGTATCGTGGCATAGATATTAGTTTTCCGCACAATATGCATTTTTTTTTAGTCAAGGTAAGTGTAGGTCTGCTCTAAAATGTCAATGAAAAAACTCATAATTATTCAAAATTGCGAGTTTATTGGTTCTTACAAAACAAACGAATTCTAGTGTCTAAATTTAACTAAAGAGTGACTTTGGATGTTGAAGCGTGGCACTGCATGTCCTCAGCATACTTTTCATAAGATGGTACGTAATTACCGAGTGCTAATCGCAAGCATGATGACATATGTTCGTCAGTTAGTCGATTGCGATATTTTGACTTAATTATCTTCATTTCAGAAAATGCAGACTCGCACAAGTAAGTTGACCCAAACATTGCCGTCAGTTGAAGGGCGATTTGCCTTAGATTCAGATATTTATCTTCAGATATAGAACACCAGAATTTTGTATTAGATGCTGTGGCTTTGAGATGTATATCTGATATAATCTGCACTAACTCATTTTCAACAGAACATGAGTCCATGTTAAACTGACTTGCTATTTCAGTAGCTAATTCCTCAATGTTTTTACACGAAAAAGGATAACTCATAAATGATGCGATATTTGCCAATTTACTGAAATCATAAAAACGTATTTCGGATTGGCCCAAAATATTTGATAATTCTGCCTCATAAATATCATAATTCAACTGAGGAATCCTTGCTTTCAAAGACGGAAAATTTTTCAGATCCTTTCTTTTCAATTGATCTATCATAAGTTGCAATTTACTTTTGAATGCGTTTATTGCGCTAATCATCTCAATAATAGTTTTTCCTTTACCTTGAAGCTCCAAATTAATGGTGTTTAAATGCATTGTGATGTCTGTCAAAAATGCCAAATCAGTCAGCCATTTTCCGTTTTTCAGCATCTGAGTGTCATCACCTCTTTCGTCCAGAAAAGCTGTTATTTTGGGCAATAATTCTTGAAACCTTTCTAGGAATTTTCCGCGACTCAACCAACTGACGTCCGTGTGAAGAACTAAATCAGTGTGTTCAGCTGACTCACTATCTTCCAACTGCATTTTAAAGAGCCGTCGTTGCAAGCTACGTGCACGGATAGAATTCACAATTTTTATTGCAATGCCCATAATCTCCTCCATGTTTAGAACTTTTGAACACAAAACTTGTTGATGTATAATGCAATGGAGGAGAAAAAATGAAGGGAAATCATCATTAGCTCGACACAATGCCACAAAACCGTTTTTTTGTTTCCACCTTTGCTGGTGCTCCATCGGTTGTAATGCACACTAGTTTATATATTGGTAGCTTGTAGTTTGTTACAAAATTGAAGAAAACGTCATATATATCTTCGCACGGGTCTTTCCTTTCAGAGGAATCATTGTCAAAAACTCTTCCTTAGCCGACATGTCATTGAATACCATTCGAATAAAAATACGCAGCTGAGCAGTGTCTGTCATATCGGTGGATTCGTCGAACTGTAAAGAAAAGTATGTACATTCCATGATATCATGTTTTAGTTTATCTGCCATGTCCTGACTCATGACTTCAACACGCCTTGTGACAGTAGGACGAGATAAATGAAGTTCTCTAATAGCAGACATAATCTCTGTTTTATTTTTAAAATCTCCAAATAAAGTCTCACCCGCTTCAATAAATGCTTCCTTCACAACCAGTCCATCATCAAATGGTTTCTTGTGTTTCGCCAATATATGAGATATTTTAAATGACGCGATCGTTGCAGCTTTTGATTGTTTGGCTGGTCTTGTGAACATGGTTTGTTCTTTTTTCAAACAAGTTATCAAATCACGTACTTTTCGTTTTCTTAATTCACTCTGTGACGGAAAATCCTTTTCATAGTTTTTATGAACCGTTTTATGATGCCTCTTTAAGTTCCCACGCTTAGGTATTGCAACTGACGCACGGCAAATGAGACAAATGCACTTTTCCTTTACCATACAAAAGAAAAATTCTTCCTCCCAATCGTTATTAAAATGATAAGTTTTACTTTTCTTCGCCGCACTCATTTTGGACTATTTATTAATAAACTTTGTATCGATGTATCGCCTTCAAGTTACAACTCAGACTGACTCCTATTCCTGCAGACGCAACATTTATATCGGCGCGAACGAAGTCTCGAATATTCCCGTCAAACACGTCGCCCGAAGTTTCTAGAAAAATCGGCGGGAATCAAAAACGCGGCTTTTCTTTGACAAGTACCACGCGTTCTTTTGATAAAGCAGCCTTTTGCCGCTAGCAGGGGGTTATTACGATATAAGAAAGTGATGAGGGGGTTATTCTGGCCTAATTGTGGATTGAATAAATTTTAGTAGTTTATTCATTACATTTTGTTTTAGTTACCTAAAACAAAATCTGTGAATAGTTCTATATCGGAATTTTTTTCTCGAGATCGACTCAAAAAGCACTCGCGATCGACCGTTTGAGCACCCCTGGTCTACATGATGCATTTGAAAATCTTTCCGTTTTTTTCCTGTTCCTGAGTGATGGTTTTCCTACAATACCTTTAATCGTAGAAATTGGGGTTTTTGTTAGTTCACTGGTTTCTTGCAAAGCACTTTGTTTATTCAAATTTCTTTTTACCAAACTGTCGTAAACATTTTTCGCTATTTCTTTAGCGTCAAGTGATAAATGTTTTCTCTTGCGATAGCCACTTTTGCAATTTTCCCACGGACGCCACATAATTAAAATAGAACCGTTACGTTGTAAGTTGTAAGTAAAACTAAAAATAAAAATAATAAAAAGTATCTTTCGAATCTTAATGGGGACCTGTGGTCATTAGGCCGATATTATTAAATACTTAAAACACTCCAAACCGGGTTGCCAGGTAGTAAATATATAGGTAAAAATAGATCCAATATGATTGCAGGTGCAAGTGAGGGCGGTATACAAAGCAGGTAAAATAAAAATACGTTTATCGTAATACCTGGCAACTATGCACAAAACTTTAATAGGGTCGTTTATTGCCCCATCGAAAAAGCAAAAAGATAGGATCTTATATCTTGGGATTTACTTTATATCAATAATGTTATTCATATTATATACCTAGGCTGTCTGAAAAGTTCTCGGCCTGACATATAAATGGGTTAGAAACTGTGAAACCATCATTGTATTGGAAAGTTCTATCCTTTATATAAACACATGTAAAATTTTATTTCGATGTGTCGATTCATTCGGGTAGTAGCAGCTATTTAATATTGCAGTATCATTGATGTTTTTAAAATAGAAAAAATAAATATCGTGCAGTGATTAAATTCTTTTCTTCTTTAGATGGTTTAACACCAACAGAAATTCATCCGAAATTGTTAAAAGTGTATAAATATGCATCACTTGCACTTTCCACTGTAAAAAAATGGGCTGCTCTTTTTAAATCTGGTCGTACAAGCCTTGAAGATGATCAACGCGAAGGTCGTCCAAAAACTGCTACAACACCACAAATCATTCAACAAGTCCATGATATGGTGTTAGATGATCGACGAGTGAAAGTGCGTGAAATACCTGAGGCCATAGGCATCTCAAAAGAACGAATTGGAAATATTTTGCATGAAGAATTACATGTGAAAGAGCTTTGTGTAAGAAGGGTGCCGCATTTGCTGACAATTGACCAAAAACGCATTCGAATGCGTATTTGGATCGTTTTAAGCAAAATAAAATGGATTTCAAGCATCGTTTCATAACTATTGATGAATCTTGGATTGACCACTATACATCAGAGTGAAAAGAACAGTCGAAACAATGGATCGAAGCCGGTGGAAGTGCACCAAAAAAGGCAAAGACGGTTTTATCAGCAGGGAAGGTTATGGCAACAGTGAATTGGGTTTACAAAGGTGTTTTGTTGATCTATTATCTTCAGAAAGGTAAATACAATTAACTCTGAATATTACTGTAACCTTTTGGATCAGTTGGATGTAAAAATTCGTGAGAAAAGGCCTGCTTTAAAGAAGAAAAGAATCATTTTTCATCAAGACAATGCACGTATTCACATTAAAGTACGAATTGCTTGAACTTCAAGCGTATTCACCAGATTTGGTTCCCTCTGACTATTATCTGTTTCCAAACCTGAAAAAATTCCTGGCTGGAAAGCGTTTTACATCAAACAACGAAGCTATTGCAGTCGTGGATGGATATTTTACAGACCTTCCGGAGTCACTCTTTAATGATGGTTTTGAATTATTGGAAAAACGTTGGATTAAATGTATTAAGGTTTCTGGAGATAGTATTGAAAAATAAAACATATTTCTCGTCAAAAAAATGTTCTTTCATTGTTAGGCCGAGAACTTTTCAGACACATAGCAATAACGCCACATTGGTGGTTGGTAAAGTCCGTCCTTACATATACTGAAGTGACTTAACTTAATCCTTAAAGGGTAAAAACCATTAACCATAAATATACAACGAAATCAAATTTTATGGTTTTCTTTGGGTACTTCAGAAGCAGGTAAATCATGGACCGTACTTAAAAATATGATATCTGTTCGTTTTACCTGCTTGTAAACAAGAAAGGTGGATCTTAAATAATTATTAATGAAATTTTAATATGATTTTAATGGTGGTTATAAAACATGGCATTTACCATATTGGCACTTACTGTCTAGTAATGTAAATACAACCGTCACTTAGTTTAAGCTTTGTAATTATTGTTACTTCGTGTGCGATAGAGCAGCTTAGTCATGGAAAATATTTGCGAGTCAAGTGTATCTCAACAGGTTACCCCGTGCAAAAGTAGAAAACACTTATCTACTAATGCCAAGGAAATTGTAAAGAATGTTTATTCAACCCTAATGGAACGTGGTAATGTTAGCAGGCAAGCAGCGCTAGAAGAAACGGCCCCATAACAACCCTATTCTAGTGAAGGAAGAAAAGAAGTGATGCTAATATTGTCTCAAGGATAGATGGAAGTGATCAAGATATACTCGTAATACGGCGTAAAATTTACAAGATATACGAGGAACAACGTGTGCCCATATTGGTTAATTTAATGAAAAGGCTTGAGAGAGATGAAACCGTGATTAAATGTAGTAGGACAACACTATGGAAGTGTATTCAACATATGGGTTTCAAATTTAAAAAACTTGATAAAAGTTTTAATGGAGTCCAACAGAATTCAGGAATGGCGACTGGAATATTTAGAAAAAATAGGATTTTACAGAGACGAGCAAAGACCAATTATTTACTTAGATGAAACATGGTTCGACACATACGATACTCCGGAAAGGGGTTGGGTTGACTCAAGTGATAACTGTAAAACAAAAGCACCATCAAACAGAGGTAAAAGGATTACGATTTTGCATGCTGGATCTAAGGACGGATGGATTCCGAATGCAATCTCCCTGTCTGCAAAGAACATAAAATGTTCTTCTCACAGTTACCATGACGACACCACTGCCGAATTGTTTGAAAATTGGTTCCAAAACAAGCTAATTCCGAACATACCTCCAAATAATGTAATTGTCATGGACAACGCAAGCTATCATAGTAGGCAGTTAATTAAAGCGCCCTGCTCAAATGATACAAAAGCACCAATGCAAAACTACACGTACGATAATAACATTTACTTCCACGAAGTCATACCAAACAGCAACTGAGTTTTGAAGAGTTTAAACATAAAAAAGGAATATGTCTGTGCCAATATGTGCAAAGGATATGGGGCATAAAGTTTTAAGCATTCCACTATACCATTGTATATTTAATCCTATAGAGCAGGGGTGCTCAAACGGTCGATCGCGAGTGCTTTTTGAGTCGACCTCGAGAAAAAAATTCCGATATAGAACTATTCACAGATTTTGTTTTAGGTAACTAAAACAAAATGTAATGAATAACTACTACTAAAATTTATTCGATCCACAATTAGGTCAGAATAACCCTCTCATCACTTTCTTTTATCGTAATAACCCCCTGCTAGCGGCAAAAGGCGGCTTTATCAAAGGAACGCGCGGTACTTGTCGAAGAAAAGCCGCGTTTTTGATTCCCGCCGATTTTTCTAGAAACTTCGGACGGCGTGTTTGACGGGAACATTCGAGACTTCGTTCGCGCCTGCAGGAATAGGAGTCAGCCTGAGTTGTAACTTAAAGGCGATACATCGATACAAAGTTTATTAATAAATAGTCCAAAATGAGTGCGGCGAAGAAAAGTAAAACTTATCATTTTAATAACGATTGGGAGGAAGGATTTTTCTTTTGTATGGTAAAGGATAAGTGCATTTGCCGTGCGTCAGTTGCAATACCTAAGCGTGGGAACTTAGAGAGGCATGATAAAACGGTTCATAAAAACTATGAAAAGGATTTTCCGTCACAGAGTGAATTAAGAAAACGAAAAGTACGTGATTTGATAACTTGTTTGAAAAAAGAACAAACCATGTTCACAAGACCAGCCAAACAATCAAAAGTTGCAACGATCGCGTCATTTAAAATATCTCATATATTGGCGAAACACAAGAAATCATTTGATGATGGATTGGTTGTGAAGGAAGCATTTATCGAAGCGGGTGAGACTTTATTTGGAGATTTTAAAAATAAAACAGAGATTATGTCTGCTATTAGAGAACTTTAGTTATCTCGTCCGACTGTCACAAGTTGTTGAAGTCATGAGTCAGGACATGGCAGATAAACTAAAACATGATATCATGGAATGTATATACTTTTCTTTACAGTTCGACGAATCCACCGATATAACAGACACTGCCCAGCTGTGTATTTTTATTCGAATGGTATTCAATGACATGTCAGCTAAGAAAGAGTTTTTGACAATGATTCCTCTGAAAGGAAAGACCCGTGGCGAAGATATATATGAGGTTTTCTTCAATTTTGTAACAAACTACAAGCTACCAATATATAAACTAGTGTGTATTACAACCGATGGAGCACCAGCAATGACTGGAAACAAAAACGGTTTTGTGGCATTGTGTCGAGCTAATGATGATTTCCCTTCATTTTTCTCCTTCCATTGTATTATATATCAACAAATTTTGTGTTCAAAAGTTCTAAACATGGAGGAGATTATGGGCATTGCAATAAAAATTGTGAATTCTATCCGTGCACGTACCTTGCAATGACGGCTCTTTAAATTGCAGTTGGAAGATAGTGAGTCAGCTGAACACACTGATTTAGTTCTTCACACGGACGTCAGGTCAAAAGTAAATTGCAACTTATGATAGATCAGCTGAAAAGAAAGGATCTGAAAAATTTTCCGTCTTTGAAAGCAAGGATTCCTCAGTTGAATAATGATATTTATGAGGCAGAATTATCAAATATTTTGGGCCAATTCGAAATACGTTTTTATGATTTCAGTAAATTGGCAAATATCATTTATGAGTTATCCTTTTTCGTGTAAAAACATTGAGGAATTAGCTACTGAAATAGCAAGTCAGTTTAACATGGACTCATGTTCTGTTGAAAATGAGTTAGTGCAAATTATATCAGATATACATCTCAAAGCCACAGCATCTGATACAAAAAAAAGAATTATATTTGAAGATAAATATCCGAATCTAAGGCAAATCGCCCTTCAACTGACGGTAATGTTTGGGTCAACTTACTTGTGCGAGTCTGCATTTTCTGAAATGAAGATAATTAAGTCGAAATATCGCAATCGACTAACTGACGAACATATGTCATCATGCTTGCGATTAGCACTCGGTAATTACGTGCCATCTTATGAAAAGTATGCTGAGGACATGCAGTGCCACGCTTCAACACCCAAAGTCACTCTTTAGTTAAGTTTAGACACTAGAACTCGTTTGTTTTGTAAGAACCAATAAACTCGCAATTTTGAATAATTATGAGTTTTTTCATTGACATTTTAGAGCAGACCTACACTTACCTTGACTAAAAAAATGCATATTGTGCGGAAAACTAATATCTATGCCACGATACACCCTACCTAGACGACAATCCTGCATCACACTTACTTGCAGCCTCTCAGAGTCGATCGAACGTAGTCTAACAATATTGAGGTAGATCGCCAGCAGTTCAAGTTTGAGCACCCCTGCTATAGAGCATATTGAAAAATCATATATCCATATTGCAAATAATATAGAAAAACTAATAATTAGAACCAATGATAATGATAGCGATAGTGATATTATTTTAAGTGAATAATGTAATTAATTTTAATGAGTAAAATAGTAGTGGAATATTTGTAATAAAAATAATTGGTAATAATAAGATGATTTGTAATAAACATAAATAAAACATAGTATAAATATTGTTTAATGTCTCTCCAAAAACCAAAATTAATTAAATTCTAAGCAAAGTACTGACCTGTTCAATCATATTGGAATTTTACAGCTTGCACTAATAGGAGTCAGTTAGTCACTTCACTATATGTATGGACGGACTTTACCTGGAACAGATGTAAGCAAATAATTGACAAAGCTAAGGAAGCATATAATCAGAAAAGTAAAAACAATTTTTTCGCCGGTTCTAAAAATGTAAAATAGTCCTAGTCGGTAGTTACTCACTAAATCAAACATACAGCCAGTAACTCGGTCAGACTGGGGCATCAAAAAACTTCTAACCTTAATGAAATATCATTATACTCAAAAATATGTCAGTGAACCAATACCAGTTTTTTTTATAAGTAAGTAAGTTATACACTCTAGCTAATCAGCTTTAAAAGTTTGTTAGAAGAGAGGATCTTTTTCTTAAAAATATTCCTATTCGTGAATTATTTTTAAAAAATAAAATAAAGCTTTAAAAGTTACATTTTAAGAGAAGTTTTTTAGTAAATCCTTTCCCCTAGTTACTGATTGTTATTTTACTGTAACTGTATACACCCTTCGAATCAGTATTGCCTCCCCGCTCCTGCTCTTAGAACCTGAACAGGTAACTATGTTCAACATGACGGGCTGTTGGCCTGCCATTCTCTTCAGTAATTATTATGAACCTCACCCCGTTGAAATTTGAACTGCACAAGATGTTTTTTGCACCGAGGATAATCTGGAGCGATTCAAGACCAACGTGAATCGCCATTTCTGCACTCCAGCCGCTCCCGTGACTCCATGCAAAAGTATCCGCATTTCCTTTTTCTTTACTGAAAGTATTCTTTAAGGGGTAACACCACAGTGGCGAAATTCAAGCGTTTTTTGCATTTTTTTTTTCATGTGGAAGGGGCAGTAATTGAATAAAAATACTCAAGGATGTTAACAGGCATATTTTTAACCATGGAAAAAAATTATTTAAAAATATTATAAAATGGCGGCAATAGATATTATTAGATATCTTGAAATGAAAAGGCTCCACGGCACGCAGTATAACTGGAAAAAAATTATCTCTTTATCTACATTATAATAGCTAGAGAAATACGTAGAGGATTTTGAAAATATTGATTTCTGTAAAAATGGCAAGCATTCGAAGAAAAAGTTTGTTTTCGACCCAAAAAAGATGGTAGTTGTTTTTTAATAAAAAAGGGTATAATCAACTTATCGAAAATCGCGTTTAAAATTTGGAGTGAATACCAAAATTGTTCGAGTTATGCTGCGTGCCGTTTTAAAAAATCGTATTTCGAGAAAAACGTGTTCAAAGTTTTAAGTCACATTATGGATATCAAAAAATAAAAATTTTGAGTGTTTTAAATTTTTTACGATTAGTCTACAATCCCAGTTCCATAAAGCTGTCCTTCATAGCTTAAATTTTCCTCTGCATTTTCATTTCTTATCGATCTTAGTCCAGCGTGCGCCTCTTCTGCTGGATCCGTCAGTGACTGCTATAGGACTGGCAGACAATAGCCTAATACTGTCATTATTTTTAAAATACTTGTTAGACCATCATTGGAAGTACATACAGCATTAAGTACTTTTTCTCACTTGAGTAGGTCTTAGGAGCTAGACTCCAAAAAGCATTATTAAAACTTTCATTGCTGTTTTGTGTATATCCTCCCAAGCAACGTATAAGCAACTCGTCACGGCTCAGCTCTTCATAAATAGGTTTTATGACATGAAAAACTGTATCGGAAAGTGGTGGTTTATGATGGAAGGAGCCTAAGGAATTTGATGCTTGCGTCTTGTGATACAAAGTCGCCCATATATCTTTTCGCATGTTTCCAACAAAGTTTGGATTCCGCCGTATTGCCAAGCCATTATAAATTGTTAATTCATCAGTTAATTTGGCAGTTAATTTACCCTTCCCTCCGAGATTTATACTAACGTACTTTTGAACAAAGAAAATTTGAACTGAAAAATAAACTAATTCTAACGGATCTTTTAGTGTATTAGAGAAGTAAGAAATCGAAAGGTAAGTTGTGTCCTACATTATTCAAGCAGATATACCGCGCGCCATGGGGAGCCGTTTCGGAGCGCTTCGATGCGCTTCAAAAAGTGCTCGAAATTTCACACAAAAAAAATCGTGTAAACATAAAACCTTTTTCTCTTTATTTTTAAATCTTCAAAGTATGTTTTAAATCAATAAAAAAATCGATTTTGGTGAGTTCTACAGTGGTGTTACCCCTTAAGTCAAGATAACATCTTGTCCGATCGAAATAACATTGGCACCTACTCACAACTTTGTTCAAATTTCAGCATTTTCGGGGAGGGTCGACAACCCGGACCAACAAAGATAGAAGTAAAAACAATAGTGATGTTGTGTGCCTTTTAAGTATATTCGATCAAGTTAGCAATATATAGACCCCTTTGCGTAATTAACAGTATCTCAGACGAAAAATGAGGTTTAAAATTTCATTAATTTATATCGCTGGAGTTATCATCCTATTACGGCATAATATAGGTGATTTAAACGTTTTTAATCTGTTTCAGGCAGTTTATCATCCATTTAAATTACTTAATGAATAGTTTTAAAGCATTTTCGAAACCATCAATAATAAAAACACCGTTTCTTGAAAATAAATAACCCATCAAACACTACAACCATATATCTGCTTCCATAGAAAATAAAACGTCTTTAAGATGGTTCCCACCGATAAACTTCGCATTGTTTCTAAAGCTACTGCATATTCATTATTTTATTATGTGCAGTAGAATCGAAATAACGTTTTATGGTTTTAGTTTTATATTTTTTGAAGATGCATTTTTTGTTTGCATAGAAAACACCTTTGCTTATAAAGAAGATATTAAATTTGGGATGTCGGAACTGTGTTCTTTTCAAAGTTTTATTTATCGCAGAGTGAGTTCTCTCTATATTCTTGTAAATAAACAATCAACAGTAAGTTAAAAGGTCTACAACATCTTACGACGAAAATAAACGAAGTCAGTAATCGATACGGCCTGGAGCTTAAAATCAGCAAAACAAAGTACATGGTAATCAGCAAGTCTCCGGTTCCTGCTTCCCCCCAAATTTTTCGAATCGCGCCAGAAAACTAAGTCAAAGTTCTCACTCAGTCTTTCCTCTGAGCATTCTTTTTATAAGAGATCAAACGTTTTCAATAGGGTTGACGTCGGCGATTGTGAGGGCCACTCTAGTATTTTAACTTTCGCTTGCACCTTCCAGTTCCTACACAATTTGCTGCGGTGTTTTGTGTCATTAACTTCTTGCAGGACCCAATCCTCGTTTTTCCTTTTAAGCCAGCGTTTGGCAGTTGGTAACAAGGCTTTCTCGTAAATATCACACTTTTTTTTTCACATTTAAATTGTACGTCAAGAGATACAAATTACTAAACCCTTGTTTGGAAATGCATCCCAAAACATGCACTGTGATTGGATACTTGACGGTTCGCTGAACGAGACGATTGGTGGCTGTTGTCCAGGCCCGAGGAGTTGTCGCATATCCCCAAAAGGAAGCTTCATCCGCGAAGATCACGTTGTCCCAATCACGGTCGATGTTGTCGTGGGCCCAAGCGAGCAGCTTCGTGACGTGATTTTCGCCCAGAAAAGGTTTCTTCAACGTACTTCGGAATTTGACATCATGAGCACAAAGATGTTGTGTATATTCTTGTAAATAAACAATCAACAGTAACTTAAAGAGTCTACAACATCTTATGACAAAAATAAACGAAGTCAGTAATCGATACGGCCTGGAGCTTAATATCAGCAAAACAAAATTCATGGTAATCAGCAAGTCTCCCGTTCCTGCTTCCTTATGGATGATTAACAATCAACAAATATAAAAACTCTTCACAATATTCATATCTAGATTCTATGATAAACGAACAGTAGGATCACACTCGCAGGAAATTCGTTGCCGTATCGAAAAAGCTCGTGTTTCTTCAAAATAACATCACTTTTCAAAAGCTCAGCAATAAAATTAAATACAAAAATAAGTCTCCTAAGATGTTATGTCTCCAGAGTCGTTCTTTACGGTGTGGAATCTTGGACGCTGACTGAAGCCACTTCTAAAAAAGCATTTAAATCATGGCTATATCGCAGAATTTCAACAACAAAAAAAATACCTAACTAACAAACTTAACTAAGGTAATAAACACAAAACAAACAAAAAACAAAGAGTAAAGAAGTAAAACTTAGAGAGTAAATATAAATGAATATAAATGAATGCTTAGAAAGCAACAACCGAAAGATAACAAACAAGATACCAAGGTACAAAAAAAACAATGCACAAACATCCACAAGTGTCATAGCTGCCTCAAAGAGTCATCCTACAATATTCGCCTGTTGCAGCCAAGTGACACATTAAAAAAATCAACATCAGCCATATTGCCTCTGGCGTGAAGCCGTGCCGTGATGGGAGAATGTAAGGCATACTGTGAAAAGGTGCAATGACTCCTTATATTTCTGGGTGGAACAAAAAAATCAACAATCTCACAGATAGCCTAGGGTGCCGGGTCACTGACCTCTTGGTTGTTGCAGAAAAATTTGGATGGTGGATATTAAGATTCCTAGAAACAAAACCAATTCAATTGAATGAATATGGCACTCATAATAAGGTGACCATACCGGGGAACAGTATTCCAATAATGATCTCACCAAGGATTGATACAATGTGTCAATGCTAGAAAACTCCCCACCGACTCTGCAGATAAAGCCGAGCATTGTAAAGGCTCTATTGACCATGTAGTCGTAATGCAAGTGATAACTTAATTTTTGGGTGAAGGATTACAACCAGAGCTTTAACCTTATTCACAGTCTGCAAAACCCGTCCATCGATGCTATAGGAGAACGCAACAGCAGCACCGGCTCTACAAAAAGACACCTGACACTTGTCAACATTGAGGTCCAGGTCATTGGACTTACACCACACAGTAAAGGAATCAAGATCGTCGTGCAAAAGGCGACAATCCGTTAAAGAGTTCACAATTTTATAAATCTTGCAGTCCTCTGAAAAAGTAAGAAAGGACACTCTAAGTACGTATCCATATCATTAATAAAAATGTTAAACAAAAGAGGAGCCAAATGACTGCCCTGAGGCACGTTCGAGGTCATAGGAAAATCTTCAGAGACTCCCACTATACGAACAGACTGAACCCTTCCAGACAGATAACATTGGCGCCATCTCAACAAACGACCCCCCAATATCAAGCGCATAGACTACCAATGTCGACCGTATCGAAAGCCTTTGACAAGTCTGTATAAATTGCGTCCACCTGTAAGTGATTTTCAAGAGCGCTTGTAACAAAATGAGTGAAACACATTAAATTGGTGTTCGCTGATCTAGCATTGCAGAAACAGTGCTGATTCCGTGTCAAACCAGAAGTGACCCTTACCTTTATTTCATTAGTTATAATGTTTTCGAATAATTTGGGTATCGAACTTAAAATACTTATAGGTCTGTAATTCAGTATGTTCGATCTACTACCCTTTTTTGTGTTATGCAACTCTTCTTCCGTCGGTTGGGAAATTTTCCATACTTTAATGAAACAGTGAAAAGTTTGAGTAACGGCCTCATAGGGGAACATTTACAAGTATAAAGGAGTTTTTACTAACCATATTACCAACGAGGATGTCTTACGTCGCATGAACAAGAAAGTGGAGATTATGGAAACTGTTAAAATAGGAAAATTGGAGTATTTAGGACACGTAATGAGAAATTCCCACAGATATGGATTACTACAGCAAATACTCCAAGGTCGAAAGGTTTTTCGAAAAAGGAGACAAGGACGCAGACGTATCTCCTGTCTAAATAATCTGCGAAATTGGTTCTCAACAAATACTTACGGCTTTTCAGAGCTGCAATGGATAAAGTAATAACAGCCAAAATGATTGCTAACATTCGAACTGAATAGGCACTCTAAGAAGAAGAAGACAGTATGGAGCCCTGGAGTGCACCGCCATTGATACTGAAGGTGTCGGAAAGAAAAATCCGACCACTTGCAAAGAACAGCCTCCGAGGAAACTTTGGCTCATAAAGAAAACCTTTCCAATATACCATAAGGGCGTAGCTTAGCCAACAATCTGTTATACGATGGGATGGCGTAAATATATCAAGAACAAAAATCACCAGAGGCTGGCCATAATGTTTTAAAAATGAGTCAGATAAGTTAAGCTATCCCCTGTTGAATTGGCTTACAAAAGCCATATTAGTGATTACTAATCGTAATAGATCCTTCCAGATATTTTAAGAGATGCTGACTGATAGCCTTTTCCCTAACATTCTTCAATCTTACTAAAAGTAATACAAATGATCAGTAAGTGTTTTGGTATGGTCCTTTTGCCTTTATGGGTATTGACTCGAGTACATTTTCTGTTGTGTCGGATAAGTTGAGAAGCCTACAAAAAGTAATCTTGATTCGTTGGAACACGTTTTGAATACGATAACAGGTATCGTCTCAGCGCCAGAACATTTTTTGGCATCGAGCTTCATTACAATGAATCTAGGTACACTCTGTCAAGTAAGAATGTGACCGTGCGCATTCTTGAAAAAATGTGTTTCGTCACCTCCTGCATCAATGGCCTGGCATCTTTGAGGCATGCTGTCTATGAAATTTTCTGCATTCTCGCGCGACAATGATCACCAAATTTTTCGAATCTCACGAGAAAACTGAGTGAAAGTTCTCACTCAGTCTTTCCTCTGAGCATTCTTTTTACAACGGATCAAACGTTTTCAATAGGGTTGGCGTTCGGCGATTGTGGGGGCCACTCTAGTATTTTAACTCTCGCTTGCACCTTCCAGTTCCTACACAATTTGCTGCGGTGTTTTGAGTCATTAACTTCTTGCAGGATCCAATCCTCGTTTTTCCTTTTAAGCCAGCGATTGGCAGTTTGTAACAAGGCTTTCTCGTAAATATCACACATTTTTTTCACGTTTAAATTCTACGTCAAGAGATACAAATTACTGAACCCTGGTTTGGAAAAGCATCCCCAAACATGCACTGTGATTGGATACTTGACGGTTCGCTGAACGAGACGATTGGTGGCTGTAGTCCAGGCCCGAAGAGCTGTCGCATATTCCCAAAAGGAAGCTTCATCCGTGAAGATCACATTGTCCCAGTCACGGTCGATGTTGTCGTGGGCCCAAGCGAGCCGCTTCGTGACGTGATTTTCACCCAGAAAAGGTTTCTTCAACGTGCTTCGGAATTTGACATCATGAGCACGAAGATGTCGAATGGTCGCATGGGACACATTCAAACCCAATTTTCTTAATTTTTCCGCTCCTTGACGCAGCGTCAATTTCGAGTCCCGTGAAAATAAAGACACAATTTGTTTTTCGACTTTCGGGGTGACTTTGCCTATAGAGCCACGTTTTGGCATTTTTCGTCTCGTTAAAACAATTTACCCACTTCTTCACAAGCGATACCGACTTTTTAATATATTTATCGGCTACGGAATGTGTCATTTTAGGCCCCATTGGATAGGAACAAAAAAAGACAAACGAGTGACTCATTTTGGAATTTACGTGATTTCGACGAAAGTTCGGAATCGACTGATACTTTTACTAAAATGCGTCGTAGACAAAAGTTCCCTCTACCCATTTTTTTTTGAATTGCTACAATCACACTACCAAAAATGAATTACTTAGCAGACTGTAACTACATGTTTTTCACTAATTTACGACCTACTTTAGCTTACATTCATAACAATTGTTACCAATTGCAGCTTTAAGCTAGAACTATTAATTATATGCCATAAATAACATGTAATAAAATAATATTTTTCAAAAATTATAAAAAAAAGGATTCAGCTAGTTCTAAAGAGACTTTTATTTACCAGAAGAATTAACAAAGCCTAATGGAGTTAGTAGCAAGTTCTAAGAATGTTAATTAGAAGTGTAAGAAGAAATATAAGAGCACATATACATATCGACGCATGTTTTCTAATGATATTTTATTATTATTGCCTCTCTTGTCTTTGCAAAAATTACAATTGCACGGTTAAAATTAAGAAGTTATTTCGTTTCAGCGGCAAAATGAAAAAGGACAACATATTTCTAATAAGCAGTTGACTACAATTTTATCGCATTTTATGTTGGGTATAATTATGATTATGGAAAATAGTTATAACCGAGGCTTTAACTACTTGCGGTAGCAGCATGAGGCCTTCTTGAGTTACGTGGTCACGAAAGAATCTTCTTAATGGCTAGAGGCTATGTTTAGATACTATTTATTTTATAATTTATAATATAATAGTCTAGTACAGGTTCGAGGAAAAATATACTGCAGTTTTATTCAGAACTTAATACGAGAGTAAGGTTATTGCCTTTGTTAAAAAGTTATTGGATAAGTCCATTTAACTTAAATTTTATTGATTACAAATATGAACATTACGAGTAAAGATATATGTTGGAATAATTTATAGCTGAACTGATGCTTTATTTTTAGCAACATTTTTGTGTCTCATCAAAAATTGTTAAGCATAACATTTATTATACTGCACTGACTTAGCCGTTACTTGATGGAGATCCATAATAACTAGGAATAAAAATTTAAACAAATGTTTAAGATCACCACTTATGTTTATTATTGCTGACAATTGGTTCGACACACTGGGTCTTCTTCTGGAGCACGATGTAAATTAACTAACAAAGTATGTTTCAGAATAATTCGTAAACCCCCGATTTATTTTCTTTTTTTGTTTTACTTTTATTGTTTTTAATATATCGAGATTAATGTATTATTTGTACGGAAAGCGATATTTACGTGATTTCTATAGAAAAATTTTTGAATTTTATTAGTTAATTTTCCGGTATAAGTGAGTGTATGAAATTTTTCTTTGTTTAGTTGTTTGTACGGGTACACCAGTCCTATTGCTTTTTTAAATTGTTTTTTCATTGAAATATTATTTACGAAATCGCTCCTGTATCCATTGTTTATACTAATTTGTTTTATAATATTTAATTCTTTCTGAAAATTTTCTTCCGTTAATGGTGTATTTATTAGTCTATGGATGAAACTATTATAAGCCGAGATTTTATGTGTGAAATTAATCGATTTATTTGTCCGATAGTTTCATACATAACAGCGCTATCTTTTTCTTTATCAAAATAAATTGATTGATGTTTTGACAAAATATTGTAAATTCACACCTAAATATAGTATTAAAAATAGTAATGAATTAATAGCAAAAATTAATCCGTTAATTATACCAAGTAACTCCAGATTTATATCGTTTGATGTACAAAATCTTTTTCCTAGTATACCACCATCAGACGCTATAAATTTGGTCCAAAGATTACTCAATAAAAATAATGTTAACCCAACAATTAAACAAGAAATATTAGATATCTTAACATTGTACTTAGACCAGAATTATTTCGAATTTAACGATAACATTTATATAAGTAAGAAAGGTTTAATAATGGGAAACCCTCTTAGTCCAATTTTATCTGAAATTTTCATGGACCATTTAGAAGAACAAATCAGTAATTCTAATCTTTTTAAAAATTTCTTTTATTGGTACCGGTATGTAGATGATATATTAACTTGCTTTACAGGCACAGATCGACAATTAAAACTTTTTCTAGATTATATTAACCAACTTCATAATAATATTACTTTTACAACAGAAATAGAAACAAATAAATCGATTAATTTCCTAGATTCAAAAATATCAAACAAAATGAATAAACACGATTTTGAAATCTTCCATGAACCAACATACTCAGATATAACTATACACGCTAATTCTAACCACCCGTTCACACATAAAATCTCCATAGACTAATAAATACACCATTAACGGAAGAAAATTTTCAGAAATAATTAAATATTATAAAACAAATTAGTATAAACAATGGATACAGGAGTGATTTCGTAGATAATATTTTAATGAAAAAACAACTTAAAAAAGCAATAGGACTGGTGTACCCGTACAAACAACTAAACAAAGAAAAATTTCATACACTCACTTATACCAGAAAATTAACTAATAAAATTCAAAATTTTTTCCATAGAAATCATGTAAATATCGCTTTCCGTACAAATAACTCATTATCTCGACATATTAAAAATAATAAAAGTAAAACAAAATAAAAAAACCGGTCAAGTGCAAGTTGAACTTGCACAATTAGTGTTCCGTACGTAGATTGTTTTTAAAATAAAAATTTTTGTTAGGGTGGTATAAAATGATCAGTGACTTCACAAAACACACCCCAAATGAGTTTTCAACAAAGTTTTTTTTTCCAATCTTTACTGAAAACTGGTGACCTTGAAATTTTGTTTTTTTTTTTAAATACCAAAAAATTATTAAAGGTAATGCACTCGTGATAATTTTCGTTCAATCTATACCCCGTGGAGAATATTCTAGAATTTTTTCAAAATTTTTTGATCAGTACTTTTCGAGATAAGGCAGGGGACAGCGATTTTTTTAAAAGTAATACGGAGAAAAGTGTGCGCAAGTATTACAATATATATATATATATATATATATATATATATATATATATATATATATATATATATATATATATATATATATATATATATATATATATATGTATATGTATATGTATATATATATATATATATATATATATATATATATATATATATATATATATATATATATATATATATATACATATATATATTACTCGTGTTTTCACCAGCTTTCATTTGACACCACACTCGATGACCTAGTAAAAAAAAATTTTTTTCACTAGGTCACCCCTCAAAACGAACCCCTTAAGTCATGGTATGTTACGGTGGTATAAAATGATCAGTGACTTCACAAAACACACCCTAAATGAGTTTTCAACAAAGTTTGTTTCTAATCTTTACTGAAATCTGATGACCTTGAAATTTTTGTTTTTTTTATGTACCATATAAATTATTAAAAGTAATGCACTCGTGATAATTTTCGTTCAATCTACACCCCGTGGAGAATATTCCAGAATTTTTTCGAAATTTTTTGATAAGTACTTTTCGAGAAAAGGCCCGGGACAGCGATTTTTCGCGAATTTTAAAAATAATACAAAGAAAAGTGCGCGCAAGTATAATATTATATATATATATTTTTTACTCGTGTTTTCACAAGCTTTCATCTGACACCACACTCGATGACCTAGTAAAAAAAATTTTTTTTCATTTCCGACTTCACCCCCCAAAACTAACCCCTTAAGTCAAAATTTAATTCTCAAAACTACATGGCTCTGATGAGGCCATCAATTCCTATGTTATTACCAAATTTCACCTTTCTATGTCAAATAGTTTCGGAGAAAATCGGGTGTGACAGACAGACAGACAGACAGACAGACAGACAGACAGACAGACAGACAGACAGACAGACAGACACCGAAGTGATCTTATAAGTGTTCCGTACGGAACACTAAAAAAGAAAATAAATCGGGGGTTTACGAATTATGCTGTGACACTTGCAATAAAACGTATATAGGACAAACAGGCAGACCTTTTTATAAAAGAATAAACGAACATAAACAAAGCTTTAGAATGAAAAATAACAAATTTCATTACGCTAAACATTTAACAGAGGAAAATCATACATTCAATGAAGATTTCAAAATTTTACATAACGGAAAGAAAGTAAAATTACTGAACTGTTTAGATCAGGTAGAAACTAATCAGAAAAAATCCTCAGGTCTAGTACTCAACGATCAATTATGGGGGAGGGTTTCCTTTATTGAACTTGTTCTAGGTATTAAGGTAAATATTGTTAATGAATTTAGTACTTGTAATTAGGTAAACTATATATTCTGAAACATACTTTGTTAGTTAATTTACATCGTGCTTCAGACGAAGACACACACAGTGTGTGGAAACAATTGTCAGCAATAATAAACATAAGTGGTGTCTTAAACATTTGTTTAAATTTTTATTGCTAGATAACATTTATTGACTTTAAAATTTCTGACCACGTTATTAATACAGGATATCCCATAGTTTCAAATTTTGTCTGGCTTATTGCGCTAATGCATTAGGCGGAAGAGCAAGATGGGAACACAAAGCGTAAACCGTATCCTTGCAAACTGATTAGCTATGGAGCGATTTTTTGCTTTTTATATGCAACAGTTTTACAAAAATAATAATTCTGTGATTATTGCATAGCAGCGAAATTTTCACGTTCATTATCATTGCCATAGCGTAAATGAAGCCCCAGATATTTAACTGATTAAAAATAGATGCAGAAGTTTAAAGAAACTTGTTCGACGTTAAGTGAACGTCGGATAGGGGGGCCAAGGACATCTTATTCTCCGATGAGACACATTTCCATCTTAACGAGCACCTCAATGAATAGAATTACCAGTGGAATCTGCCAAATCCTAAACTGAAGCATCACAAGCCTTTACATTTCCTAAAAAAGTGATAGCTTGGGCCACAATGTCGCCACGTGAAAAAAGGCCCGTTCTTCGTTGATGATGACAGAAGACGTACAACAACTGTTAATTCCAAGTGGAAACGATTAGTGGCTTTACAAAAGTTCGATGGTTATCACCAGAGAACATAGTTTTAACAGGATAGGGCGATATCCCACAATTTCAAATACATTTTATGCTCACTCACTTTTCCCAAATAAAATAATTTCAGAAAGAAATGACATAAGTTGGCCTCCACGTAGGCTCGATTTGTTGTCGAAAGATTTTTTCTTGTGGGGATATCTCAAAACTAAAATCCTCAGTAACAACGATCAATTCCGGAAACAATTATCAGATATCCGATACGAAGTGGCAACGATCACGGAAACGATGTATCGCGCAGTGATTAATAAATAATCTCACTGCTTGCTGTTATTAAGTATTTTAAAATTTGTATTTTTATGGGATACTTGGTACTCAAATGGCTGATCGGGGAATTTACGATAGATTGTCATAGAATGCTGTAGTTATTGTGAAAAAGACGAATAAATGGCGGTAAGGTCTGTGACTGGTAATTTAAAAGCATTCATGCCCTCCGTCCGAGATTACTCAGCTATGTAAGCTGGCAACCATTACTGCCAAGAAGCGCGAACGTCAAGGTTCCATCCTACGTATATGAAAATGCAACTGGAAGAAGAACAGCAAGGATTCAAAAGTGGGCGCTCATGCACCGATACCGTATTCATTGTGAGACAGGTAAAAGAAAAATCCATAGAATACAACATTCCAGCATGCTTGTGCCCGATAGACTTAAAAAAAGCTTTTGACAAAGTGCAAATAGAAGACGTTATTCATCTATTATATAACAGAAACATCCCATTAGACCTAATTAAAACTATCGAGAATATATATAAAGACAATAAAGTAGTCGCAAGATTAGTAGAAGGAATGACAAAACCAATCAACTGTGAATTTGGAATCAGGCAGGGAGACTCTTTAAATCCTCTTCTATTTAATATTGTCACGGATGAAATTATAAAGAATGTCAAAAAGAAAGCCAAGTGGACTCGATCTACACTGATTCTTCAAGGCATTTGACAGGGTTAGCCATCAAAAACTGTTAGCAAAACTTGAGCGACCGATGAGGTTTCATGAACGCTCTGTAAGGTGGCTCGAGAGTATCTTGGTGGGACGCTCGCAGGGAGTGAAGATGGGAAGTTTTATATCCAATAGTATCGAGATGACCTCAGGAGTTCCTCAAGGTGGGCATTGTGCTCCATTACTATTTAACATCTTTATTAATGACATTCGTCAGGCTGTTCCTGACTGTAGCTTTCTTTTAATGCCGATGACTTGAAATTGTACCGTGAAATTGTGCCTGAGGCAGATTGCGTCAAGTTGCAAGAGAGCTTGAATCTGTTTGTGCATTGGTGCAATCATAATGGATTGTCTTTAAACCCTGGGAAAGTGTAGTACGATTAGTTTTTGTAGGAAAAAGAATAAAATAACCTTTCAGTACAAGGTTGGTGATGAGGATTTGTTACCGGTCAGTTCTTTGAAGGATTTAGGAGTCATAATGGACGCTCAGTTGTCGTTTAGGGAACACTACTCTTGCATGACAAGAAAGGCATTCCAAATGTTGGGACTTCTTTTTAGAATCGGAAGAGATCTGTCTATTGACTCAATGAAGAAGTTATACTGTTCTCTGGTAAGATCTCACCTTGAATATGCATCAGCGGTATGGTCACCTTACTACAGTGTTCACAGCGCAGGGATTGAACGTGTCCAGAATAAATTTATTGGAAATTGCTCTCATAGATTGGGGTTGGTTGGTGACAGAGGAGCCCTGGCTAGTATGCTTGGTCTGCGGACATTAGAGGACAGGAGAAGGGTGTCAGATCTTTCCACGATATTTAAATTGCTAAATGGTATTATTGATTGTCACCCCTCTTAGGGCAGATACAGTTGAAGGTTCCAGAACGCTGCTTAAGAAGAAATGAGATATTTGTCATCGGTCATCACGGTACTAACTATGGAGTCCACTCTCCATTAACTAGATCCTTGCTCTTCCTAAATAATAATCCTTCCATCAATCCATTTGGGGGCTCGCTGTCTGACTTTTAAGGGCAAGTCATTAAAGTGGTGTGTGACCACTGATATGTTTTCTGTTTATTAGATTGGGTGTTTTGAATTGTGATGTTATATCATTTTTTTTGTTCTATCTAAATACTCATTACTGTACTGTTGTTATTACTTTATATATTGAATATTATAACTTTTATAATGGGGTTTCCCGTCTATTGATAATAAATAAAAATAAATAAATATAGAATGGGTAACAGAGAACTTAAAATTATATGCTTTTCAGATGAAGCGATAATAATGGCTGAGACCAAGAACGATCTGCAGACGCTGTTACACAAATTCTACATAGCCGCAAAACAATATAATATGTCAATCTCAACTGAAAAAACCAAGACAATAGTATCATCAAAAGAACCGATTAGGTGCAAGCTGGTGGTGAAAGATAAACCAATAGAACAGGTGATGGAGGTGGATTACCTGGGTATCAGAATATCTAGTATCGGAAAAATCGAGGAAAAAGTAAAACATCAAGTCAACAAGGCTAATAGGATAGCGAGATGCATCAATGATGCCATATTTAGAAATAAATTCCTCTCCGTTGAGACCAAAACAAGAATATACAAGAGCGTAATACGACCAGGAATGATCTGACACATCTGAAACGAGACCCGATACAAGTATAACACAGGGAATGCTGGAATCAACTGAAATGAAAATACTTAGGGGATGTACAAACAAGACACTGAGGGATAGAGAAAGCAATGAAAACATAAGACACACGTGTAATATAGAAAATATCGACCAGTTATAAGAGGAAGAAAAGTGGAATGGGATCAACACATAGGAATGATAAACAATAGGATAGTACGGATAGCAAGAGACAACTCACCGAATGGAAGATCAATAGGACACAATCAAAAATGAACAAAGCCCATATTTCAGCATTGAAATACTATTCTCTCATCTGTAAGTCCATCTCGGGAATTATTTTGTCGTATCATGGCTAAGCAGTCGAGCTAGAATCGACAAACAAGAGCTGTAAGATACAACAATTGTATTGCTGACTACCCTCTTTCCGGCCTTCTTTAAAGGCCACAGACTAACAGAGCGTTATCCAGCTAAGCTAGCAACAATTACCACTAGAGACCGGATTATATGCAACATAAAAATCTTGAAATATGCATGCAAATATACATGAAAAATGCTTAAAATATGCATGAAAAGGGTCAAAATATGCAATATTAAATAATAATAAAAGTAGTAATTTTTAGTTTTTTATTTCAAAATCAGTATAAAATTAACAAGTTATCGACGATGTTTAAATTTAATTAACAATTATTTAACATTTTTTAAAATTATTTAACATTTGTATTCTTGTACACGTAAATAATAAGGTATTGTTCCAAATGTTGGGTAGTAAGATCGTGTCTTCGATCACTTAAAATATTTTTTATAAGTGAAAAAAGACCGTTTCACATCCACTGAGGTAACTAGGCAGTATTTGAATTTGGGTGCTATGTTAGCACTTATTGTTTCTGGCAAAAGTTCACCCGTCCCATTAATAAAACTATCAATTTGACACAAAGGTTCAAAGCCTGGGTTATTACACAAAATGTTTTCAAACTTCTCTTTAACTCTACGCGGGAATACATCTGGCAATGTGGAATTTATTTGACGGATTTTATTCATTACCTGAAGTGATTCTGTCAACGCCAAACCTCGAGTTTCAAGCTTTTTAATACCCGCAGGTATGTAGGAAAAGTGAGTGCTAATCAAAGCTATGTTTTTTTTAATATCAGAATCGTTAAATGCTTCCTTGGATTGACGAACTGCCATAGCCTCTGCACTATCGAAGTCATTTACTACACCTTTGATGGCCTCGAAATGTTCATTGTAAAATAGTACAGCTTCAATCCATGTTCCCCATCGAGTTACCACTGGTTCGGGAGATAAAGGCACATTTGGCAGTTTTTCTTTATAGGCGTTATTGCGAGCAGGTGCCTTAAGAAACACTTTCTTTGCTGATGAAATCAGTTTATTTACATTTCCAAACGTGGATCGTACTTCTTCAGCGAGTCGAGGGACTCCGTGAGCAAAGCACGTCACATGAATTAAATTTGGATAAAATACTTGGAGGACTTTGGCTGCCTTGATCGATCATATAGGGACCAGCATCTGAGAGAAATATAAACACTCTTTCATCTGCAGAAGATTCAGGAAATATTTTTTTAATACCCTCATTCACAAATCTCTCGATAGTAGACTGATTTGTCTTGCCAAGTTTTTTGCAGGCCACCAAATAGGAAGAAGAACGCTCTAATCTTAATGCACCCACAATTAAATTCGCAATATAGCGACCACAACTGTCGGTAGTTTCATCAGCTGAGTTCCAAATAATGTCATCCTTAAGTTCATTACGTATTTCTTCTAGAACATGTTGGTAAATTGTTGGTATGTAATTTTTACGCAGTGTTGATTCGTCTGGTATTGTTTGATTAAAGCAATATTTTCGCAGAAAATCTTTGAATGTAGGATTTGTAAGTTTGTGGAAAGAAATATTACTTGCAAGCAATGCGTCACATAACTCCATGCTAAAGTGGTTTTTTTGTTTGCCTATAGAAGTGGAATCACTGCTACTTGCTGCTGTTATCGTGGGCTTTTTTTTTGCAATCCTGCAATATGAAGACTTGTCTTGACATGCTGATCAATTTGAAACTTTTTTGAGCACGGCACATTTTTCTCGCAAACTCGACAATATAAAACATTTCCGTCGTATGTAAATGTTCCAAGATAATCAGGTACCCACGAAGAGACACTTTTTTTTGCGGGGTGGCATGGTACACGTTAAACTTTAACACAACACGTTAAAAATTGCAAAAAGACTACACTGATGCAAGCACGTCAACAATAATGTTAAAACTGATATCTTGTTTTAAAATAAAAATTCGTCTTCGAGAAAATTGTTTATTTGATCCACGCTCAAACAAATATTCTTAGAACTTAACTACTTATCACTTAATATCCCGACCAAGAAACAAAGGAATAAAATACCGTCGTAATTTTGGGTATTCCCTTGGCACTATAACCTAATCGATGTTTAGACTATTGTAGGTAATGTCCCGGCGATAAGATCAGTTCCAGACGGCGACATTAACAATACCCTGAGCAATTCAATTGCCTAGTAATACAGAGAAATATTGTAAATATAGGGAAAATATGCATCATTACTAGATTTTGGGTAAAATATGCAATAATCGGTGAGAATGGTCTAAATATGCAAATACATATGAAAATATGCAAATGCATATAATCCGGTCTCTAATTACCACCAACAAATATATAGTTCAGCTGACATTTGAAAAAGTTTGGTTTACTGTGTTCCCATAACATGGAGAGAACCGTTAGAGAGCATTTAAATTTTGTCATTAATGTGAATCGATTTATCGCTTAAAACATATCTCTTTTATGCCTTATCAAGAAGAAAGGAGACATATAAAAATTTTGATATAATATGTAATTAAAGTGACACTAGTACCTCAAGTACCTTTGTATATATACGTTATCATCACCAGAAAAATTAAATTACATGACTATTCCATCACTTAATTATCATTCCTTAAATAACAACAACACTTAATTTAAGGGGAATAAAATAAAAATGGGGGGGGTGAGCTCTATCTTTAATGTTTTCACATGTATGTAATTGCTATCGGACACGTCAAGCGGAACACACAGGTGGACGTCACTGTGGGAAAGAACGTTTCGCAGGTGGGAAAGTTGTAGGAAGAGAAATTTAGATGTTTTGGGGAAGTTTGGTACAAAAATAGAAATTGACACACATGGGCCACCTGTATGCACATGCAAGGGGATGCACGCTATATTAGAATTTTCCCGCGACTCTTTAAACTAATATGATTCTACATTTTAAGACATTTTAATTGTAATAATGGCGCACTTTTGTTGTTATTTTGGAAATGTAATGTCCTGAGCAGAATACAGGGATCTTTTAAGAACTAATTTTACGCAAATATTCACAAAGAGCTAGAAAATATTCTTCTAAATTTAACATAAAAATTCCACAATAGTTTACTTATCGGCAACAAATTTCAACTTATTTTCCACATTTTTTTTATGGGCACGGTACATGCGTTGCAACAATTTGCAAGTCATTATTTTTGTCTCACGAAAATCCCAACCACACTTACACTTAACTCTGCATTACAAATCTTTTCCTGAATTTGATATTTCACAACTTTCACTTCTGTAAATCAATATTTATTAACTATTATAATGTTTCGTTCTGTTTTTTCAACTACTTTGGCACCTGACTTGAATTATTTCCGTTTAAGAAATGCAACTAAACTACCAGACAAACGTAGAAATAGGCATTTTCCAGATGTTTACATCACAAAAACACACATGATACATGATATCTTGCATTGGATTATTTGGAAGACGTTTACCTACTATATCAAAATTTTAAACGATTTTATTGAATATAAAATCGACTTAGTTGTTAAAATATGCCGTGTGATAGAAAAGTAATGCAACTATTTTTTTTTTTTTTTAAATAAGAATATCCTCCTGAAGGTAGTTTCCTCGGGCAGCTACGCAACGACGGAGGCAGTGCTGAATAAGGGAGTCGAGGAATAATAAGACTTGTCGATAGAAAAGTAGATTGAGCGTTGATTTTAGAGGCCCCGATACCTTGGGGACAATCTATTGCTATTGACGATTTTTGATTTACTAATTTTCGCTTTCTTGTGCTTCATACTTCCGTAATGAAAATTTTTATTTTAAAAGCCATCAATGTACGGAACACTAATTGCGCAAGTCCAACTTGCACTTGACCGGTTATTTTATTTTAAGTTTAAGTTGTATGATTAATAATAAGCAAAAAAAATACGCTTATCATGAACATTTTTTAAAGAGCAAAATTAGAAAAAAGGGAGAAGTTTTTAATGATTTTCTAATATCAAGTATACTTTTAACCGTAACTAGAAAAAAATGTGCGACTTTTTTTGTCAATTTCGTACTGCTTTGAACGTAAAATTGACGGAGGCGCACTACAGCAGGCAAATTTTCATATTTTAAAACTCAATTTTTAAATAACACAGACAATGTGGGTATTTTTAATTCTTATTGTATTTTTAATTCTTGTGCTGTTAGTGTGCCACTTTCAGCTTCGGCGTTTTTGTCTCAGGGTTTTACTCAAAAATTCACACTTCATCATCATCGACATCACAGTCTTTTTGGGATGGAAGCTGCCATACCAACCAAACTGACATCGGAAATTCCCTCCTTAGCACAGTCAAATAGGTTGTCGGATCTAAAAGAAACGTCTAATCAAGGGGAAGTTCGAAAATATTCCATGAGTTCTTTCCATTTAGCAGATTTGTAGTGCCAAATCTTTTCGGGGTTTAGGCGCTCTCTGTCACTGATCGGTAGGAAACTCGATGTCGAAACCAATTTATGTTTGGAAAAATCTAATGACGGACGTTTTACGGTGACAGCGTAAATCTCTGGATTCAGTGATTAAAAACAGGTCAAGAAGACTGGTGAACTCTTCGTCTCGATCAAGAATCCGTGTTGGTTTCTTTGATAAGCTGAGTAAAGCGACAACTGATTGAGAATGATTTAACTTCACGACCTTGTTTCGTCGGTCGTATTTGAATAATTAAGCCATTTTAATGTTGTGGATATTAAAGTCACCCAGGATGGCAATTTCGGCACTTGGATAATTAATCTGTAAATGATCGATGGTGTCGGCAGGATAAGCGAAAAATATTCCAAAGTTAATATCACTTGGTAGTCGAAATTACGGTTCTCCAGAATCTCCTTTCCTTGGCCAAGACTAAAGTCGTACTCATTATAAAGAAAGTGTACTGTGCTGGTTGATGAACTGACCTTGGTTTCGCAGAGAGGGAGTACATATTGCTTATTTGATTGCAGATGTCGGTGTACTGAATGCATGTTTGAATTTAGATCTCGTATGTTACAAATATTTATTTTACAATTGCGATCTCTGCATTTTGACGCCCCTGAATCAGCCCCCACCAGAAGATTCGAACGGGGGGCTGTTGTACCTCTGGAATTTTTTGATCCTGGGAGCTTCATCATGCTATTTTTCACATATAGTATTACGAAATATAATATTCGAGTTATATTAACAAGAGCAAAAATAAAGGATATTAATTATATGCATATTTAACTTGTAAACATTGCTTAGGAACGTACTTTGGTTTGTAAAGCCGTTGGTTCTGGCCTATGAGCTTCTAGGCAATTAACACGTAGGCTGAAAAGTTTTTGGTCTGACTCATAGATATCGTCCTTTTGAGAAAATCCATATGATTTTTCGGAAGTACCAACCTTCAAACGATACGTGTCATGACATTTCGACGATTAGTTTATAAGTTACAGTGGTTTTAGTGACGCTACTTTTGATATTATTAATACATTGGAAAAAATCAAATTTCGCGTGTTGATTTAACACTGTTTTTTGATAGGAAAAAATACCGGTCAAGCAAAGCATTAGCTTAATAAGTGTTACGGGGACTCTGCCCGTAGAAAATCACTCATCATTTATTGGTATGCTGAATTTACACGCGGTTGTACAGATACAAATGGTGCTGAACGCTCTGGAAGCCCAAATGAGGTGGCTACACAGGAAAACATCAAAAAAATGCACAAAATTGTTTTAGATGCCCGTAAAGTGGAATTGCATGAGATAGCTGACACCCTAAAGATATTAAAAGAACGTGTTGGTTATATTTTACATGAACATTTGGGCATGATAAAACTCTGTTTGAAAAGGGTACCGCGTTTGCTTACAGTAGACCAAAAAAACAACAACGTGTTAATGATTCTGGGCGCTGTTTAAGCGCAATAAAAAGGATTTTTTATACTATACACCGGAATGAAATCGGCAGTCAGCTGAGTGGACAGCAGCCGTTGAAAGCTGCCCGAAGCAACCAAAGACACAACAGTCGACTGGGAAAGCTTTGGCCTCTGTATTTTGGGTTGCGCATGGAATAATTTTCATCGACTCTGCTCAGAAGGGAAAAACATCAATAGCGAATATTATATAAAGTTATTGGTGCGTTTGAAGGCAGAAATGGGAAAGAAACGGCCCCAAAGGCACAAGAAAAAGTGCTCTTTTATCAAGACAAGGCACCGTGTCACAAGTCAATGGTTACGATGGTAAAATTACATAAATTGAAGTTCGAATTGCTTCCTCATCCCCTGTATTCTCCAGATTTGGCCCTCAGCGACTATTATGAAATCGCAGACCTCAAAGAAATGCTCGCGGGAAAGAGATTTGGCTCCAATAAAGAAGTTGTAGCCGAAACTGAGGCCTATTTTGAAGGCAAACACAAATCCTTCTAAAAGACAGGTATAGAAATGTTAGAAAAGCGTTGGACTGATTGTATCGCTCTTGAAGGACTTCAGCCTTCGTGTTATACACTCATTCACATCTTGTATGCAATTCCCAATTTTTGAATTGAGACGTTAGTGAATGCGCTATAGAAAATCTAATGTTCAGGTTTTTTTTAAAAAATTTTATATTTTAATATAACTGAATAATCTCATTCAAATATAGCAATGTGTCATCAACAATACGAATATAATTGATAGCACAACGTTTCTCAATATTTTGACGGGTCATATTCATCATTCATAAACACCTTACATGTTCAAAATGTGTTCATTATTCAAACCAAGAACCCCGAGAAATTCTTATAATATTACGGAAATGATACAAATTTTATTGACCCTCCCTCCTCTCACTCCTACTCCTAAAGCGATATCGCTCCAAAACTGTAGGTTCCTATGTCACCTTTGTATGTATACCAAATATCTGATTTCCTTGGAGTGTTACTATGCCAATAGACAACCGGTGAAAATTGGGAACTATATTTTATCTGATTTAGGATGCCTGAAATAGCAAAAAAGCAAACTTCTCTAATCAAAACAATACATTTATATGAAGGTGTCCTATGTAGCACTGTGTCGAGTCCATCTAGGTGTAAGCGAGTTTTAAAGCATCGGTGAGATTGAAATAACTATTTTTATGACCTTATAATCTAATATATTTCTTTTAGTTCCTACATATTAAACCTTTGTCAGCTACTAGCTTTTTCAAGATTTTGCTTCTTATAAATCTTCATTAACCCAAACTCGCTGTGCTATAAGACACGACGTTAGCCAAGGAAGTAAGAAACGAGTTTTTAATAAATACCACTGTCAAGAAATTTGAGATATACTTTTTAGTTATTATCAAAAATTCCCAATTTTTGAATTGAAACGTTAGTGAATACACTATAGAAAATCGAAAATTGATTTTTTTTTCAATTTTATTAATAATGTATAATTTATAATGTAAAATATAAATGAATAATCTCATTCAAATATAACACAAGTAGTGTATGATCGTTTGAAATTTAAAAGTTTTAGGCGCTCAGAATCTTAAAAATAACCAGCCAAGTACAAGTCGGACTTGCGCAATTAGTGTTTCATACGTTGATTCCTTTAAAAATAAAAATTTTTGTTACAGATAAATTATTAAAGGCAATGCACTCGCGATAATTTTCGTTCAATCTACACCCTGCTGAGAATACTCCAGAATTTTTTCAAAATTTTTTGATCAGTACTTTTTGAGATAAGGTGGGGGACAGCGATTTTTGGCAATTATTTAAAAAATAATACAAAGAAAAGTGTGCGCAGGTAATACATTATATATTTTTTTGAACTCGTGTTTTCACCATCTTTCATTTGACACCCCACTCGATGACCGGCTAAATTTTTTTTTCACTTCTGATTTCACCCCTAACCTTTTAAAAAATGTAACTTTCAAAACTACAGGGCTCTGATGGGGCCATCAATTCCTATATTGGTACCAAATCTCATCATCATTATATCAAATAGATTCAGAGAGAATTGGGTATGACAGACGGACAGACAGACAGCGAAGTGATCTTATAACAAGACGGTCTTTTAAAAACACAATTTCGGCAACAAATTGCTTGTTTTAAGTAAGTATGTATCTTGTATAGCTAAAAAAATATATTTGATTTAATTTTAAAATGTAACTTATTAAAAAATTACCTTAAAATTAACGTCCAATAAGAGTTTACGGGAAGGCAAAGGCAAATCACCCCTAGTATCATACCTAGTAGAGCCCTCTCACTTTGTGCTGTTCGGAAGCGGCATTAAACTGTAGGGGTCTTTGTGTGTAGAACACTTAAAAAAACGCACGAACCGCAGGGAAAGACGAGAGGATCGCCTATATCCGTATTGGATATGGCACTTCGAGAAAAAAAGAAGAACAGTTTGAATGAAAAAAAAACATCATTCAGAGAAATTTAATTATATTTATACATAAATCTTTAGTCGTTTTTGAAATAAAAGTGGTTACTCTTATTTTGAATGCCTTGTATAAGTAAAAGAAATTTACCAAATGCTCGACATATTAACTTGTTTCAGACTTTATTATCACGAGGATTATCACCCTATGCAAGGATGGTATTACACTTGCCTCCCTGACGTAACTAATTCTCCTTCTCAGTCGCAGACTAATGCCTTCATTTCTGCAGTATTAATTCTTGCCCGGATGCTCCTTTGGTAGTTGCACAAAGTCGATTATTCTTTGAGGAGATGTTAATTAATTTCAGCATCGTGTAATTGGGCAACTTTTTGTCAACACTCGATCCGTTAAGATGGGGTTTTTAAAGTAACTCAGCCCCTGTATTTTATTGCTTTTAACCCCTTTGAAGCATGACTTGGTTAAAATTTACGCCTTGGTGGCCAATAATTACTTATAAAGCCGAAGTTAGGATGTCAGTTTAATAAGTTTATATCATATATGCCTAAAGTAACATGACTAATTTGCTGGCCAGGTTCTAAACACTAGTAACTTGTTTCGAAGTTTTGACTTTTATACCGTCATCCTCAGGATATTATAATTTGAATATTTGGTTAATTATAACCTTTTTAAGAAAAAAACTCAATTTTTGTGGGGTAAAATATATTATGTAAATTAAGCTTAATTTTTTTATTATTTAAAATTATAGAAAACTTATTTTCTAATAACATGTATTCTTTTTTTCAGGTGAGTACAAGTGACCATTATTGATGGTATTAAGATAGATTAAAAACTGGAACCTCAAAAGCTGAAAGGCAAGGGTACGTAAAAAATGGTGGAGGTTATCATATTATCATATGGTAAAATTTCAAGAGTTCTAATAACCGATGAAGCGCAAGTTGAACTTGCGCAATCAGTGTTCTGTACAAAATTTTTGATACGGATGTATAACCTGATCCGTGACTTCACAAAACACACCTCCAAATGAGTTTTCAACCAAGTTTGTTTCCGATCTTCATTGAAAACTGATAATCTTGAAATTTTTGTAACTAACCCCTTAAGTCAAAATTTAACATTCAAAACTACACGGCGCTAATTCGGCCATCTATTCCTATATTTGTGACAAATTTGAACTTTCTATGTCAAATAATTGACAAAGACAGATGGACGGATACCGAAGTGATCCCATAAGTGTTCTGTACAGAACACTTATGGGATCACTTCGGTATCCGTAAGTGTTATGTACGGAACACTAAAAACGGAGTCCTTTTACTGATATATTTTTGCCGGATATGATCTTCCTGATTAAGAAGACGGAGATTTTTGCATAAATTTAATGAAATAATTAATTGTAATTACACGTATAAATACATTCTGACATCTCAATAAAACAACAATTTTTAATGACGAAAAAAGTTTCAACTCTGTCGGAAGTGAATCGTCAACAGAGGAAATCGGAAAGCGGTTTTTTTTTTTCGATTTAATTGTGCCTTTAAATTAAAGTACAGTTAGACGAAGTAATTTCATTTATCAATCGATGGTCTGAACCTATTAAAACTAGATAAACCTGTTGTTCTGAATAAGATAGTCAGGATGTTGTGCATTAAAAGACGCAGGCTTATGTATTATTACGTTGTTTTTATTTTTTGTGTGGTTTATATCATTCTTGTATATTTTATTGTATTTTATATATTACTACCATGTACCTGCGTAGATTTGCGTTGTCTAAGTAGAAAAATACATAAAAAAGCCACGAAGGTCTCATTACTCACCAATAACCCAAACGAACTTTCACATATACGTATTTGCGATAAGATTTGCAACTACAATCTTCTGCGAAGAAATTTTCAGATTTTTGTTACAGGTATCTGCATTTTCTATTTATGAATTATGAGATAACTTCGTACACGGTGCAATGCAATGTTATCCAGATCCCTGTTCATCAATCTCTTACTAGCTTACAATCTTGTCATTGTTTCTAAACCAATTTTAAACAAATATATTGGAAAATATGTATGTACATATACCAAAGTACCCAGTACGAGGTATGCGTTTCTTCGGTACAATTCGTTGTATCTTACCATTATTGGCCGTAAGTACTGACATAAGTACTAGAAAATTCTGCTTTCACGTTTGTCGATCCTACCCCGACTGATGAGCTGATGCGGCGAAAGGCGCCTCGAGATAGATTGATGAATAAGAGAACAGTGGGTAGACTGCTGAACTATGAGCCTTCGTCGGGTTTTAGTTATTTTATATTGAACCATGTACATATATATATATATATATATATATATATATATATATATATATATATATATATATATATATATATATATATGTATATGTATATATATATATATATATATATATATATATATATATATATATATATATATATATATATATATGTATATATATATATATATATATATATATATATATATATATATATATTATATATGTATATATATATATATAATATATATATATATATATATATATATATATATATATATATATATATATATA
The DNA here is from genome assembly GCA_019049505.1 of Pachyrhynchus sulphureomaculatus. Lineage (NCBI taxonomy): Eukaryota > Metazoa > Arthropoda > Insecta > Coleoptera > Curculionidae > Pachyrhynchus > Pachyrhynchus sulphureomaculatus. The sequence continues at coordinate 213,123,653 of CM032446.1, forward strand.
TATATATATATGTATATATATATATATATATATATATATATATATATATATGTATATATATATGTATATATATATATATATATATATATATATATATATATATATATATATATATATATATATATATATATATTCTTCTAATCCTCAAAATATTTGGAGAAAGCCTTAAGTCAATTTTACGGTTTTTTCTTTATTTCCTCTATCATAACAAAACCTCGTCCTTTTAATTAGTGGAAACAAAAAAAAAAAGTAGCATGCTGCCATCTCTTGAGAATACGGCAGCTAAGGCATCAATATGATTGATTTTTCGCTCAATTATCACAAAATAATAGTGAAATGTGAGCTGGAGCGTTATAGTGGGGCAAAGTCTAAAAATTCTTTTCGTGCATTTATGGTCGCTTGAATTGCTCGCATAAACGTCATAAAACTGCTAACTAATACTCTTTGTTGGCCGTACTTATGGTAAAAACTCATAATAGGCGACGCCGTTGTAATCGAAAAAAGCAGTAGCCTTAATATTCCATCCAACTTCGGTTGCTTTTTTTGATCATAGTTTTAAAGAAAATTTCGGGATGATCGAACCTTTGTTTTAATATCATAATCGTACATCCATGTTTTCTCACCTATTATGACACGACACATTTGAGTAATTCTGAGTTATTGGTAATGTCGGTTAACAATTGTTCTACGTTGTTTTATATATATCATAATCGTAGGTAGTAAGTACAATTCGAGAATATAAAGAAGTCGAATGCCTAAGGATGCCTCTATCTCACGGTAAATCACATGCCGATCCTCTCCTATCATGTTGCGCACAACATTGATGTTTTTTGAAGCAACAAGCGATTTTGGACGACCTTCACGAAATTCAACGATGACGGAAGCACGACTATGACGAAATTCTGCAAACCAATTGTAAACAGTCTTTTCTGATGGTGATTCATTACCAAAAGGAGAACGAAGCGATTCAAGGCATTGCTGTTGAGTTAGGCCTTTACTAAAATCGTAAGAACTCATTCAACGAAAACCTTCCCGTGAAATTTCCATTTGTTAACAAAACTGTTTTTTTTTAAATGCTCAATGTAAACAAACTACTCAGCCAATTTCTGAGCTGCCACAGTTTTTAACAATAACAAATCTCAAATTTTACAACAATGGTAATGTCACATCTCAATAACGCCATCTAGTGGTGGTTTGTAAAAACTTAAAACTCCTAACAAGCTTTTTTATATGTAATGATTAAACTTCCATAGATAGAAGTGAATAAGATGTGTGTTTGTTTGCACCTACAAAAATTTCTGAAAATCGAGAGTTGTAGTGTAAAAAAATACACATTTCATAAGTGGGTTTGGGGGGAATATCTGAACAGTGCGAAGGAGAAAAGATACAATAAATAAAAATTTGTGAGTAAACAGATATAAGAAAAGGACTTAGAACATTTATTGTAAGAGGTTAACTGATCGACGAAAGTATCGAGTCCAGGCGCGGCGAAAACAGCGGCGTTGCCGGACTGACGTAGAAGTATAAAGTGACAAATGAATATCGATCTGAGAAGTAAGGGACTTCCAAAGAGTAGATCTGAGTAACTTACTTAACGCGGAACGATAAAAAGAAAAATGAGTAGTGAAGACGAGGGAAAACGAAAAAAATCGAGCGGAGGCCTTGCTGAAACGTTTGGAAAGAGTACTAAAACAAGAAGATCTCCGGACAGAAGAAATAAAAATGAAGATAAAATAGAATTGTTAATAGAAATGATCCAGGAAATAAAAACTGATATGAAGGAAATCAAACAAGAACAAAAGAAATACCAGAAAGAAATTATGGAGGTTAAAAAGGAACATTTAAGACTAACAGAAGAAAATAAGGAATTAAAGGAGAACATGCAACGTATGAATGTAAAGCTGGAGAACATAGAAAGAGAAAAGAGGAGGAACAATATAGTCATACAAGGCCTGACAGTCAATACCAATGACGAAGATACATTAAAGGAAAACATTAAAACATTCATTAAGAAATATATGGGAGTGGAAGTAAGAGTTAAAAGCACAAGAAAAATGGGGGAAAAACTTGTCTGCTAGAATTAGAAAATGGAAGAGATAAACAAATAGTAATGGAAAATAAAAATAAGCTGAAAGGAGTAAAGGAACAAAAGATCTACATCAATGATGATATGTCGCCAGAACAAAGACTAATACAGAAGAAAATTAGAATGCAAGCCAAACAGGAGGAAAGAGAGGTAAAGTGGGGTTTGGAAGAATGATGATAGACGAAGAGAGATGGACAGGGACATGCTTGAAAAATGTAAAAAGAAATAAAATCCAAAAAACCAATAGAAATGAGGAGGACAAACCAAGAAAATGTGATGACGAAAACCGCAATGAAAAACGACAAGGGAACGGGAAAGGAAGCAGAAAAGGAACAAGAATTTAATGTGAAAGAGACGAGAGAAAGAACAATAGAAACTTGAAGAATGGGCACATAGAACATAAGAGGACTGAATGGGAAGGAGGTGGAATTGATAAATGAGTTTGAAGGGACGGGCTTGGAAATATTGACAATTATCGAAACAAAGAGAAAGGGACAATAACGAATAAGTTTAAATAATGAACATACGAGGCTGGTTTGAAAAGTCCGTGCAAAAATAAAAACTACTTATGTGTTTGGGGTAAACCTTTTTTATTTTTCAACATAGTCTCCTTTTAGGCTTATACACTTCGTCCAACGATGTTCTAGTTTGTTGATCCCTTCCGAATAATAGGATTTGTCCAAGTCTGCAAAATATCCATTAGTGTATGCAATCACCTCCTCGTTTGAATAAAATCTTTGTCCCGCCAGCCATTTCTCCAAGTCTGGAGAATAGGGGGGGATGTGAAACGAGTTGGAATCCTATTTCCATTAATTTTGCGACCACAACTGCTGAGATGTGTGCTGGTGCGTTGTCGTGATGGAAAAGGACTTTCTTGTGGGCCAATCGCGGGCGTTTTTCTTGCAGCTCGGTTTTCAAACGGTCCAATAACGATGAATAATATTCACCTGTAATAGTTTTACCCTTTTCCAGATAGTCGATGAGGATTATCCCTTGCGAATCCCAAAAGACAGTCGCCATAACCTTTCCGGCCGAAGGAACGGTCTTCGCCTTTTTTGGTGCAGATTCCCCTTGGTAACCCATTGTTTAGATTGTTGTTTGGTCTCAGGAGTATAGTAATGTATCCATGTTTCATCCACAGTGACAAAACGACGCTTAAAGTCCTTCTGATTCTTCTGGAACAGCTGCAAACCATCCTTGCAACACTTCACACGATTCCGTTTTTGGTTAAGCGTGAGCAATCGCGGCACCCATCTTGCGGATAGCTTTCTCATGTCCAAATGTTTATGCAAAATATTATGTACCCGTTCAGTCGAGATGCCCACAGCACTAGCAATCTCACGGACCTTAACTTTTCCATCATCATGGATTTGATCAATGATTTCTGGAGTCGTAACCTCCACAGGCCGTCCAGAACATTCAGCGTCACTTGTGCCCATATGGCCAGTCCGAAAATTTTGAAACCACTTATAAACTGTTCTAATTGAAGGTGCAGAGTCACCATAATGTTTATCAAGCTTCTCTTTAGTCTCCTGAGGCGTTTTGCCTTTCATAAAGTAATGTTTAATCACCACACGAAATTCTTTTTCGTCTTGAAAATCACTCGACTTCCTTGATTCACACGAATGCCAAACACAAAGAAATAGACCAATATGGCTGAAACTTAGTGTTCATTCAAGGGATGCTACTAACTAAACATGACCTCGATACGCGCCGGTGGTGCCATCTCTCGGACTTTGCACGGACTTTTCAAACCAGCCTCGTACATTGATATAGGGAAATGGCAAAGAATAGAGACAGATGGAAGAAGTTTATATGTGGAGATTGAGAGGGAAAAAAAGGAGAATGTATAACTGCCCTACACCATATGGTAGAAGAGATATACGATTATATATATATATATATATATATATATATATATATATATATATATATATATATATATATAATCTTCCATCTGCTTTACAAAAAATTTGTCAACAAATCGCTGCGGATAAAAGACACTATTTTTTTAAAAGCATTTCAAGTAATTTTAATTTTTTATACCACAGCTTATTAATTACAAATAGAAATTTAAAAACCAAAATTGTAATAGAGATTCTGAGAATTTTCTCGATAATCAACGTTACTACATATATTTAGCAAACATGTATGTCAACATAACGTATAGAGGCATTATTTGATAACTAAAGATTGTCTCTATTTTACGCACTGTGTCAGTTCACTATGGACACATGACCGATTTTCCCATGCGTATTTTAGATAACGAATAATTACTGACGATATGGGTACAAAAGTATTAAAAGTTGTCTAATTTACAATTTCAATTGGTATTTAGATAAAATAATTATCTTGTCTGGGATAACAGTTACTATTAATTATTAACTTTGTGTTATTTTCTTTTAAACGCCATTTCTGAACCGGTAAATTCATTAGTTTAAAATCACACTATGCATAAAATCCAGGTCTTGTAGTAGTATTGGTTTTAGTAGTAACTGTTGTGGGAAAGCTAAACTCCCAGTAAACATGAAAAATTTCTTGTGCCTACCCGAACAAATTTATCTAACCTAATCCAGAAGGCTCATTACATCTTAGTGCTCTTGGCGCTTCACAGACTTATAGGAAGTGCAGTAGCGATATATCTACCCTAAATACAATGTTCAAGCTTGCCTTCGTAGTAAGTACCACTGTATTTCTTGAGGTTATCCCGACCTGTTGTTCTCCCCCATTATAGACAACGAAGGCCAGAGACAAAAGTATTCGTACTTTTGCAGCTTCGGTCTTGAGAGACTTTATTTCTTGTTTAACTGTCCATTAATGCGCCAGTTAGGTTAGCCAAAAGGAAAAATTTCCGGAAATGTGTGTTGTAGCCATAGTTGTGATATGAATTTAAAAAAATTTTGATTTGTAAAAGTAAGTATGAAATTTTAAAAACAAATCTCTTATATACAGGGTGCGGCGCTTAAATTCGGACAAATTAAACATTTTTTAAAAGAAAATTTTATCGTCAAAAAATTAAAATGAAAAAAAAATCCTTTTGCATGTCAGTTGTGTGACATATCCAGAGTGGAATTATTCGATCTAACCTCCCGCAATGACCACCTCCATTCTTGGTCTGAAGCGCTCACACGCTCTCTTTAAAGCAGAGCTGTCCATATTGGCAAATGCTGCTTCGATAGCGGCGTGTAGGGTGTTTGGACTTGTTAGTAACTCTTTCGATTATGCTCCAAACATAGTAATCGAGGGGTTCAAATCCGAGCTATTTGGGGGCCAGAACTCTTTAGACCAGAACATGCCTACATTATCCGGTAACCAATTTTGGACTAAATAGCTCGTGTGTGTTGGTGTGTCTTCTCAGAAGCATTATATTTAGCAACAATGTCGTACAGAGTTGATATCGGGTACCGGAAGAAGCGAGTTATATCAGTCACCGAACGTTCAGCCCGAAGACTTTCGATAATTGCGACTCTTCGGTTGTACTCCGCACTTTTTCGTAACGGCTTGGTCATTTCGAGGTTATGACTGTTTACGAGAAGTATGTGGCTTTCACGAACGTCAACAACGACCTAGAGCAGAACTACTATATGGCTGAAAATTCAAATTTAAATTTGTCCACATTTAAGCGCTGCACTCTGTATATAATATATACACAATATAAGTTTTATATATATATATATATATATATATATATATATATATATATATATATATATATATATATATATATATATATATGTATGTATGTATATCCACTGGGAATAGCTACGGCAAATTATGTCCGAATTGGGAGTTCCTATGCATCTAATATACCTAATAAAAAATTTATATTATCACAGTTCGGGTCTTGTTCGAATAGAAAAAAAATATTCATCCACATTTATAATTCTGGGGGGGGGGGGGGGTTACGCAGGGTTGCATTTTGTCTCCACTGTTATCTTATATAGTGAGTATGTCGTGAGAATTGTCTTGGAGGAATGGGATGGTGGTGTGAGCATAGGCGGTGAGAAAATATCAAATTTGTGCTTCGCTGATGACACAGTATTAGTAGCTAAATCAGAAGCATAACTTTTAGCCCTTATAGATCGACTCAGGATAGCAAGCGCACAATACGGATTACATATTAACACCATAAAAACAAATATAATGATAATCGTAAATAGGAAAACGTTCCAAAGGTTTAGCATTTAAATAATTACGACAGATTTGTTTATCTAGGATCTTTATTAACGAGCAAGGAAAGTAGTGAGCTCGAGATCGGGCAACGCCGTACTCACCTTTGAAACGTGAGTATGGCGTAGAATGTTAAGAGTTTTATGGCCTTATAAACCTACCAATGCATCCATATTGAATGAGATAAAACCGGAAAACCGCCTGCCTTCCAATATGTACAGCAGAATCCTTACGTTTTTTGGACACCTTACGAGGGCTGCCAACATAGAACAGTTGTTAATACAGGGAAAGCCAGATGGAGTGCGTCGCAGAGGCAGATCACCTATGCGTTGAAGTGACACACTAAGAATAGTTATGAACATCAACCTGGAGCAGGCTGTCAGATTGACCGATGATAGGCAACGCTGGCGAGGAGCCGCAAGGAGAGCAATTCAACTGCTGGAAGAGCAAAATCCATATTCACCATTTATTTGTGAAGGTGATAGGACTGGAGGAGACCTATTTAAGCGCAATAAAAAGTATTTTTTCATGCGATAGGTGGCAATGAATGAAACATGCATCCACCACTACACACCGGAATCAAATCGACTGCTGAGTGGACAGCAACCGGTGAAAGCCGCCCAAAGCTAACAAAGACACAACAGTCGGCTAGGAAAGTTTTGGCCTCTATATTTTGGGACGCGCATGGAATAATTTTTATCGGCTATGCTGAGAAGGGAAAAACCATCAATCGCGAATAATATATAAAGTTATTGGTGCGTTTGGAGGCAAAAATCGCAAAGAAACGGGCTCAAATGAACAAGAAAAAAGTGGTCTTTCATCAAGACAATGCACCGTGTCACAAGTCAATGGTTACGATGGCAAAATTGCATTAATTGAAGTTCGAATTGCTTCCTCATCCACTGTATTCTCCAGATTTGGCCCCCAGCGACTATTATTTAATCGCAAGAGATTTGGCTCCAATGAAGAAGTTATCGCCGAAACTGCGGCCTATTTTGAAGGCAAAGACAAATCCTTCTACATGAAAGGTATAGAAATGTTAGAAAAGCATTAGACCGATTGTATCGCTCTTGAAGGAGACTATGTTGATGAATAAAGTCGAATTTTGCAAAAAAAATGTATTTTAAGTAGCTAGACCAAAAACTTTTCAGCCTGCATGTATATATATATATATATATATATATATATATATATATATATATATATATATATATATATATATATATATATATATATATATATATATATATATATATATATATATATATATATATATATATATATATATATATATATATATATATATATATATATATATATATATATATATATATATATATATATATATATATATATATATATATATATATATATATTAAGTCTTATTTTTGGTAAGGTCTGATCAGTATTGTTTAATTATTGGAAGATTGTTGACATGCTATATTTATTTTTAATTTTTATTCGATATTTATGTGCTGATCGTACTTATTTTTTTTTTCTGTTAATAAAACAGTAAATTAAGTCTTCATTAACGGTAGTAGCAAAAACTCTATGCTCTTGTAATTTCTAAACTATATCATCATCATTAAATTAATGTTATGCTACACTAAACATGTCTAATTATTCCCAAAATTCGTTTAATAAACACGACCATTCTAATCACGTTAAAGAACAAAATCTAGGCGACAGAATGAACATTTGACTAAATCGCTTCATGAAACTAAAAAGGTAGGTAAAAATTTAGACAACTGATTTTTATATGATATACCAGTTTTTACATGTATCTAAAAATACTTTTCTTTATTCAACAAACCATACGAGACGGCTTCTCCAGTCGACTCCGACGGGGTCAAAGGCGCACCCAAAGCAGACCGGGAGCACCCGAGCGTGGTTCCGCTCTTTGGAGAGGTCCCTTCCACCTTGGAATGGACAGCGTTATTAACGACGAATAATTGTTTTCGCTATTGTGATGGTTTAACTAAACCAGAACCGTATTTGGAATAAGAGCACGTGACTTTCTATAAAAAAAGACAATCCCTTATTTAATAATATTAATAAAAGAGATGATTCACGGGATGGATGGAAATGCTCGTTTCTAAAAAGTTCTTAACACTTTTAAAAGAAGGGTGTTCAGTATGTTTCCACCAGGATATTCTAATAGTAACGAAGGTAGTAACAGTCATTAGAAGTAAACAGTTATGTCTTCACCCACCGGACAATCGAATGGTGCTACTCCCAGCGCCAGTTTGGCATACTTCAAGGTAATTCGGTAAGAACAAAGATATTTTTAGTGTTCGGTACGGAACACTTATGGGATCACTTCGGTGTCTGTTTGTCTGTCACACCCGATTTTTTGCGAAACTATGTGACATAGAAAGTTGAAATTTGGCACAAATATAGGAATTGATGGCCCCATCAGAGCTGTGTAGTATTGAAAGTTAAATTTTGCTTGTGAAAACAGAGTTCAAAAATATATATGATGTAAAACTTGCGCACACTTTTCTTTGTATTAATTTTAAAAAATTGCCAGAAATCGTTGTCCCCCCTATCTTGAAAAGTACTGATCAAAAAATTTTGAAAAAACTCTGAAATATTCTCCATTCAGATTGAGCGAAAATTATCATATTTGATAATTATCTGGTATAAAAAAAATGAAAACTATGTTGCTTGACGATAGTGGGGTGTTTTTGTAATATACTTTTCAGTACATTATTGTTACTGAGTGACGCTATAACTATTGTACATTACGGACATACATTATGGACCAAGCAAAAACGTGAAAATACATATTCAATTTTAAGATATATATACATGTCAGGGGCCTAATTAACTTAGCGTAGGTAAGGATTTTATTTTATTTTAAAGTCAATCACCGTGCGGAATCCTAATTTCGCAAGTCCGACTTGCACGTGGCCAGTTTGTTTTAAAACAGGAGACTTATTTAAAAAATTAAGAGTAAAACATTTATAAACGAAAAGAATTTTGTAAATTTTTTTCTAGCTTTTGTTTATCCCCAACATAAAATCAAATATTGCTGATTCTCTATTTATGGATGACATAATTCTAAAAATCGAACTATATTTTTGACCTTGTTAGTATTGCTTTTAATGAATTTTAATTTTCAAAATATTTTTAAAAGGTAATCAATATCAGGGGCAGATAGCGAATCTAAGTGATTTGGAAGATGTAAAGGACTGCTTGCTAGAACAATATTAAAATAAGCATTTTACTTTAATAGCCACAACAGTTGCTCAGAAGATTGATTTTTTTAGACTAGACAATTTCCTCTTACAATTTTTACCACGTAGAAGTCTTTAAAGGAAAAGCGAGGAAATCGCTTTTTGTCTTTCTTTTCACTGTTTTCTGTATTGCTTACTCCACCGGAACTAAACCTCCTTCCACTCCAATGAATTACAATGTTAGTATAAATAGACTAGTGTATAATCTCAGATTTAGTCAGTTATCGCTCCTGATGAGGCTAACATGGTTAGGGAAACGCTCGTCGAGTACAGCAATAAAATGTTCGATGTAGTGGTAATAACTATTGTGTAGGGTCATTGTGCCAAATATTTCAATGTCCATACGTAGCTAATATCAGCAATTAATTTTCGCTATCGAATCTTAAAAATGAAATGAAAATAATATTCTATATCGTACAATTAGACACACTTTCTTTAAATGAAGCTATTATATATTCTATTAAACGTTGTGAAATATCTGTTTGGAAATTCTAAGCGTTCGAGTACGATTCTGTGTGTTTTTTATTAAAGTCACTATCAGTCGCGGTATTTATAAAAGCTCATTGTTAAATTGTTTCATGCTAACTGAATTGTGATGTTTATTGAGTTCCAGGAACGTTAAATTATTTAAATGATCTTGTTTCCAACGTACAAACATTTTTAAATAATTCTTGTTTTATTTTCAAAATGTTTAAATATGTGAAATCATATTTTTCAGGAATAAGGGAACAAAGATATTGAAAGATGAAACAAAATTTAAAATATTCTCATAGCTGAACTGTACTTAGAGCTAAACGTACTTTTTATCTCATTCATCCCATAAATGTTCAATAGGCGGCAAGTCGGGTGATTCTGGAGGCCAAAACATTAGTGCTAAAACTCTAGCGCTTCACATAATCTAGCAGAATGTTTTAGGCAAGCCTCCGCATATTCACATTAAAATACGATCACATCTAATTCACGCTTAAAAATTGGTTTACTGGAACTACTACTAACATAAATCAACAAAAATTTCCTTGATTCACTGGCTTTCTCAAGCGTTTAATCTTATAAAGTGCATAGTTTTAGCTAATAGTATATTTATAAGTAATTTTCTAAATTTGTATTCTAATAAGTTCCTGTTGTCTTTATTGGATTGAAAAGTAAGGCTACGCCTCTTACATTTATGAAAGTACAAAAACTTAATGTGAATGTTTGCTTATACTACCTTAACCTAAGCTCTTAAACTAGTAGTCCTATACTAACTTAACCTAGGAAATGAGTTTCTTGTTACATGATTTTCTTATCTTAGGACTTAAAACTACCTTAGCCTAAGACTTAAGCTAACCTAACTTAGGACTTAGTGTTAACTTAAACTAGGACTATAACTTAATCTAGATTAACAATCTTTTGTCACGGCGGGCGAGGAGAGTCATCGTCTTCATCCGAGAGAAGGGCAGACGGTCTCGGGAAGTGGCGGTCTAATAAATTATATGTATCCACCTATAACCAGTTTTTAAAATTAATAAATATAAATGGCAACACCGGTATGCATCCAAGGCTGGTTTTACTAAGAAACAGCAGAATCATTTAGTTTTCTTAGCGGCGTAAAATTTGAGATATTCTCCCTTTCTTATATCCCCTGTTGTAACCATACGAACAGTTGTATAGACCAAACAGCCCCAAGCCATCCCATTAAAACCTTCATGTTTCATTGTGAGCACACATTCATTTTTTCATGGATTCTGTGATGGGCAAACACTCGGTTTTTGCAATCAGTTTTAGGACTGTTTCAAAGTCCAATGTTCATGTTGACGTGTTCACTGTCAAGATTTTGTATTATGAATTCATCTCAGTAAAGGTTCTTTTGCCGTATCCACGAAGACTCGCAGATAAAAGATGATTTTTAACAGTCGATATTGAAACTTTTTATTTGCGTTGTCGGTCTGCCATTACATTTTATGTTCTTTATGCAATATCTCCCTCTGAGTCTTTCTTTCTTTAAACAACACCTGTAGATTGCCTTTTTAGTGTTCGTACGAAACACTTATAAGATCACTTCGGTATTTGTCCATCTGTCACACTCAATTTTCTCTCCAAAACTATTTCACATAGAAAGTTGAAATTTGGCACAAATATAGGAATTGATGGCCCCATCAGACCTGTGTAGTTTTGACTTAAGGGGTTAGTTTTGGGGGGTGAAATCGGAAGTGCAAAAAAATTTTTTTTTACCAGGTTAGTGGGATGTCAAATGAAAGCTTGTAAAAATATGAATTCAAAAATATTTATGATGTAATACTTGTGCAATAAAAAATAAAATACCCCTAAATTAAACAACGTTTATTAGCCAGTGGAACGATGGCCAATAATTTTGTGGTACTTTCAACACCACTTCCAACTTACCATCAGGGAAAAAGCTGAAAATGAACATTAGAATCAAAGCAGAATGTTCCTAAATTTATAATTGTTTTACCGTATTGTTTATTTTTTTTTATGGGTCTAGCACACGCTGCAGGGAAGTCCCTAAAGCGCTCCAGGAACGACATGTGTGCGGAAAAAGCGATTCACGTTGTTCTTGAATCGCTGTAAATTGTACTCGGTGGGAAACACAGCGCTGGGCAAATTATTTCAAAGGGATGATGTTCTCCATATAAAAGACTGTTTGAAAAGCGTTGTATGCGGAGTAACAAGCTGAACCTCATACTGATGTGTAGCACCAGCGCGACGTGTATTTCTAACATGCACCGCTTTAGGAGGAATTAAGCGAGCTACATCCTTCGAACACTTTCCATGAAAATACTTGTAGAACAGACTCAAGTCGCCAACCGTTCTTTGATGTTCCAGCTAATCAAGGCCGCCGGTCAGTTCCGGGTTTCCAATCAGACGACCAGCTCTTCTCTGAACAGAATCCAACAAATGCAGTGTATGTTTGGGAGCGGAGCCCCAAACATGGGAGCAGTATTCCATAGTTGGCCGAATTTGAGCTTTGTAAAGAATTAACAGTTGTTTTGGAGTGTAAAGCTTTTTGGCTCGAAAATAATATTCCTAACTTTTGAGAAGCTCTCCTTGGTATACCTGCAACATGTTCATGCCAGGACATATTTGTTCCCAAACTAACGCCCAAACAAATGAAGCGACGATGCTAGGGGAATGAAGTGCCCGGACATAACCATCAACGTTAACTTTTTTAGAAAAAAACTGCCGCTTGGGTTTTTGTAGCGTTAAATTCCACTTGGTTACTGTCACCCCAAAATAGAATTTATTCCAGGTCTTTGTTAAGTTCAACGACCTCCTGCTGTCTGCAGATATTCGCCTGAGCAGCCGATGTCCGAGCGTTCAAAGTGAATGAAGAGACAAGCGTACTATCGTCTGCAAAGCTGTAGATTGGATTCTCGGTCTTTTCCAGCAGATCGCTAATGTAAATTAGTAAGAGAGTAGGAAACAGTATGGAGCCTTGGGGTACACCGGCGTTGATTGTGAATGTGTTAGAAAGAAATCCGTCGACCGCTTCTCGTAAAGAACGCTCTCTAAGGAAACATGAGAGCCCCAAACAGAACTTTTAAGACATACCACAAGAGCGTAGCTTAGCCAACAGTCCATCGTGCCAAACACGGTCGAATGCCTTGGATATGTTAAGAGTAACCTCTCGAGATTCTCCAAAGTGTTCAATTGCGTTGTTCCAAACATGTGTTACATAAGTCAGAAGATCTCCTGTTGATCTATGTTTACGAAAGCCATATTGGTGATCGCTAATGATATTGAATCGTTCAAGATATTTTAGAAGATGCTGATTGATAACCTTTTCCATGACTTTCGATATTATTGAAAGCAGTGCGACTGGTCGGTAGTTATTTGGCAAGGTCTTCTTGCCTTTTTTAGGTATCAGGTGAACCGTGGCACATTTCCAGCAGGACGGAAATATTCCCTTTCTGTAGGGTAGGTTGAAAAGTCTACAGAAAACTGATGTTAGTTCCCTTGCACAGTTTTTGAGAACTATGGCAGGTATTCCATCAGTGCCAGAAGCCTTATTGCAAGTTCTGACACTTAATAGCAGCTTAGGCGTTCAAATTAGCGAAAGCCAAAAAATTGTTGTCTTATATGGTCGTTACTCTAGTATTAATAGTTAATTATTTCTGGAAATTTAATATATATTTTAGTTTATTATAACTACCTAGATAATGATTAATATTTTAAGTTAACTTCTTCCTCCTAGTTAAGTAACTAGCAAATATCTAGTTTGGCATGTGTCTGGTAAGATTCCTCAGTAAATTCTTATTTCTTATCTTCATAAAATCAGTAACATTCTTGTACATGTTTGTTAAAAATGAAACTGGACGATAATTCTTTTCGACAAAAGCCATAAAATATAGCCATAAGAAGCTCAAGAACTTGCTGCAAGCAAACATTTGAATAATTTAATCAATTTGATCGATTTTTAATTATCTAAAGCCAATTTATCTATACCTGTAGAGAAGATCTTGTTTTTAAACACTTAATGATGCATCTAGGCAGACATAATTAATTAACTTTTTTTTCAACTGCTGAAATTCAACTTTTTAGTAAGTTAGGCAAATAAGATTTACCTTTAAACCCTTTTAAGGAACTGAGTTCTTGAAAGTTGTGCCAGTTCGTTCGGAAGAAAATAATGTAAAACCGCCTTTTTATTCACATTTCCCGCCATACCAACGGTCACGTGACATGCATCAAAATCAATTTTTCGGTTATTAGATATGGAGAACCGATTTCTCGAAAAAGAAATTTGAATACTCTAATAATAAAAGTTTCCCATATGTTACGAACTCATTACCAGTCACTATATACTACTCAATATATATCACCACTACACCAAACACTTTATTTTTACACTCGACGCGCGTTTCGCTAATCATGTTAGCTTCATCAGGAGCGATGATTGACTTGTCAATCATCGCTCCTGATGAAGCTAACATGGTTAGCGAAACGCGCGTCGAATGCAAAAATAAAGTGTTTGGTGTAGTGGTGATATATACTGAGTAGTATCATTGTGCCAAGATTCCACATTCCCAACTTAGTCACTATATATAAACTCCTGGACAAAATTAACGCAACAATCTGAAAACTAAGTTATCTTTTTTTTATGTCAGTTTTTAAAGTTTATCGAGTATTTGAATAGTAGGCTATGTATATTTTGTTTCGTTGTTCATGACAGAAATCAAAACAATTCGTTTAGATTTACAGTTTTTAAAGAATTTTTTAGAAGATAAACAATTTTCTGTAATAATGCGATAGACTTTCTTTAAAAGTAAGCTTATAAATTGTTCCCTTTTTCAAAGTAATACGTTTTTGTGGTAGACTCTTTTATTTTTGACCCCCCAAGAATTAGAAAAATGAATCGAATAAGGAATTTAACTGAACACGAGGTAGTGCGAGCCTCAGTTTTATTGGACGAGGGATATTGTCAGAGCTATGTTGCCAATTTGTTAGGCAAACATCGTTCCACAATAAGTCGTATGGTAAGACGCTTGAATGAAGTAGGAACTTATTCTAGAAGGCTAGGGCAAGGGCGAAAACGATGCACTAGCGACCTAGATGAACGTTTTATAAGACAATATGCTTTAAGAAACAGGACTGTCACTAGTTCTATAATAAGAAACGAACTCGAAGCTGTTCGCAATGTCACAATTTCTTCTAAAAACAGTTAGAAGACGGTTAAATGAAGCTGGATTAAACAGTAGGCGACCAGCCACTGCGCCCTTGCTTACTAGAGAGAACAGAGTTGCCAGGTTACGTTTTGCTCGAAATCACGAAAACTGGTCTGTGGATGATTGGAAACAAGTTTTCTTCACAGATGAAACTAGGGTTAGGGAGGAGAGAGGTTTGCTCCTTGGAATATCTCTGCAAGGATTCCATTCGGCGGTGGCTCTGTTATGTTCTGGGGTGGCATCTGCTTTGATGCTCGCACAGAGTTAGTTCCTGTCCCTACGAGATCCATGAATGCTGACTACTATCTTGAGAATATTTTAATAGAACATGTAACGCCTTTCGGTCATTTTGTGGGGCCCAATTTCCTGTTTATGCAAGACAACGCTCGACCTCACGTCGCTAGGGAGGTACTCGATTATCTTAATCAAGTTGATATACCGATTATGCAATGGCCACCAAAAAGCCCGGATCTGAATCCGATAGAACATGTATACACCTTAAGAAAAATATGAAACGTCATATACCTGCACCTAGAAACCTGAGGGAACTTAAAAATGCAGTTATCACAGAATGGGAGCAAATCCTAAAAATTTTATCCAAAATTTAATTTAAAAGCATGCCTAGGCGCATAAACGCTGTCATCCGAAGTAGAGGAGGCAACACACGCTACTAGTGCCCCAGTTACACCATTAATTTTGCTACTAGTGTCCCAGTTTATTTTTTTCATTATTACATAATTTCAACGATTTTGTTATTAGGTCTTAAGAATAATTTTAATTCGAATCTTATAGAGAAATTTGGTAGCTAATTCACTTTTAAAGTATCCGAATAAGTTTTTTCTAACTTTTAGTGTAACCAATGTTCATAAAAAAATTATTAAAATTAATTCATTATAGAGATTTGTATGATTTAATATATTGTTGCGTTAATTTTGTCCAGGAGTGTGTATATATATATATATATATATATATATATATATATATATATATATATATATATATATATATATATAAGGTGGCCCATATGTATGGAATAATGATCCCACATTTATTAATTAGGGTATCAAAAAATGTTTAAATAAAAGTTATAGGGTGTTATACGGTGCACATGCTGACGTTGACAATAAAATGTTTTGAACTGTCAATTCGAAGAAATTACGCCATCTTGATTTTTTTTAAATGGAAAGCCCTGTATATTATTTTATTTTTGAATCCTACTAAAAATTCTAGATATTACTTGTCTAACATACCATATGTCTAAATTGAACTGTTTTGGAATTATTGATATTTGAAATTAAGGACATCAAATCAAGAAAAAAATTTTGGCGTGTGTATATATATATTTACTGTCAGGTAACGACCTAACGCGTCAAAAATGATTTATTGATGAAAACGTTTACTGCTGCATTTTGTGAAACTGCCATTTGAGCGTAATATCATACATTTAACAAAAACTGATAGAATCACTTTGTGAATAATGGTTGGTTATGGAGACCATAGGAAAACACAACAGGAGGTGTCTTTTAACGCAGAATATCCGAATCGAGAACCTATTAGCCAATCCGTAGTTAGTAAAACATTAAAACGATTTAGACAATCAGGTCATGTTAAGGATAGTTTTAAATCTTGACCTCTAAAAGTTAAAACAAGCGATGATAAGAAGTTAGATGTTTTATTGGAAATTACAGAAAATCCCCATACAGTCACTCGTCAGCTTTGCCTAGACCACAACATAAGTAAAAGTACCTTAAGTCGTATACTGAATGAAGAAAAATGGAATCCATACAAACTCATTCTATTGCAAGAATTATCTGAAGATGACTACGAAAGACGCGTTGAATTTTTCGAGGTCATGATGAAACGAATCAATAATGATCCTAACCTAATTCATAATAATTGTTTTTTCTAACAAGGCCACATTTTGTCTTAACGGTAGAGTTACCAGGCATAACTGCGGGTACTGGTATACTGAGAATCCCCACTGGATAATCGACAGTCATTCTCAAAGACCACAAAAGCTAAACGTATCGGCAGGGATTTGCGGACGTCATATCATTGGTCCCTTTTTTATCGATGGAAATCTTACAGGACAGCGGTATTTATAGTTACCCCAAGAGCAAATTATTC